>BGPR01000073.1:1649684-1703876 GCA_013235015.1 Araneus ventricosus
TGTCTGTTTGTCTGTCATTTCATATTTTGCATGACGCATGCGCAGTACGTTTTTCATTATATCTCGAAAACTATTAACATTACAGACTTGGTTCTTGGGTATATGGATGGCCCATGGGATCATCGAAGCACCCCCATATTTTAGCCATATCTTTGCGCATGCGCAGTACATTTTTCATTATATCTCGAATCACCTAAGTAGGAATTGACTAAAAATTTTTTTATATTACTTGTTTTATAAAAAAAAACCCGAAGACGGGTTATTCAAAAACCGACTATTCAGAGCGGTTATAACTACCAGGTCAAACCGGAGGTGAAAAAAACCTGAACAACCAAAAACCGGTTATTTTTGCAATAAACGCCATCCCTAGTAGTAGACTTTGAAATTAGCAAAATAGTGGTAAGAAAATTAAATTTCCACTTTAACATTTTATGTCCAAAATATATTCCTCCGGGGGACGGGGGGGGGCATCTCAAATATGAAGATGAATAGTTGCCGTATAAGTAATTAGCTTCTATAAGTAATTAAGTATTATTCTATAATTAAGTATAAGTAATTCTTGCTTCCCTAGTGGGTACAATAATGGCGGTGTTGCTCTTGTGGATCCATCACCGATGACGGGTCGTACCTCTATCTGAGGGGTCGTCGCGCGTGTCGCTCATAATGGGGATATGCGTCTGCTACAGACAACTTATTTGCTATTCATGGCGGCTGGGTCATTCAGCTCACCCCAGAAAAGGCGGGGGTCATTGTTTATCTCTTAAATATCCTCCGGGATCCATTTCAAATATTGGCATGAAAAGTCTCCGGATAAGTAAGCGGGTTCTCGTTCCCTTGAAATCTACAATCGCATTCTAGAAAAAATTATATAAACTAAATTCAAATCCACGAAACTTAAACATATTCATAGCTAGTCTCCAGATGTAGTTCCGATGTACTATTATTCATTTCTAATTTATCTTAGGATTCCGACTTATTACCTTGGGATAGGCTGCTGATAAGTGTACAGATATATCGTTATAAAGTTGGGCTTACATTTAAAAATATCTATCACGCTAGAAATCAAAAACATGATAGTTCTAAGAAAAACTATCAGATAGAGCACATTTGAAAATAGTTTGTCTTCTGTATTTTTGTAATCTTTCCCAAAATGTGTAAACATTTTTTGCGCTTTCTTTTTTCATTTTCACATATGCCAAGACTGTTGAAAATTGTAGGGGCCTTAATTATTTTCAAAGTTCTTTTTAAAAAATTTAGCACATAGATAGTGCTTTATAAAATTTCAGCTTTTGACATTCTTCCAGACAAGAAAACTATTTTAAAAATGTGCGTAGTCATCACATGATGCGCATGCGTCATCGTAATGCAGAGTCATCACAAAATGTGCATGTATCATCGTAATGCAGAGCCATCACAAAATGTGTACGTTTCATCGTAACTAATGCAATGAACATTTAAAAACGTCAACGCAGTAGAATATTTCTTATAACTGACATCATTTTTTGACTTCTCTGCGATTACGGATTTGGTCCAAAAACTGTAAGTAAGTGCAATAACTATCATTCTTTTCAATATCAATTTTTAAATAATTTAAAACTTTTCTTTGCTTGATTATCTTGAAATGAATTTTTGTTTTCGTATTCATTCTTTTTCCGATGCGCTCAGTTGGCGTATTATTGACTGTTTACGTGATTACTGCTCACCCGCTGAAAAGTATCAACGATTTGACTTTATAATTCACTAGCCTATATACCCGGCGTTGCTCGAGGTAGAAATATTTTCAAGTCTAAGTACTTATAACAGTTCAAACTTATTTACAGTTTTTCACTGTAACGTCTTTTGTTGATTTTCTTTTGCCCTCTCCTGTGTCTCTGACCCCTCGGTCAGCAGCTAAACTAACCTCTTCTTTTTGTCTCCGTACTTTGAACCATTTCAAACGAGTCCGACAACCCTTGGAATTCCCATCCCCATCGTTGCTATGGAGACAACAGAAATACTTCATATCATGCATTTTATGCCTCCCCCCTTTTCTTTTTCTTTTTTGGTGTTTGTGTGCCTGACCAGAAGCACCATTCCTTCTTTTTCTCCCTTCGGTAGGAACGGGACTCCGTTAACCTTTAATGACTTTACATACTGACAGTGGCATAGCGAGAGTAAGTGGCGCTCGGGTTCATACTATGATTTTTTTTCTCCTCCCCCCCTCCCCCTTTTATCATAAGAGGCTTAACCTGCTTAAACGGCGCCCTGGACATGGTATTTTTCAACTCCTTATTGTATTTGACTTTAAAAAGTGACACAAACATATTAACCCGTTCATGACCATTGTCTCATATATGTGACCACTCTTTCCGTGCCCTACAGCCCATCATCACATATATGTGATCGCAACTTGAACGTTTTATTTGAATTTTTAAACGGCAATAGATGGCGGTAAAAACCGTTACTTTTTCGAATAATGAGAGAGTGTTGACCTTCAGTATGCACTTTCGGTTCCAGGTTTTTCTTTTTGTATCAAAGCCATTTGATTATTTAAACAACTGCGCGTGTTCGGTTCTTTGGAGAGGATTGCGCAATTAAAGAGCTATTATTTATTTTGCGCGGGATTTTTTTAAATATTTTGATGGCATGATGAAAGGATGGAATGTTTATTAGTTAGGGGTGGAGCAGAAATTATCGTTTGCAGTGTGGAGTTCGCTAGATAGTATTTTGTATTTTTGGGTAAAATCGGGGTAAATTTTATTTTAGTTCAATTGTTGTCGTTTTTAAATATCATGAAAATTTTATTACATTATATTCGGATATACTATCAATGATAATAGATAGTAAATTTTAGCGTATTTACTTGCAGTAATGCTTTTATATGAATTTTTAAATGAAATTAGGCTTAACGGAAAAATTGCCGGAGCGCTCGGGCCTGGGGAAGCGCTTCTTTCTCCTTTCGCTGGTCCTGAACGGGTTAATGTTTTGTCAACATGGTCAGTGGCGCAGCGTGGGTAAATGGCGCCCAGGGAATATGATTTTTTTTTTTACCCCAGTCGTCATTTGCTTAGCAGGTGCAAATGGCCCTCCGTGCCTGATATCATTTTTAAGCCCCCTAATCATATTTTGCTTTAAAAACTGGCTTAAATGCAGTAATGTTTTGTCTCCATGGCGCCCTAAAAATGGCATCTTCGGCATAACTTCCTACTCCTCATCGCTACGCCGCTGCACACTGATTAGGATCATTCAACAATTTGTGAAATTTAAACGAAACATCGCGTAGTAACTAAACTAACGTCACTGGATATTTGAGGGCATATTAAAAGCTACGACATAACCAGCGGGAGTGACCTCCCCGAAACTTTCTCGCATACGACCAGTAATGTGGGGTGGGTAAACACCCAGTTGGTAGGTAAATATTTTTGGGGTGTTTACCCAAGGCCTGGCTATTTTGAAAAAAAAATTATGAATGGTGATTTACAATGAAACATATAAAATTTATAAATTCCCAAAAACTTAACATTTTGCAAAAAAATTGCGTATGCTTGCAATTTTTACGTGCGCTGAGGTACCACAACTTTATTTAACGTTTTTGAGTACGAAATCTTACTATAGATATCGCACAACATTTCACTACACCTCTGGTTAATCACAGGAGTCCATCTGGAGAATGTCAAAACGCAGTTTCGTTTTCGGGATTGCCATAATTTCCGAAGCTCGTGTTTGCGGCTCGCTACAATTTCCGCCAAGGTCAAACGCCAACCATACTCACTTGAGTAAAATAAGCGAAACTCTCGCCAACACACAGTCGTAATGTGCATTTTGAACTAAATATGCAATTTGAACACCTGTTTTTTAACCGATTGAGATGAAAATTGGGCACAGATCTATAATTATTGTTAGCATCCGCGATATCAAGTTTTATTTATCTAAGTCAAAGGGCTTATGAGATACAAGTATGTGATTATACAGACCGACAGACAGTCAACCATTTGACAGATTTGGCCCAAAATTTTATACGGACCTACATTCATGACGATAAAACTGTGTACCAAATTTTTTCCATCTAGCTATTCAAGTTTTTGAGTTATAGTGTTCACATGACTTCGGACATGCACACATACAGACTTCCCGTTGACGGGTTTTGTCCAAAATTTGATAGAAACCTACAAATTATGTTTAAAGACCACATACCAAATTTCATCCCCGTAGCTCTAATAGTTTTCGAGTTATCGTGTTCACAGACAGACAGACATAATTTCAAAATTGTGTTTTTCGGACTCATGGAGGTCTAAAACGTGCAGATTCGTCAAAATCTCGAGTTCGAATGTTTTGACGATTACAATACTTTCTCTTTGTATACTTCGTATACGAGAAAGTAAAAATGGAAGTTAAGTGCATGTTACGAAATTACAGCGGAAGTAGGAAGTCTGCCTTGGAGCCAAAGAAAGCAATATTTTCTTATCATAACTTCAACAGTGGTGAAAACACTTGAATAAAGGATTTGATGAAACAAATGGGTTTGAATGTGATTTTATAGAATAGAAAGCATTGTCACAAAGTGATTTTAAAATGAATTCTCAAATGCTTATTAAAACTGTAGAAAACATTGTACAACAATTAAATTGGTATCATTAAAAAGATAATTTTTTGCTCTTTAAGGTGGTGTAAAATTAATTTTCGTACTATAAGTATTTTAAAAGTAATTGGTGAAAAACGTCTAAAAATAGCTTATGTTTCGTTATTTAATTAAATAACGAAAATTAAGCTTCCTCTTGTTCTAATCAAACACTATGCCATATTTCGTCGCCGTAAGTCCAACGGTGTGGGCGTGCATAAAGAACCAAAACACGAAAAAACACATACTTTCCTTTTTTATATACAGTGGGTTGCCAATTTAATGTGGACACTTTAAAATTTTCATATTTTTTCGAACATCTCCCGAAAATACACATGGATTTTTTTTAGAATTTCGAACATGTAAATATTAGGCTTAAACTCACATTTTACTGTGGAGATTTGGTCACAAGAGAATTATGGGACCTACCAAAAAGTGATGAAGACAAAAAAAAAAAAAAAAATACTGACTCATCCCGTTTCAAAGAAAGCTGATAACGTAATGAAACTTTCATCAATGGTTTATGTTTGATGTGCATAATATTTACATGCAATTTCGCAAAATTTTAATAAATATTCGGGAAGATATAAAGGTTTTCTTAAAAAAACCCAAATTTTTCCTCATGTGTTTTGCTTATAACATGCAGAGTTTCCCACCAAATTGTACGAAACTTACATTATACTTAAAAATATGTAAAAGAAGCAATGTATTAAAATTTGAATTAAAAAATTTGAATGTTCCGGAAATATAAGCATTTGTAGTAAATAATTTTTATTGCGCATGTGCGAAATGTAGCGTACATTTGTTTTTCATAACTTCAGAACCAGATATATAAGGCAACTTATATAAATATTCCAGTTCAATACCGTTAGTATTCAGAAAGATATCGGCATTGCAACTTGGTGAATTTCGGTACACTATAACAGTAATATTAAATTTTATGAAAGTTGAATATCCTGAATACTCATGTATACTTATAAGTTAAATATATAATTTAAATTACAGTTCGACGATTACTATTCGAAGTTTCAAGTTTAAAGCATATCAGTTTGTGCAAGAACCCTCATCATTGCAGCTTGAAAGTCAATGTCACTTTTCTTTAAAATCCTTAAATTTTATATTTTCTCCATCATTACCTGCCTTTATCAGTTTTTATTATGTTTCGAATCCACTGTTTTTCGTTATCAAATATTCTTTTTCTTTTACAGCAGATTCATTGTTTGAATGGAGTTAAAAGATAGTAGCATATTTCGTATAAACAACGGTAAATGTTAAAAAAATAATATATCTTCCTTGAGTAACAATTATTCCCTGCCGATATTATTTAAAAATTCTTTAAATTTCTATAGCCTCGCACTTGGAATGATTTCTGCAGTGGCGCAATGAGGATTGGGCAAGGGCTATATAAACGTCCCGATCGCAAGTCTTGGGGGGAGGGGTGTCATGAAGGCAATATTTTTACTTTTATTTTATGATTTTAAAGGCACAAATTGGCGGACAAGTGTAGTTTAGTTTAGTTATATTAGCGTCCGCTTTTCAAGCAACGGAAGGGTTATTTTGGGATGTACCTCGTCATTTTGAACCACGGTCAGATGAAGAGGACAACACCTGAGTTGGCACCCCATCTTCAAACTTCCACACCACACCAGCACCCGTCCATCCCTGTTGACTCTAAACCCCATGGGTGAGTCGGTGGACGTGGATTGTGGGCACCACACCAGCGGGAGACCGTTTTACCCCCTACATCTGATTTAACGTGCAACAGGCCCCCACACACGGCGGATCTTCAGTAGAATCGGGTTTCAAACCTCAAACCCTCCGATTCCGAAGCTGAAACCTTACCACTAGATCACCGCGGCCCAATCCGGGACGGGTGACCAGGAGGGTGTGAAAATAAATACTATGCCTGACGCCATGTACCCTTCCTACGCCGCTGATGAAGATGGAGTAAAAATCCTCAGGAATCAATGGCAGGATAAATTAGCAGAATGTGGGGTGGAAACTTGTCAGTTAGGGGAGAGTTGCCTATTTGAACCGTCACCGAGCTTGGACTGGTATCGTAGCTTAAGTTCTATTGAACAGTTAGGCTTCAAAGTAGGCAACTTATTTTGGAAAGATGTAAAGGTGATTTCATGGTATTTTTTAGAGAAAGCGCTGAGTGGTTGCAGTTAGAGAAAAAGCGTTTACATTTAGATATTATCAATTATATATTTTAACAAAGGACTAATAATCCGTACGCTATTTTAAAGTTAGTAGCAAAATTTGTTATTATAAATGGGTGTGATGGTTTGAAATAATACCAATCGCCACGTTTGAAGTAACATCTATTTTATTGGCACAATGTTGACGAAAAAAGATTATGATTACAGGTGATAATTCTGCTATGTACAGGTGTTTGTTTAGCCGTGAGAACAGAAATAGAATCCAGTGTCGGAGAGTTCAGAATGCTATCACATCGTACAAATGCCTAAGATAATCCTTAGACTTGACCACCTAGTGTTGTCAGTTGCTGGGCATTGAGATCTGGACTCACACCTTCGTTGGAGCTAAAGGCAGTTGAAGTCTCCTACGCGAGAGCCCTTTATCGGATCTCACCTCTGACTCTGAGTGACATAGAGCCGTTAGAGTACGAGAGTCGCTGCACCATCTGTTGGTGACGAGCACAAATCCCACATATATCCTCAGAGAGGATACCTGTTTTGATAAAATTTCCTATAATAATTTTATTTGGAATTGTTTAAAAATACAGATTGGTGGGGTTATTTTGTTGTTGCCCAGATTGGACTGCACAGTGTTGAATAAATTGGACTGTCTAAAGCAAAGGAGCAATTAACTTGGACCAGAGGAATAGCACAAAAAAGTTTAAAAATCGCTAGTTGCCCTCATAAATTGGAAATGGAACAAATCAAAGCAAAAACAGTATGTTAACCTTAATTCTAACCCAATTTCATCTTCTAAAATCTTGAGGATAAGACTGAAGCTCTAATGCCCGTTGTTGCCAATAGGATACATACTGAAATTTTTATTAAATCAATTTACAACATAGAGATGGCAACCTGGGTGCTGATAAAAAAAAATAAAAATAAATTGACGTTTTTTTCACTCGAGGCTGCATCTTTTTAGCTTTGTACGTTTGAGAATATCATATTTTATTCTACAATATTAAAGGAAATTCCTTCTCCGTATTATGTATTGAAATTCATCTGTGGTTGACATTAAAGAATTTTATCAAGGAAATTTTTTTCTGAAATAAAGCTCAATGTTGTTAGTTGGTAACAAAATGCTTTGGTCATAAACCATACTTAAAACAAAATGGGATTTTTTTTAACTCGTTCGCTACCAACTCTCACATATATGTGACACAGCCGTTTATTACCAGAGCCCGACGTCACATATATGTGACAGATGTAAAATCTATAACAATTGATCCCGAAAAACATCTTGGGCTGTGTTGGACGTTTTTCCCAGGAGAGCCTGGTAGCGAGAGGGTTAAAGTATTTTTTTCCCATGTTTAGTTCAAGAAATGAAAGTCAAAAAACAATTTTAAATCAATTTTTAAAAAATCGGGCTTTGAAGGGTTAAAAACATCACATGTGGGCTCAAAAAGAGTAAAAATTAAGGCCACATGGTTTTGTAAACAAAGAAAGAAGAAGAGATAATACAGTACATAAAATGTCATACCTGGGTTCATACATCGTGTCCTTGTGTGACTTTGAGAATCAAAAAATACTTTAACTGTGGTTAAAGAAATTGGAGGTCCAATTAAGGAAACCAGTGGCGCAATCTGGGAAACTAATTTCTTTAATAGGGCCGAAAACACAATTTTTCATGCTGTTTTTACTTTACAGTGTATTTCTTTAAAAAAAATATTCCATTATTTTGAAGAAAAATAAACTATAAAATTATTCTACCATTTTCTTTATTAAAAATTATTATTAAATTATTTGCTTTTCAATCAATGTACTTTTTAAAAAATCAGGTTTTCCAAATTCGGCAACCTTTCCCAATGTGTTGAAATATTAAATTAACACGTTAATCGTCATAATACAAATTTTGTTTCGACCTGCTGGGCCAAGGGAAACAACCGATTCATTATACAATCATAAAAAAATAGTGTCTAATTATTTTTTTGACAAAAACTGTCAAAAATAATGTTTTTGAACGTAGTCAAGCGAACGAAGCAAATTTGTCTGACGCGGCACCCAGGAACAAAACTGTCGGTTATTTTGTTTGATAGACTACGCTTTGTCTGTCATTATGTATTTATATGGCCAGTGTGAATCGTCGCTGAGCTATTATTGCTATACCTACATTGCTTATACCTATTATTGCTTCATATGGCGATTAACGTATTAAAGGGATAGTGCCTTTTGAAATTGCACTCTTATCGAATGATAATACCAGGGAAAAAAAAAACCAATGTAGTACGGATTTATTTGAAAAACACTTTTCCTTCTCGACTTCGAAGACCAGTTTAATATCGAATCTCTACAAGTAGGTCACTAGACGTTCAAATGGTTAGACGTGAACTCGGGTGTCGGGCGTAGGCGAGAGGTACCGGGATCGATACCCGGCGACTCCATTCTCGTCCTTTTTTTATAGCCAAGTCTTTCGTCTTTGAGAAACCGTGCAGTGATGGACGCAAGGGTAAATTCTCAGGCTTCTAAGCTAGCGCCATAGAAACGAGGGGTCGAAAAAATAATTCACTCCTGCTACAAAAAAATAGGATGCTCTGCAGCCACTTACCCTCGCTACGCCATTGAATTTCTATGCTATTTTCCTGTAAGAAATTTTCTCTTTTCATCCTTGATGAACTTCCTTTCAATGTCTACGACTGTTGACAATTTTCCTCCTACCATCGTTACTTATCCAAGTCTCCTGCACTATAGAGTTTTGCAGTTTTTATGTTTAACATCAGCTATATTCAAGTTTGTGTTCTTTGCATTTGAAAAGCATCGATGAATACAGTAGAGTCTCCCTACAGCGAATTTCTCTCTATAACGAAATTTTTAATCGCAATGTTAAATAACATTCAAAATATTCTCCATATAACGAAGTGGTTGTCTCCCTATAACGAATTTTTTCAGACCTTTATCTTTTCGATTTTTGTCATTTTTGAAGAAAGTTGCTAATTTCTCTGCAAACAAATCGCTCACATGTGCCTGTTTCTGGAACCACTTGCATTGTTCATTCCAGCGATAACACATAACAATAGAATAATGTGGAGGATAATGCAGTTGTGGGGACCTGGGTTTCTACAGAGGGAGCAACATTTCTACGGGTCAAGATTCCAAGAATCGGGGTGGAGTAGGGGTGGAAACAGCAAATGGATGTGATAATATGCATTTTATGTTTATCCATACTAGTACATATTATTCTCTAAATTGGTGAATTGTCTTCACTTTTGAGCATTTTATTTAAACAATAAAAATTAGCATAATTTTAACAAATTTATAATAAATAATACTTCATTTTTAATTGAAAGTCACAATTAAATATTTTTGAACTTATCGCACATACTAAAAGATTTGTTACATTTACTTAAATAACTGCAAAAATCTCTAATCTCCGTATAACGAAATTTTCTCTATAGCGAATTTTTCAACTGGAACCAAGCGATTTCGTTATAGGGAGATTCCACTGTATTTTTAAATTGTGCAACAAATTTTAAACATAACTGAAAATATTCATATATCAATAAATATTCATATTCAATTGTAAGTAAAAATAAACTGGAGCATGATGAATCGTTATTGGGTCTAACTACGGCCTTACGAAAAAATAAAGTGTGCTCTTCTAATTATTTTCTAACTTGTTAGACGCTTAGTACATATTTAATTGAAATTTAATAACATCAAAATTCTTCCTCTCCATTTTTACATTAGGATTCTCGTTATTTCGAGGAATTGTTCTCGAAAAAAACATTCTTCTATTTTTGTGATGCTGGGGTGCACCATAACTATAAACTATTTATTAACCTTCGGTCAGGCGCAACTCATCTGTGAGATTAAAAGTTAAATATTTGCTTAGGCTTAAGGAAAAACTTATCAAAAAGAACTATCCGGTGATACAAAGATATATTTGAATTTTTAAATAATTTTTTTTCTTATTTCCTAGCAATTTCAACTAACAAAATGTCCAGAAATTAAGGAGGGAATTGTCGTTTGTTTTCCCGTAAGGTTCCTTACAAATGACAACTGTTGTCGATGAGAACCTGAAATAATTTGACATTTTTGAAACAATATATTAGAAATAAAGATCAATATCATTGAATTAGGTTCTGGGGCAGAGGAATACGAAATTTTGAAGGTATATAAAAAGAAATAGTGAGAAAAATCAAAAATAAAAACGTAATCGGGCGCAAACTCATCTACCAGATTAACGTGCCCCTCACGTACATCAAAAGAGCACTAGAGAAAAAACCACGATTCCCTAGTTTGAGTGATAGGGAGCCAAGATGCTTCTATCGGTTAAAACCGCACTTTGCCCCCCCCCAAAAAAGTATGCTTCATCTCGCAGATTAGATACGCCCGACGGAAGGTTAAATCAACATCTCATTTTGGAGCTGTTCGAGGGCTATATTAAAATAGAACTTGTAAATATGAAATGGGATCAGTAAATATGAACCATGATCCACCCACTATCCGAACTTTCACTTCGTATTAATGTGAGGACGTCAGAACTATGAATACAGATTTAACCCTCACAAAGCCCATATGATAGATTGTCGTTAGAATCCTCTGACCCCTAAGCTGACTTTCTAGATCACTACGTTTCATAATTTTAAGAAAATTCAATGAATGTGGACGAATCTGTTTCGCTATCACAAAATAGAAACAGTAGTTTTTAAACAATGCAATATCATGCACTGCCTCACTTAATCATGCAATATAACAAAAAAGCAGCACTCCTTTGATTGCTACAAATGCAACATGTTTGCTACCATTAACAATGAATAATCAGTCTTACATGAAGTTGGCGTTCAAAATTAAGATAATTTGCATATTTTGTTGAATTTCTGAAAAACTTGCGAGTATATTTTAATTACAATTTAATATTGAAACACAGATATATATAAAAAATTCGTACAAAGATCAGTCAAGGTACCCACTCATGTCATTAAAGCTTATCACCGCAGAAATGTCCTAACACATATTTCAAGACTGAAAATAAAACGATTTTTATGCGGGATATGATCCTATATTAATACAATATAAAGAGTAAAATCAAATAAAAATGCAATTAACATTTCAAACAAATTAAAAAATATTACAAAATATTACAATTTTTTAGTAGCGCGCAATATGCCGCTGCATACAAAAAACAAAGGAAGACAAAAAACCCATTCAAAATAAGCACAAAGACAAAGAAATTCAACCTGAATAAACTGTAGCAAAAGAACAAAGTATCCATTCAAGCATACTTTCTCAAGGGTTACATGCTCGGCATGGATTAAAAGAAACTTGGGGAATTTTTCTGTAAGAAGCTTGACTTTTTCAAAGGAAAATTATTTTTTACTGAAGATTTTAGAATCTAAAATTATTACTTAAATTCCAAACCACTTTCAAAAATAAATTTTTCAATGCCGCGATAATCAAAAGGAAAATTGTTATTATAGAGATTTTTTAGGAAATTATTAGTAGCTACTAAATTTTTGCTATTTTATCCTATATTAATGTCATTTCACTGTCTCAGGCAAACAACGAGGGAGCGGATGAGCCTCTGTGGTTGTCGGTCCCACTCATGCAGCAACACTGTTTTCAGTTTCTGGTGAGTTTCCGCGGGGAAATGGCGAATAACATTTTCCCTCCAAAGAGCGTCCTATACATGTTCATTAGGATTTAGATTTGGAGATCCGACTAGTCATTCCTTTGGGCGAATATCCTGTTTTTACATATAATAGCTGGTTGAGTGAGCTCTATGAGTATGAGCGTTTCCATTCACAAAAATGAAATGTGGGACAACAGCACCCCTGAAAAGTCGAATGTGGGTGTTTGAAATTTAACTCCTGTAGTTCTGAGCAATTAGGGAGCCTCTGTAAAGCACATAATGCAGCGATTCTCAACCTGCGGGACGAGCCCCTCCCCCCCCCCCAGGGCGCTTGATAACACTGACACATTTACACTGATATAATACACTTATAAATAGGATTGTATCAGTACTGCACAATGTATTTAATAATTAACTTATCAATACTAGAATAAAAGTTTAATAATTATTAGTGATTCCTATCAACGGACTTCTCGCGAAGCCGCTAAGAGATAATAACAGAGAGCAATTCTGGTTTTGTCAATGCAGCGGATCGGTGTTGCAAAATATCAATAAATTTACTTATTTTTGATAATTTGTAAGGTTTGTAATGAAGGTCGTAGTGTAGCTTTAGCGTCAAAATACCAAAAATACATTATTATTTTATACATTTTTATAGTATGGAGGGGCGATGAAAATTAGGATTGAAAACTGGGTCGCAAATACTGAAAGGTTGAGAAACACTGACATAATGTGGTGTGTGGCTCTGCAACAAGATGCCTGCCTTCACCAGATATCATCATGATTTATCAGCTGCTATTGCGTCCTCTTTATCAGACGTCTAAGAAAAAGTATAGGGTTCCAGATTCTCTCTAGATCAAAGTGCATTGAGAACTACTGTTCTAATATTCAACTTGAACACACCTCGTCTGCTAAGAGAAATTTCCTAAGTATGGTCAAAGGCTGATCTTGTTTATATGCATTTTAATTTATCTTGGACGCAAGTGTATTGGATTGTTTACTATGGATGCAAGTGTAAGTCTACTTGTTGAAGACTTCTTGTTATGACATTTGAAGTTTACTAAGAATAGTAAACACGGGGCCATAGGAATAGGCTATTTACAGTTAGGAATCCACCTTATACAACAGTAGATTAGAAAAGTTGAATAATTTTCGTTCACTAAGCTTAATTTAAATAGTTTAATTATGTGTAATTACTAATTTAATTAAGGTGAAATTGTATTTGAAACCAAGTTTGCAGATTTAAATATTTAGAAGAAAATATTTGTTTATGTAGATCTCTGCAATAGAAAAGATACATTATTCTTTGAATGCAAGCAGTTAAGACACTTCAGTATAATTTCTTCTGGAAAGAAGACTTAAACGAAACTAAATGTGCCTGAATTTTACAAATTTGTGTCGAGCAGGTTTAAAAACACTCCAAAACCCATCTAAGAAATCATCGCTATGTTTGGTTACGAGAAATTACGCCTGTAACTTGACAATTCGTCAGATCAGAACCAAGGAGTTTTACAACGAATATATCTCATGGGGTTCAAATAAAAATGTTCCTAGAAAAGTGTTTTTCTGCTTCTTTTATTCTCATTTATTTGAATGAAATTCTTGCATTCAGTATCGATGGAACCAACTGGTTCTACTAGACATAATCCAAAAAAAAAAAAAATTAAAGTCGGACACGTAGAAATAGTTCATTATCAAAAAACCCCGAGAAAAGCAGGAATAGTTAAAGAAGGATAAATAAAATATTTTGCTATTACTTTTACTATTTTTTCTTCAGTGTGATTCGTCCAGATTAATCATATTAGATTGGCTATACTATAGAAACAGTTAGGAAGGGACATTATTCAAGGTTAATTTCTTTTTAAAATTAAATCCAATTAGTCTTTTTTTAATATGAATAATTCGATGATGAGTAAAATCCGGGACAATTTTTTTTCGGGACAAAAAGCTTGGAAACTTTTCTCCAAATCCGGAACGTCTGGTCATTATATTAAACAGATGACACACGACATTGTTAGCACAGATAGGTTGAAAAGTTTACAAAATATATATGTTGCTTAAAAGACCATTAAAATTTCCTTTTTCTTAAACGTCCAACACTTCGTAACGTTTTATACATTGGTACATTTCTGGACTTCAAAGGTTCCAATCCCTTCAGGTAGCAAACATTGAAAACAAATCCTCGACCCACTTTCCTAATGGTTGTAAAACGTCTCCTAGTTACAACAAGAAGTACAAGTGTACTTAGATCTATTGCTTAATTTTTAGAGAGATGTGACTTGGGATTTAAACCTTTTTAACCCATTATATGCTAAAAATCTGTTATTATTTTAGTTTTTCAAAAAAATAGCATTAATCAGATAACATGAATGAAATTTGAAAGAAAACTATATTTCTGAATTTTTTTAATTGAACTGATTAGCTAACTTTTATTTAGAATTAATTATTTTTGAAATTAGAAAAATGATTTTTATTGGATTTGTACCTTTTATAGCAGTCAGATCAACATTCAGGTGCAAAAATCAAAGCTAAAAATTGCAATATTTAGGTGAAAATAAAAAGAAAAAAAGCGTTCCAAAAAAGGAACAATGGCAGATAATGGGTAATAAGTGATTAGGCATACACTTGATTGTTATTCACATATCAAAACTTAAATTAATCAGCCTCAGTTAATATTAACCAGAAAATGACATTAATCTGTTTTTAACAGATAGAGGGAAACAGCATATTCATACTATTATAAATATTTTTCCGTTATGCGATTATTTTGGAACTAACAAGTAAAATTTTATTTCATTATTCATTTTATAACTGAAATTTTAGTATTTAACCGCGAGAAATAAAAAGATTCCAAGTACCACAGGTCAACTCGTTCATTAAAAAGATTGTTGTCAAACAATTATTGATTAAAGATGAATTTGCGGTAAATAGTTTTCATTCTAATGAAAAGAATAATTGATGTTGAAAAAGCAAGAGAAAATCGAAGTGTCTTAGGAAATGTAAAACACTCTTTTAGCATGTATAAAAAAATCCACGAAGCTTTAACAAAGCTGGAAACACAAACAGACCGATTCGAAACAATCTCGCTTGCAAGTGGCAAGAAAGTAAATAATGGAGACTTTCTGAAAGACAGTTAACCGAGTCAAGGTAGATTCTTCGGCAAGTCGCCAAAGGGAGCTCTAAATTTGTTATTTAGAAAGAACTTGTACACGAGTCAAAATGTAGAAAGACAAACATAACATATTTGAAAGTCATCGTACGATTGGTAATTGCAAAAAGAAAGAAAACTATAACACAGCACTGAAAGTTGCCAGGCATATTAAACGAGCTGTGATAACCAAGGCAAATTGTTACTCATGTTTCACGTAATTTGTGCCGATACTTTGCACTTTTCTAGGATTTGAAATTTTTTTCTTATCTGCTGTAAATTTATTATTTTAAAAACAAAAGTTGATTTTGGTATCACAGCACTTTTAGAGAATAAAATGTTGAAAAACGTGTTTGAAAGGCACACTTTCGCGGTGCAAATAATTACGAATTTGAGTTAAATAAAAATTCTTGGCATTCATGAAAAAAAATTGCACAATTGTATTTTATTAAGAAGACCAAGAGATTTGTGAGATATAATTTAGAGAATCGGGCGTGGATTGGGGTCAGTTTGTTTAGTTCAGTATGTTATATTAACATCCCGTTCTGAAGCAACATGAGGGCTATTTTGGGAAGGCCCTCGTAATGTTAAACTGTGGTGAGACGACACCACATCAGCAGGAGGGCGTTAGACCTTTGGTTTGATAACCGGTGGATTTCTTCACATTGCATTTATTCATATAAATGTACTATCGAAAAATGTGTTACATGAGTGAACTACGTGTATATTCCAAACATAAACATTAAATGTTTCTAACAATGCTGAAAAACAAATCTATTTTTCAAACACATTTCTAAAGGGTTATCACACGATATACAAATAGCGCAAATTGTTTTAGTGTTGATAATGCATTCGTTATTCTCATACTCCATTTTTAAGATTTTTTTCCATAAAATTACAGTTATTTTCTTACGTTTCCGTCAGAAGATAATCATAATATGAATTTCTCTATTTATATGAAATATCTTCATAGTGAAAAGTTAAACTTTCCTGTCGTAGAAAATAAAATAATTATTTATTTAATTATGTTCCTGTGACGATGTTTTTATTTGTTGCATTTTATATTTCTTATGTACACAGATTTACTGCGTAAAGTTTTAAACAAAAACAAAGAATGTTGTAACATCATAATAAATAAATCGCGGAGTTCATAAAATAAATAACACAATTTTAAGTTAGAGAACCGGTAGGCGTATTCTCCCCTCGGCTTTTTCATATAATTACGTAATACGCTTAATAAGGCGTAAGTAATAAGTGTCACGGTAATATTAGTTTGTGTTTAGCTTTGCGCTATAGTGAAGGGAATAGAGTGACCAGTTTGGACCTCTTTCCTTTGATAGATTTGGCCCAAAATTTTATATAGATAAACAATTTTGGTGTCGAGACGACGTATTAAATTTCATGAGCGAGAGGTCTTATGAACATAACACAAGAGAGGAAAATTCAGAAATGTTCGTTATTGGGTGCAAAAAATTCAATTTTTTTTCCTCCTGTAAAATTTCGAAAATTGACATAGGTGATGTTGCTTGTGAAACGACGATATCAATGTTTGGTTTTACAAAACAATTTAATGCACTTTATCG
This sequence comes from Araneus ventricosus, assembly GCA_013235015.1. Taxonomy (NCBI): domain Eukaryota; kingdom Metazoa; phylum Arthropoda; class Arachnida; order Araneae; family Araneidae; genus Araneus; species Araneus ventricosus. Next base: position 1,666,783 of record BGPR01000073.1, read on the forward strand.
TCACCACCAATCCAAATTTTTTGAAATTTTAAAGTGGAAGAAAAAACTGATTTTTTCGCAACCTATAACGAATATTTCTGAAATTGTTTTCACATCTGCAACATGCGGTCTTATCTTTATATCAGATATGAAAAAATTTCAGAAATATTCGCTATTGGTTACGAAAAATTCAGTTTTTTCTTCCACTCTGAGATTTCAAAACATTGAGACAGGTAATGTTTCTTGTTAAGCGACGTTATATTTCTTAACTCTCTGATCATACGACTTATTGCCAGTATTGTATGAATGTTCCTTAGAATAAATGACGTCGCGTTATTCAACGGAACAGTTTTTTTATGTTGCATTCATAATTTGAAACGAAAAGTTTGGAATTGTTTAATAAACCAATGTAACGTTTTCGGAACGAGAAATCATCACAATTTCCTGGACGCCAAAATAAATAAAAAACGTCTCCCTGAGTTTGAGTACGTGAACTAGGACTCGCTTATTGACTTGATATTCTGTTAGTATAGGAATTGGTTTCGTAAAGCAAATTATGATCTCTTTGTCATTGCTTTCTTGCGTACAAGTTAAGGCAATAGTCACATGCGCCGAGGAGTTGACCTCATAAATTTAGCATCGCAGGGTCAAACGTTTTTCCATCTATCCAATGTTACCAAAAGCAACAAAGACATGGGTCTCTCACAAGCAATATAGTTCAAGGATGAGTTGAGGTCGAAATCCGTCCTTTTCCTAGTATACGGATTTCTTCAGATGTTGTCAGGATTTATAGTTCTGGTATTTTTCTTTTGCGTGAGCATACTCGATATATTTCTTTCTTCTCCATCATTTTTTCTCTTTGATAAAATAGAGTAAGCCATTCAAAAAGGCGACTTCGACCTATAATTTTTACTGAATTTGCCACTTTAAACTCTTCATATGTCTTAGTGTTCTCGTTTTCTTCGAGTCACTGTATGGTAATTGGTAATGAAAGGAAAATCTTTCTCTCTGTATTCTTGTTGCTTTTTAGAATTTGTAATTACTTAAAATAACTTTCGGAAATAGGATCACTAAGAACTTTGTTGTAATTTTTTATCTTTACTGATTCATCTCTCAGCAAACATTTTCAAATGTATCAGCAGCAATAAAGAATGAATTGTGTTCATGTATATAAGAAAGAGTAGAACTTTTTGTACACTTTGAGAAAAACCTACACATAGTTTCCAAATTTCTGATATTTTTAAGGTTACATTTAATTATCTCGTATTAAATTGAGTATCGATAATGTTAGTGTCTCCTTTGTATGAAACTAACCTGTGGTAGAATCATTCAATCCCTTCCTCTACATTTTTCAGCTGGCAGAATAAGCGTATTGAAGACAGCAATTTTGTATTGAATATCATGAGTAATAATAATTATTACTCTTTATTATAATTCTTATTCTAATCACACGATTTGTTCGCAATAAAAATTTGCTGAATTAATTCTTAGTTACTTTAACTAATGTTAATCGGTACTAATTTAAAGTTTTAAATAGTATTGAGAAAATTCCCTCACTTTCGATCATGCGTAAACTTATAATTAGCTTTACAGTGTTGAAATTTCTAATACAAGTATGGGACCATCATTAATATAATTGTAATTGATTAGCGTATCATAGGAATGCTTTTAACGTTTTCGTTTTCGAGGGAAGCAGAATTTCGATGTTGAATATTTCGTAACCCCATTTATAATCCAATGGAAAACTATACTCTAAAGCTGTCTCGGTCTTCACTACAAATTTCTAACATATATTTTTTCTTCTGAAATGAACTTAACTTCATTGGAATCTTTTTATTCAATGTACCTTTCAACCTACATCGGTTCTAAATTAAATCGAAAGATGTACTCTGTAGTTTACATTTTCGTCAGGTGGGCTAATAGTTTAATGGCTTTTTATTTCGCTATTTTTAAGGGTCAAGGTCAGGTGGACACTTGACATCCCGGGGAGGGAGGACCCTTACAGTTAGTGTTAATGGAAAATCCAAGCTAATTAGACTCTTATATGAAAAATAAATATTTGTGCAGATATTCTCACATTTGTATAAATACAGGTTCAGATAGAGAGTTTATTTATGGTTAAGACTTTCTTTTTAAAAAGTTCAAACGCTTAATTATTTTTGGGTGAATTATTCAAAACCACCAAGCACAAGCGGCCCGAAGTAGTAACTTTACCAACCGGGCAAGGCAGCAATATGGCTCCCCCCCCCTCCTAAAACCAACGTATTTTTTAAAATTCTATCATTTCTGTATTCTAAACGTCAAAAAAAAAATTACTTCGAATTATGCATGTTTTACCTCCAAATATGACTTAATAATATTACGGTGAAAATTTTTGAACTTCTGCTATATTTAAGATTATACAGTGGTCATATTGAAATTAAAATAATATATTCGACGAATTTTAAAAATATACTAGCTGCGTGGCCCGGCTTTTCACTGGCTATCTCGAATAATGAGTCATTCTCTGGCGGAGAGAAGAAGTGAGGTCACGTGACACATGCCCAACGTTCTCTCGTAAATAAATAAGGAGAAAAGAGCGGTTAAAACATCCCACTGTTTAACCGCTCTTATAATAGACATTATAATACGGAGAAACGCACCTAATATTTCTAATTATAAACATTATAACGTTTCGAAATAAAACACTGCAAGACAAAAAAAAGAGAAAATAATGCAAGAAAACGATTTTCCCCCGATGTTTATAAATAAAAAGTCGGAAACTAACAAGAAAAAAAAATCATACGCAAACCAGAACTTTAAATAACTTAAAATTTTATTCAAGCCAGATACAAGAACACCGGATATGAAATATAAATAATAAGGGGGGGGGGAAGAAAATTATTTCTACTCAATAGATGGCAGCACGATATATTAATTTTGGCGATTTTAATTAATATCTTTTTAACTAATCATAATTTTGGAATTTAAATGGTCAAAATGAATTCCTTGGATTATTTCCCATCTTTTGGTATTTTCGGTGCGCTTCTCCGTTCAGTGGTTCGTAAGGAAATAGCCTCACATATATACATACATACACGTCGAATTTTAATAGTGTAGATGATTTAATTTCTCAAGTCTGTTAAAAGTTTTTTCTCCACACTCCCGCTTTGGCGCCTCCCCGAACTTTGGCCCGGTTTGCTCGGGCCGCCTCTGCGACAACGAGTGTTTTCCTTCTTCACAATTAAATTTTTAAAATGCTTTTAAGGAAGTTTTATTTAAAGCAGTTTCTTTTATTTTGTTGAAAATGAATTAAAGTAGGAAAAATATATAATTGAATATTAATCGCCTTTTTAGGGCGCTATTAGCCGAGAGCAACTAGTGGCGCCACTGGCTGCAAAACTAGCTGCTCCGCCAATTGCGGAGTATTTTAAAACCCAGCGACTGGTGGCGCAACTTTGAAATAATTGTTAAATTTACCGGGAAATAGTCATTTGAGAGAATGGCGTCCAAGCAAGAACTTCTTCTCCTTGCTCTTTTATTTAAAAAGAAAAGGCGAAGATTAGGAAAATGCGAAAACATCCCATGTTTGTTTCTCGACTGACTAGAGGATTATATTATATATTGTTTGACGATCTATGACAGTAAATTTTTCAGTTATCTTCGCATACTATTGCATTCCATGACAAATTAGTATCTTAGTTAATCATTGTTTATGAAACAGTTCCATGCTTGTTTGTACGCTAACAAAATATATAGCTCAGATGTATTTAAAATAAATTTAATCGGCAAAATATTAAGATTAGTTAATATGAAATTATTTCTGTAAAGATATTTAGTTTGTTTTCAAAATAATAGTTTTTTGTAGTTAGTAGTAAAGTATGTATAAAAACAAACAACTAAGTAAGTTTATGAATATTTATTAAACATGAAACGGTATATTATCTTAATATAAATAAAATTAATTTAAAGTTTAAAAAAAATTAGCATTTAAGCGACACAAATTCCATTTGTGTATAATTTATTATATTTTAATAATTTTGTCAAAATTAATAATCACACACAATTATATATCAGAAACAACTATTGAGTTGGTTTATTTTTATGCTAAGATAAAAGAATTTTTTGCATTATAATATTTTACTATATACATACTAAAATTTTCCATCATTCAAAAAGAACATATTCACTCGTTTGCGAAAAGCTACATAGTTTCCAGCTGTATAGGTGAATCAGTAGACAAGACAAATTTCCAAACAACGTATCATATGCGCGTGCAGCTACATCGAATGATCAGTAAAGTCATCAGTTGCCGTCAGCTAATAGGCTACATTTACTACATACAATGCCCCGTCACACGTCTAGGCCACCAAGATTTGCCTGTGTGGTTGCTGGCAAGAAAAACGGGCGGCAACTGGTTGCTCGGCTGCACCACTTATTGCCGTCGGCTAATAGGACCCATTGGATACAATACCAAGCGTCTCGCAATCGCCACTGGTTGCTTACGACTAATAGCAGCTTTAGGGTAGGCAAAACGTTGAGAGAAAATAACGATTGGCAAAGAGGAGTTTAATTTTCAAACTTAAAAGATCGATTTATTTTCTCTCAGATTAAAACAATAAAAAGGGACTCTAACCTCAGCGAATCACTTTGGAAATAAACGTAATTAACGTTTGTTAATAAATGCTGCATGAAACTGTCACTTAAACATATGGCAGATTATATCTTTAGCAAATAATTAATTGCTGGTTAATTATGCTAAACTATTTATGTTTCGTAGAGACTTAAATTGTTTGTCCAAAATCTCGTGTCTTTTATAGTAAGTCAAGTCTTGTGGACCTACGTATAATGGAATGGATGCTGTAAAATTATTTTACTAGAACGTTGTTGTTATCTATAACGTTTTGAGACTTCATGCCCATGTTAAGGGATATTTGTGTTTTATTTACGAAAAAAAGTTTCTTTCCATTCAAAGCCCTTAAATCCACTGTTCAATGCTTTGGATAGTCTCATATTGTCATCTATTATTTATATATAATTAATTATATTAGTTGATTATATTAATTTATTAATTATATTAATATATAATTAATAAATTAATTATATTTAGTGTTATATAATCCTATCAAGAGTATTAATCTCGATTTTTGTGAAAATTGGTCGAAAATTATGCCTTTGGGTTCAAGAGGATAAAATATCCTTATGATTAAGGTGACTGTTGAAAAGTTTGAAATGAGTCAATTTGCGGTCTAGTACGATTAATAACGAATTCGTAAATTTGATTTAATACAGTGAAAAATTCTGCTCGCGTGTTCGGGAAAACCGAACACAATGTTTCTATTTATTTTTCAAAAGATCGTCATAGAATCTAACACACTCCTGTAGTTTATTTTTTATTAGAATGAAAAAGTTTAGATACCCTCATTTGAGATTTTTCTTTGCAATTTTTATCGTTCTCAATTTAGTAAGAAATTGAATAAACGAATGTGATCATGCTTGTAAATAGTTTCTCCCGTATGACGCTCCACTTACTGTTTCCCTCATAAATGAGATGTTAATTGTCGTGTCAAATGAACCAAAAAAAACTAGATTATTTGTATAGCATAAAATAAACAAAGTCAAAATAAACAAACTGATTTCTTTAAGTAAGTAAAGGGTAATTCTGTGGATAAAATCTCCTCGCGCCTACCAAACTGACTGGAAGTCTTGTGGCTCCAAAAACAAGCTTTGCCCCTTCTTGGTCACCGTCGCATGTCATACGTTCGGCTCTTTTGTGCCCTACGCTATTTAAATCCGTAATTAAGTCAACGTAACAATTAATTTTAAATACAAAATTCACCTGGTCACGCTGAAATGTCTCAAGTATCCTGTACCGTCTTCAATAGATTGAAACAATAAAAAAAAATATATCAAATGGATGGTGGCATATAATTAGGAGATTAAATAAAAACTTAAGGCAAGGGGTTAAAGATTGACGTATAAGTACATTACCGAATCAGAATCGGCTGGAAGTAAATTTGCCAACCGAGCAAGGTAACAATATATGCCGCCCCCACCCCCTACCCAATCAACGTATTTTTTTAAAATTCTATAACATCTGTATTCTATATGTCAAACAAACTTTTACTTAAAAATATGCACGTTTTACTTGCAAATATGATTTAATAATATTATGGTGAGAATTTTAAAACTTCAGCAATATTTCAGATTAGTGTTTTTATCGAAATTAAAATAATATATTGAACAAATTTTAAAAATATATGACTTTATTTCTCAAGTCTATTCAAACAGATCTTTCCTTCACACTCCCGCCACCGGCCGCCTCTGTACCGAGTATGAGTACGTTACGACTGAAATGCCATGTACAAGCACTTTACTTAAATTAAGTATATTTTGGATGTTGTCTATTACCAAGCCTTCAGAACTTAGCGGAATGAGTTTTCATAAGAACAAACAAGCATCAACGTAAAGGTTTAAAACAAATTTGTTCTAAGTAATACTATTTTAATCAATACTGTGGGCTTTTATTAAACAATAAGATAACCATTGGACGAATTGCAGGAACTGGAATTATTGCACTTTGTATAGTTTGGCAAATAGCTTAGAAGTTTTACTTTCTGGTGCAATGACTTTGGTTAGTTTCAAATGTCCACGCTTAGTTACAAGTAATCAGATCACGTCACAACCATAACTTTCGAGAAATAAATTTCAAAACCTTATGGTCTTTGAAACAAACACATAAATTTCAATGATTAAGTGAGTTTGAATTTATTTTCGGTGCCAACCCTGACTTTAATTGGCTAGAAAAACAAGAAGTGTTGATTTTACTATCTTAGACTCACTAAATATCTAAAGCTATCCATCTGAAGCTCATATGTCTTATCTAGAATTTAACATGCCGATGTCGTCAACGTGTCTCATCGCTTATGCACTGCACGCGGACACCAAGCGCGTTCTAGCACTAGGTCAGGGAGATTGGTCCCTCTACATTATGAGGTTGTTCCGATTGAGGTTAGTCAAGGTAAGAAGTTGTTGAAATCCATTTGGTTCCCTGCAGAGGACCAATGAAATTAGTGGAAAACACTTTCCTCCTTGTCCCAACTCCCCTGTTTTCTAGTGTCAAGTGAGAGGGAATTTTTTTTTCGGTGGAAAGCAGACATTTAGTGGTCTGAAATCACTTCATTGTGCACGGTTGCGAGGAATTCTTCGAGAAATTCAGGCTGTTTCATGAGCCGCTTGTACGGTAAGAGTTATCTTTGAATATTTTCCTCGCTTTTTTCTGTTTTATCACAAATTTAATTATTCAACAATTAATTATTTTAATTATTCAACAATTTAGTTAGTTTTTTATATGGTTTATAAGTTTTAAGCTTTTATTAAAGTGAAATAAGGGAATGAAGCACAGTGATAAATTTTCTTCGGCGCAAAATTCGCTGATGATTTTACTTCCAAGTTTTCATATGTAAATTGAGATTTTCAATCATAATTTATTTCGGCTTTAAGAAATTTATAAATTTCATTTACAGCTTGAAACTGATTTGTCAGGTTTTTTTTTATATGCTCGAACTTGATTCTACTAATTTGTCGAAAATTGGCAGATATTTTATATGTTTAGGTGCATAAACTGTGTTTCGAAGATAAATAAATAGCATTAGGATACTGAAAGAATGACTCCGTACGTTATTTGTTTCTGTAACGGAAGTGTATGATTTAGTTACAAGTTTAGCGATTTGTTAAAAGCATCTGAATTTCAAACAAGTAGTAAGTATAACAATTGCATTATAAGAAGAATATATTATTGTTCAAAGGTAAAAATCATATTCTTATGGTATTTTTAATTGATTTGCATTGTATCATGGACTGAATTTGAGTAATATCAAAGATGAGACTCGAAGTAAGAAAAGCATTTATTGTATTTCTTTTCCATTCTAAGATCCTGAATCTGATTGAAGAAGGGTAAGATTAATGGTTTTGTTATGATTTTCACTTTGATTTTCTCTTTCCTCCTCCTTGGAGATCTTCCAAGAGATAGATCACTGACACTGGAACAGGAAGTAAAACCCACATTCAGTGGAACGTAATGCTGTTGTTAATGTTAATTATTTTCATCTTGTAGATTCTTTGAAATTCCAATAAAAATGCTTTTCACAGGTCATCAAGTATTCCGTTCAGTGAAAAGAAGCTCTTTTTTTTATAAGTGGGTGGCATATTCAAATGCGAATCCACTGTGAATAAATTTATCAATTGATGGGATGTCTAAGAAAGCTGGGTTTGGTTCCGACTTTTTTAAAATTATTTTATATAAATTTGAAGTTAGTTTTTTTGGAGGTAAATAGAGTAAGAAAGTTGAAGATATTCATTATAAAATGTTTACTTATAAATGAGGGAATGTTTTTATCTTTATCTTGTGAAAGACGAAAGCAGGAAAGCCTTAGAAAACACAGAAAACTGAATCTTAGAAGTTATGTAGGTTTCATTTCATAGTATTATGCGAATAAAATGCTCCAAACATGTGAAAATTCTTATTATGCTTAAACACATGAAAATATAAAAAACATTTCATTACATGAAATGTTATATTAAAATGTTGTAAAACGACATTTCATGTATAACATGAGAAAAATTTAATACATAAAGATGCACTTTTCTTCTTTATCCATAATAAAAAAAACTTTGACCGATTATCAAATGAAAAGTCACATTTTCTCTTTTTAAGAAATTGCGCAATGATATAAATGTGTAACTTTGTATTCAGTGGTTAAGAAGAAAACTACAAAGGGGAAATGAAATTCGTCAAAATATGCTTTTCTGACATTTTGAGGTGGTATTTTTCTGAATAACCAAAGTATGCTTTTCTGACATTTGGAGGCTGGCATTTATTGGTCATCTACTGTTTTCTGAGATTAGGCATAGCTGAAAAGGAAAAACCTGGTGTTTTTCCTAATCCAGGTGCATTCCCAGAAATTGAAATTTCTCCTGACGTTGCTTTATGAAATTTTTCGTTTATAAGGCGATTGTATGTAAACGAAATCGAAGCTGTCTATCAGAGTGAACAGAATTATTGCAAAGAAAATTGAAATGAACTCATTCCGTTAGATACTTACAAAGGTGGTGTTCATTTCATTAGATGTTCTAAGAGAGTTGTAAAGGAAAAGATCCACATTCAGAAGGACGCTGACAAAATACCTTCCAACAGACGTCTTATACATTGACAATTTGAATACCTAAATATGAAAGTGAGGTACTTTAAGTGTGTTGTTATGCCATTTTTGATTTGGAGTTTTCCAATACACCCGTTTGGATTTTTTCTTTCCATATATAATTTGTATGTTAATTTTTAAAAGATCTTGTTATAGAACAAGAGAAACTTTTTCTGAGTTCCTTTGCAGCCCTTAATTTGAGAGGCCCTTGCTGCAAAGGGCAGTGAAACCTCTATGTACAAATCTGTATAGATTATGAAGTTTCTCAAAAATGCAACTTTCTCTCATTATAAAAAATAATGATCTGTTTTTGTCATAATATACTCTTGATACATTTTTAACTATATTTACTTTTATTTATACCCTTTTATTTAACTTGACATATTTCATGTTTGGGAAAATTGAATTTTTCAATCGATTTTTCAGTCACTTCCTGATGTGCTAGAGTTTTGAATTTTTGTACATTTACGTATTTCCGATGGCAATACACTATTTTAGTATTTTCAGAATTTAATCGACAGTTAACCGATTAATTTAAATAAATTTAGATTTCATATATGTTGAGCTACCTGGCAGTGAATTTGAGAAAAGATGTCAAAATATTTATAATAATGAATTATATATTAAAACCTAAAAAGCAGAAAATTTTTAAAAACTTCTACTTTAAGAACACTACAACACTACTAAAAGTGTGTTTTTAAAATTGTTTTTATTAAATTCTTTCATATGAAGGTATTAAAGGTTCAGTTTGGTGTTTATAAGAGTGAAAACACGTGCAAGATTCTGGATTTCAGTTACAGTTTTTTAAATTATGCAGAAAAATGAAAAATGTTTTTAAAAACACACTTATTTGTGTATTAAAAAGTAGAAGCTAATATTTTAATGAAAAATCTGGGGTTTAAAACAATTTTCTTAATTGGTGTTGGATTTACATTATGCGTTCATAATATATTTAAATTTTTAATGAGTGTTTAGGAATTATTTTTATCAAAAATTTGGGTGTCAAAATAACGTAAAAGCGTCAAGCTCAAATAGAAATACTTCAAATAAATATATTTAATCACATTCATAACATATTTTAACTTCTAAATGAGTGTTAGAAATGTTCTACTGATATTCGCTGTAGCTTATCTCTTTTGGAAACAGGTTGTAACAATCATGCGATAATATTTATGTTGCTGATTCCTTTATATATATATAAAAGATAAATTTTTTTAGTATATATGTATGTATGTTCAGGGTTTTTTTTGTTCTTTATGAACGTCCAGATCATTTGACTTACCCGGACGAAATTTTGCACAGTGATGGATTAGCACAAGAAGAAGCTAACACCGTAAAATATTTTTTTCATTTGATTTTTATTTATTTAATTTTAAGTAGTAAATTTGGGCACTTTTTGCCTGTTTTCGCGAATTTTCTTTTTTATCCATTAAGAAAAGTTATACTTCCGGTGTTTTATTTATTAGTTATTGCAATTTTTTCTCTTTGTTGTCTTTGATGCTTTATTTTATTTATATCTCTTTGCATATTTTTCCTTTGGAGTTGTAAGCTGGTTGGAATAAAAAAGTTTTATTTTGAAGATAATTTTTTTTCATCGATCGTCTATCATTTGGAGAAAAAGAAATGGAGTAGGGGGCACATGAAAATATTTGGATCCTGAGCAACGCCGAGTTATCAGCTAGTTTTCTATGAACTAACAGACGGTTGTCTTTTGAATTATGTCTCATTGCAGTACATGGAAAAGTTTTGAACTAAAATTTAGTATTATTTATGATTCCCCCTATACATTCCGCTACCATCGTAATTATTTCTTGCACTTCTTATATGTCTCCGATTATTCGTATTATTTTTTTCGTTGTTAATTTCCGGTCATTAGAACGAATAATCTTGAGTTTGCTAGAAACTCAAGGACATATCAAAGCTTCGGACCTGATGCTAGATGGATGTCGCAGTGCTTTGTCGTCCTCAAATATGGCCCTTGATTGCATGGAAATATAATTATTACAACAAGTAATCGGTGAAATGTTGAAAAATGGGATCATGAGTATCTGCTTATTTTCAATTGCAGAGTCGTCAGAAATTATGGTTTTGCATTTCTCGGTAGTTTCAAATAATAACAGCCTAAACTTGTATTAGAACTAAGCTGTGTTATGTGTTAGAAGTGATATTTTAAGTAATTGACTTTTCATAGACATGTTATAAATCCTTTTTTCATTCGTAGGTTAGAAGTTATGGTTTTGCATTTTTTGGTAGTTTCAAATAATAACAGCCTAAACTTGTATTAGAACTAAGCTGTGTTATGTGATAGAAGTGATATTTTAAGTAATTGACTTCTCATAGACACGTTAATAAATCTTTTTTCCATTCGTAGGTTTTGTCTGAAATGCCTGATCCCGTAATTCATCACATTGAGATGTGCGTGTTTGATGCTCAGGACACACTCAATCGACTCAAAAAATTTGGATTTAATCTTTTTGCAAAGCGACAGACTGCCTCGTGCCAACAACTTGTCGCAAGACTTGGTACAGTCTTTTACCTCATTACAGAAAGAAGTCTTCATTATAAGCCAAACAGTATATCAAAAAATGTGGGAGATGAAACTGTTCGAACAGAGTCGTTCACAACATTGTGTTGCGAAGAGTCGCCTGCTCATGAAGTTGATACTGTGTTTAACTTGGCCTTTTCTGTCAAAAAAGGTGATGTCATAGATATAAGTGAACGCATTTGTACTCATGGGGGTCAAATAATTCAAGCTCCAACAGAAATTACAGAGGAAAAAAACGGTACCGTGTTTTTCTCCATTGTCAAATCAAACTGTTGTGGGAATATCGTCCACACTCTGATTAATACAGATGACTATAATGGGGAATTTCTTCCTGGATTTGAAATTGTTAATCAGTGTGAATTTTCAAATGATCTTAAAATATGTGGCATAGATCACTGTACTCTAGCATGCTATTCTGGGAATTCTGGCAAAGTGGTCAGCTTCTACGAGGAGTGTTTTGGCATGAATCGCTTTCAGATTACCAGGTAAGCTAAATTTTATTCATTTTTTAAAAATTGTTTTCTAGAATGCAATTTTGGCACAGTGAAAATTTGGAATCTATTTTTAATACAATTCTTTCAGCTTACTCACTCCCTTACCTATAGGGAAAGCGAAATTTCTTCATTTATTTTAAGTCTCTGGGGTCTGCTGATATAATCTGTACCAATGGTCCTAACAAATTTTTCCCACGCAACAAATATCCGCTAAATCTCATTAGTGTGCTGATATATGACTGCAGATTCTTTTTACTAAAACCTTTGCTTTATGTTTGTTCAAACATATGAGCAGCCATTTATGACACGACAGACAGGATTCTATACCTGCTCTTGCTAATATACTAGTCTCCTTCGAATGCTGAAAGAAATTTTAAGTCTAAAAAACATTATAACATTAAACAACTCATTTATACTCAGGGACTTGTCATTCGTCATATAAATGTGTGGGTATAAAAATGTGGCGAACACACATACCCATTTATATTCGCCATATAAATGGGTATGTGTGTTCACTAAAAAAGATAGAAGGGGTTGGTAATGATGGAACTGGTAGCTTTTCCAAACCACAACAAAGCAAATGTCCAAAACATATTTTTGCTGCAATTATGGTTAATGGATTTGTACTGACTTGCCCAAACTATGATTTGCGCTGACTCCCCGGAATAATGCAAACAATTTTCTGTTTCATCAAGATTCGAAACCTGTTACATGTTATTAAAGGACAGCATTTAAAATCTTTTAAAGCTGCCCTTTAACACCATACATTTAATATATAACAGATATATTTGTAACCCATCAAATTCTCCAAAATTTTGTTAACAGTTGATTATTTAAGTGAAGATATGTTTCATTTTAAAATTAATTGAAGTGTTCTGACAGTCCCATTTGTATGATTGCTATGATTCTGCAACTGCTGCACTTAGAATTCTGCTTATTTATCTTTTATTACAATTTTTGGAAAATGTTTAGATACAGAATGTTTTATTTTTAAAATAAAAAGGCAATCTTGTAAATTCTAAAATAAATTTTAATAGAAAATTGTGCTTATTATAAACATTAAAAAATCTAATTTTCCGTTGAATTTTTAGTTACTCAACTAAAGAAAATCTTTTCTCGTTTCCGAAATTTGAAAATCCTTTACGCGATAGTTTTTAAAAGCATGAGCTGTAGAAACGTTTTTAAAGATTCAAATTTAAATTCTGTACTTACATAAAAGGAAATGTAAATATTAGATAAATGAATTTATGATGTGTCGCAAGAGTAAAACTAAAAAAAAAACTGAAGAGCAACTACAGCTTATTAGAATAATTAGCTTCTCAGACTATCGATTAGCTTTTCTGATAAAGTCAAATATTCTTAACATTTACGTTTTATCTGTTTCCTGTTCAGCTCCAACTCTGTTTTTACAACTTTCTGTTCAAAGTCGCAAAATTCGAACAGTTCTTCTTTTCTTATAGTATTTAATATTTTTTTGTTTATAAAAATCAATAGTTTCCTTCATATCTTTCAAACTTTTCATTTTTATTTGGCTCACAAAACTGGATACATTTGCATGTTTGTCCAAAAACATTTTTTTCGATCAGATTATTCTAAAAATTCTATATTGCACCCATATACGAAAGTTTGTGCCATCATCAAATTTCTACACTAACTCCATATACATCGCTTTTTCTTCAAAACTAAAACAACCAATACTTTGTTCACTAAGCAGAGAATCTGCCACTGCTGCGTTTTACGTTCATGAAAAGGTTTATTGAGCTGAGCGAAGTGATTTACTTTTGAAGGCTAGTTCAGACCAAGCTCGAGACTTTATTTTTCATTCAGACCGGCCTCAATTCCGAAAATTTTTAATCTCATCACACAGCCTTGCTTCAACATATAAAAATACTGTCTCGAATCTGTCCCCTTTCATAATTTATATTGATCCCTGCTGGAAGATGTGAAACTGAAAGCCTGTTAGCCAAGAAAATAGCTATAGTCCTCGATTCAAATGAGATAAAGTATGGATAGTACATTAGTTTTAGGTTTTGAAACAGTTTTAAATAATTTTTTTCAAGTTTATAAATGAAAAACATTTGTCTTAGTTTCTGATCTTATATTTTTCTGGAGCATGGTAAATTACTAGTAATAACCCAAATATCTAGACTCAGCTTCGAGAAAAAATTTTTTCATTAGATTTATCAATTATATGTTTTGATTCTTGCAAATAATAATTATATTAGATAATTATGTCAGAAATGAGAAAATCTCATTTTAAACATTCATTTAAAAATTGACTAACAAAATGAAAAAATAACTATCAGAGGACAAAGTCAAGATTAAAAAAAAGTAAAATAATATAAAAATATAAGATAAAAAATAAAATAATTGTTTATAGTGTATCAACTTAAACATAATATTTTGGGCCGCAAATTTCTTGCACTTCCGTGATAGCTAGATTTCAAACGCACCTTCTTGTAGCGGCCCCAAGTTCGCTGCTAAATGATCAATATAGTCAATACATGCGACGTCACAACCACACGACAAACATAACTGTGCATGTCATCTAAATATAACTAAATGTTGCACTTTCCGACACAGTGAGCATGCGTCTATCAAACATCTTATGTTGTGCTATGACACTATATTTACATTTTGCGCAACATTTTTGAGTAAGAAAAATACGTTATTATTCAGCTTGTAACTGTTACAACATGAAAAAGAAAAACAATTATCGTACGAAATAATTACAAATTTCCACTTAAAAATCCCGATTTACTAAAAGCACCGACGAGGGAAGTTTCAAGCCTATTCCTTTCAGTATACTGGGTTTTTTTTAGGCATAAGAATATTTCCAAAGCACTAGTATATGTATTTACTAATTTACTTATAAAATATAAAAAAGTACTCTAATAAATAAATTTAAGTAAAACTAACTTAATAAATTATGAATTCGAAAACGCTAATAGTTTAGATTAGACTTACTCTAATGAGATGTATGGATATGAATGATCCTAATGTTAACAGAAGACGAAATTTAAAAAAAGAAAACGTTAATGAAATAATAAAAAAACAGAAAACTTAGTTAAACAACGAATTTCATGAAAGAATTATTCTTCCTAAAAAGTATAAAACGAAAAGTGAACAATTACAAGATACTTAATGGATTCCAAAGTTGAATTAATGCGGTGAAAAGACCGTGGATGGCGTGAACATGAATTGACTCCCTTATTCCCTTTTGAAATACGTAATTTCTAGGTAAAAAATCAAAATCTGACGGAATATCCAAGTATTTACCACCGAAAACTGTAACAAACAATGTTAATTCATATTCCAAATCACAAAATTTTTCGTAATTTTGTTTCAACTATTAGGACTTCAAAAATTAGTTTGAGTTTGTAGAATATTACAAACTCCATTCTTGAAATTCGATTCATGAACGAAACATCACAATAGTACACTAATCCAACAAATCAAGTCGCGATAAAGAGTATAAATATCACCTGCAGTCAAGACTGACATCTGAAGATATCGAACATTTATTTTTTTATGCTATATCTAAAGAATCCAAGTGTGTTTTCTTTAAAAGTAACCCATTAGAATGTGCAACTATAAGTACTATCATATTCTATACATAAAAGAAATTTCCAGAAAGAATATTTCTCTACATTTTATACAAAGAAATTTGCATTGAAAATATAAAATAAATTCTAAATGCCAACATTACGTCCGAAACAAACTCTTGCAAAACACCTCATAACTGAAACCAGTATAGAAGTTTCATGTTTAGAAATTTGAAATTAAATTTCGTAGAGAAACCATCTTTTTTCTCCTTCATTCCACATATTGTTTCAAACGTATGAGCATGGTTAACCTTTCTATCGTTCTCAACGTCCTCTTTACATTCACTTCCGTACTGCTCAAATGCTAGGAATGCACTGCATTCTAACCTGCTTTATCGAACTCGTTTACGATTTGCTTCTGATTCCTGTGATATTTGTAATTCATGCAGAAATTTTTAAATAAAAACTCGAAGACCAAAAATTTTAAATGTAATTTTATTAATATTTATCGTATTACCAATTGATTTCAAGTAAGTCCAAATTTTAGATTTTTTTCTTGTTTATTATAACTATATCGAAGTATGAGTTTATAAGTATGCTTAATATTTTGTAAAATTCAAACATTCATTCATTCATTCTTAATCAAGTTTCCAATATCAAGATTAGGAAGTTTTCGGTTTACCGTAGTTCTTCAGCTATTTTAAATATTCTGTGAAAAAATTATTCATTGCTAACAAGAAACTAAAAACGACTTTTTAAAACAAAAATCAAGAAGTTGTGAGCTTCTTTATAAAGATGCCCAAACTAAAGAATAATATGTATTTTTAGGTTGAGTTTCTTTTCCGAGCAACTTTCATGACTGTCGAGAGAAGGGAGAGCGACAAAAGTACCTTATCTTAAAATGAGAAGCGTACGGAAACAACTTCATTAATTGAGGTTGACAAACTCTTCGGGTTAAGAAAACACAATTTTAGAATTTATTTTTCTTTCATTCATATTATGAAGGTGGAGAGTAGCATTTTCATCGTTGTCTTGAAGTTGATTGTCTGTTGTTATTGACTTTAAAAGGCACAGTCATATGATTTTGAAAATGCTAGAATATATTCTTAATATACCTCATTAATCTCCTCCGTCCTTACATAAACTTATAATTATAAATTTAGTTAATTTCTGTGACGTAATTTCGGTTCTAAATGCATGCAAATGTATTTAAAAATAATGTTGATTTTTTTTTTGAGAAAATTGATGCCATCTACAAGACACGTTTAGATATACACTCTAGTAAAGAACAAATTAAAATGTATTTTATTTAATTAGTATTATTTTAAAATGTAGAAGTATTTCAATTAGCGTAGTGAAAATTTTTAAAAGTGTTGTTGAGTGTCTCTCACAGGAAACGCCAGGACTGAGGAGGTTAACAAAAAGATTTCCTTAGATTACGATAAGATTTACGTTTTAGTAGATTTATTTCTTTTAATATTTGAAAAATTTATACAAAGCCATAGCAATCACAAATGAAACTGCGATAGTGATTTTTTTATCCATATATTTAAAGCATTTTCCCTGACTCTAGATTTTACAATTTAACTTGGTGTGGTGGGTTGTGCTTTGATCAATTTCGTAAATCGTAATCCTCAGTATCGCTAGTTTACATTTGCTCATCATGAAATTCTAATAATTGAGGATTAATATTTTTATTAGTAGAGTGCGTCATTCAAATAACCAACCATGAATTTTGTAATTCACTTAGTGCACCAACCGTAATCTACACCCAATTTTCTTATATTGGTTATGATGTGCACTAACTTTCTCCATTACTTTTTTTATAAATAAATAAAAATTATTTTGCTAAATTGATTATTTTCAAAATTTCGGACTATTTGATAATTTTTCTCAGCTACTAAATACTTTTTTTCTACTAATGAAATCGATATACGAAACCGAATATTTGTACTCTATTATTTTCGTCACTCAGTATTTCATGTTGTATTTGTTAGTGCATTCAACTGCTACTGGATGGCTTAGCTTTCTGTAAAACCTATATTAATTAATTTTATCGGCTTATAATTTCAACAGGGAGTTTTTTCTTATTTTAACAAAACAACAGAAAGTCTCTAGAAACAATTCATTACATTGATATTGTAATTCATTTTACTTGTAGCAAATTACAAGATTAAGAAAAATTATTTTATATTAATACTATGGGGTTTAGAATGACATGTTTTATATAATAGCATGTTCTCTCTCCTCTACATAAAATGTGTCAGAACTCTTTATTACTAATGCAATTGTTTGAATTTTTTTAGAATATTCCATGTGTTTTGTATGTCTCTTTCGCTATAAATATTAAATATTTTAATGTTCACTATTTAAGCTCTGGGGCAGCAGTTTCCTCGAATCCGTCAGTGCAAGAAGCTTTCTTAAAAAAAAAATGATATTTTTCAACCGAATATCATTTTTGTTTAAATTGACTGATTTAATACGATGCCATGTTTTTCAACTGCTGAATATCTAATGTGTTCAGCCAAATGTATAGACGCTGATATTCCACTTTATATTTAACCCTTTCGAGACGAAATTTTTCAAAGAAATGAGGAAGACTACATTTCTGCGACTTCAGGCAATGAAATTTTTCTTTATGAAAAGATAAAATATAAAATATTGAATTTTGTTACTTTAGTGCAAAGTTACAACCTGAGATGTATATCACCCATCTCTTTCATACGTGTAACTAAGCAATTTGGTGAACAAAAACGTTCTAAAGAGAGATAACATACAAACTAAACAACTTAATGATTCATTTTGCCCATTTATCGTAAGCACTGTTTGAAAAAGTGTCTACAAGTGTTGTTACCGCTCAAACGCTTGACACTCCAACGACTTGCCAACAGGGAGAAATTATGGTACTAGATTACAATACTTAGATTAATATAAAAACCCTTTCACAATTAAACAAAATGCAAGACATTTTAGTACATTGCCGTCAGTTGGACATATGTTTTCCAACAGTTTCAAAAAGGTTCAAATACGAAAATATTTGAATTTCTAAGTCTAAATGAGAGAGTTATAGTTAATATTTCTTCTTTACTTCATTGAGATGATTATACTAATGAGAAACAGGTGGTAACAACCGACTGTTATGGAAAAGAAACGTGACTGCAAACCGGGCTTTGAAATAAAAGGATAATGCCCATACGTGACAATTATTGTAATTCATTTTCATTTCGTAAGCAAAAACTTTTATTCAATTTAGATATTTCATATAAAAGGAAAAATAAATAAAGTTCAATGAGCATAACTGTAAGAAAAAAATAGAGATGCCTCAAATTCGTCGTCTCCTGATCAATTTTATACAATGTAGGTAAGAAAATATATAGGTTTTGTTATCATTTATTATATTTTTATAATCCGTATAAAATGTTGATATTTTTTACATTAATGACGATATATTTGAGTGTTGAATTTTGATTACAAAGTATGCACAATAAAGAAACTTATTTCTAAAATTTTTATTGTTTTCTAATTTCATTTAAGGCCAAGGCATGTATAAAAAGTATTAAGTTGAAAAAAACTATAAGTATCTGAATTTGTTGTGTTTCACTTATAGAAAAAAATTAAAGTTACATTAAATTACCCTTACATAACAAATTTATCCGTATGAATGTCTATTTTATACAAAAGCAACTGCTACATAAATGAGAATGTATTTCAGTAGTAACAAAATTTAAAATCTTTAACATAATGAGAGGTGTAGTGGAGGCGGACGCCGTTCCGGGACTGCTTTTTTTCACAAGAAATAAACGACAAAAATTGTGAAAACATACTTAAAACAGCGTGATTTTCGTCACCCAGGCAGTGGCGGACTGGCGAGGTTGCCAGCTTGCCCGATGGCAAGTGGGCCCCCTTAAGCAGAAGACAATTTGGACCCCCAGGAAATGTGGGAGAGAAAAAAAGAACACTTTCTCTATAGTAAGCTTTTCTAAAGCAAATAAATAAAATAACCCTGTACCCAAGGTCCGTGTTTCTTATATAATATTTAACTTACGGAATTTAAAATCAAATAACTTAATCATAGTTTCGTTATTTTAAACGTAGAAAATTAAAGGGTGTTAAAAGGGAATTATTTTAAAAACGCGGAAAAATGAAATATATAATTATTAAATATTATAGATTAATTAATATAATTAAATATAAAAAATTAAATATATATAATTTAATATATATATGTGAATTAATGTTACGATTATAGATATGTGTGGGCCCTAACTGACTCCTGGCAACCACTATTTTCATATCCAGTCCGCCACTGCACCCAGGTGAGAGCGTCCTGGCACTGCTTATTTTGAGACTACACCATTGAACATAACAATCATAATAGTACTTCTTGCATTAAAATTACAGCATAGGAAACAGATGAGTTTACTGTTTATATTCGTTATTAATAACACCAGATAGATATACATATACATAAATAGCCTTGATGTAATAGATATACATATACATAAATAGCCTTGATGTAATAGATATACATATACATAAATAGCCTTGATGTAACTTCGAAATGGAATGCTAACCAAGATCAGGTCTATCATGGGGAATTTAAAATGTTCAGTTAATTAAAACAATGATCCTTACAGAATGACTAGTAGAAAAATGTTTCTCTGGGCGTTAATAAAAATCCTGTTCTTTGATAAGACTGAATTAGCCATTTTCTGGACACGGTATTAATGTGCTTTTCATGTTTTTCTGATTTATATTTAGTTACCTAAAGTAATCTGGCCTTAGCAATATTAATAAAGATGTAAATGGGCTTATATTCTTTAGCTTGTAGGCGAAATAAAAACTATTATGTTAAAAAAATATATATTGCTGCTGTAAAGTTCCTTCTATTTATAAACTCAGAAGAGTATAACATCAAATTCAAGGTATTTTAACCTTGCAAGCAGGCTTTTTAAATTTTAGATGAACATCTATCAAAAATACTCCCACTGTTTTCCAAACTCACTGCGTGCAATTAGTATCAAGATCAACTGTTTGTTTCAACTGAATTACTTTCGGTCCGACGAATTAGTTTGATTATTTAATTTTGATATTAGTTAAAATATATCTTATGTTAACAAAAACACTAAACTTGACAATGATATTTAAGGTATTCAAAAAGTCCATTTTTATGACCGATTATAAACAAATGACAAAAATTTTAATTTGAAAGACAAAAAACCGTCATTGGTTCTCCAATACAGTAACTCATTTTGTAAAATATTTAATATTCCTTGGCCTTAAAGCGAGAGATATATTACTTATTCCAAGGGTTTTAATTTTACTGCAAGTTAAATGTGGGAATGAATATCGGCTAGCTTTAACTTGATTACGTTATTCTCGCCATCGTTTTTTAGATGGTCTGGAACAAAAAAGTTGTTTTATTGTATATTCAGCTTATCAATATCAGAGTGAGTGACACAGTCCTATTTTGCAGAGCTCTCCCTCGAAAATAAAAAAAATTACTTGTATAAAATTACGAAAGTGGATATTTATATCTGATTTCTATAATACTTTATCCCTACCTTCTTATGGAACTCCCGACTTTTGAAAGTCTTAAGGAATAATCATTAGATTGTGGCTTTCTAGATTAAATGATATCATTTTTAAATATAACTAGGCTTAATTTTCTAAGAGAAGTGTATTTTTTAGGAGAACTGTCATATTCTAAAAATGCGATAAAATTATAAAACAGATTCGTTGCACCATTAGTTTTAATATACGAGTAAGAGTACTGAAGATCATTTGAAGCATTTTCACCGACAGCAATATTTCAACATCAACTACAAAAAATATCGAATGCCTATCTATGTATATTTGGTCTCTGTTATATCAAAATGTCGTTTGTAAAAATCGCCAAAACATTTTATTGATGCAAAACACTTGTATATCGCCGCTTAACAAGCAAAAGCACCTATCTCATTTTTTTTTTGAAATTTCAAAGAGAAAGAATAGATTGAATTTTCGCAACTAATAAAAAATATTTCTGAATTTTTTTAACATTTGATACGAACATGAGATCGCATATTCCAGCCAGATGTAAAAAAAAGAAATCAGAAATATTCGCTATTGGTTGAGAAAAATTCAGTTTTTTCTTTCTCTTTGAAATTTCAAAAAATTGAGATGGGTAGTGTTGCTTGGTGAGCGACGATATATTAGCTACATATGCTCTCCTGTTGTATGTGATAGACGATTGTTGTATGTTGTCATAATATGCCATACTTCGATAGTGGTTCCAGCTGTTACACCAGTGGCGAATCCAGGATTCGCGTCTGGGGGGGGGGGCTGAGGTCATAAAAATTTTGTATCATAGTGACGAATGTCAAACCTCATGGCTTATATAAACCAAAACACTTTAACTTTACAGGCTTTTCTCTCCTGACAATAAGAATAATAAAGAACACTACAATACTTTCGATAATTTAATAAAAAATACAATGAAATAGCTGGCCAAAAAATGTTTTCGACCGCGCCAACGCTACAAGTGCAAGTGGAATGACTAGAAAAGTAGGAAAATTTTTGAGCTTGTCAAGTCAGAAAGCAATGTTGTCACGATTTTATTACTATTCTTTTAAAATTAAAATTAAGATCAAACAGTTGTAGTGGTTTTAAATTAAATCAAGAATTTTGGTTCAGCTCTGGGGGGGCTGCAGCCTGATAGCCCCTCCCCTGGATTCGCCACTGTGTTACACCAAAATTTAGTATGTTTTGCTTTGTGTGGCTTTTCATATACGACATATTGGTACAGAAACGACAATATGTACCGTAAATAGTTCGGATGCCCCTGAATGAACTACCGCTCCAAATATTTTCTCCGAAAATTTTGTAAAATTTTTGCTTTCCTTTTTCGAGAGTTCATGTTCTTTATTCAATTTAAATGGCCTTTGCAGCAGTTACTCTCCGTAGCAAATGAATCACGAAGAGTTGAGATACAAACGCACACACTCAAAACAGCTGCTTTTCGGTTCAGATGTGAAGTTTCTATAAACAAAATCTAGATTCAGTATCATGGATGGGCAACAGGGTTTGAAAATGTTGCGCTTCAGAAAGCGATGTTTATAGCCATAACGTGGCTGTTAGCGGAATTAATTTTGCGTGTTTTTTATTTGTTAACCTCAAAATATCACGCAGAGAATGAGTTTCGGGAGGTATGATAAAAAAAAGTCTTTATTCATTGATCGAGAAAAAATTATTTCTAAAAAATACATAAAAAATAAGGCAAAGGAAGTTTTAGGGAATATGTTTTTCATTTCTAACTTATAATTCTTTTCCAGTAACAAAACGTCCCTAATAGAGTTAATGATAAATGTGACGCTTTCATGGAATTATATGACATTTATTGTGAAAAGTAAATCAACTTTTGATAAATTTTATTATAGCCAAGTTAAATTTTTATTCGATAAAAATATATACAATTTAAATAAACCACATTTATCAACCATTTATTTAGTGTTTTAAAATTATTCTTATTTATTACTTTACGACTTAAACCACATTACTATTTTATTTATAAATATCTGTATATAACTGATCAACTGAAACTAATTAGTAAATTAGCTTATTAGAATAATCACAAAAAGATTAAATATTGTATGGAAAATAAAAATTTTAAACTGTATGAATTTAAATATTTTGTTATTGTTCATTACTGATTAGTTTTTATTTCTCGGAATGTTGTAAATATTGAAAAATGAATTATTGTTACTAATTTAGCCCCTTGTCCGCCCAATTTTTTTGTGCCATCTAATTAAATGACTCATTCTTTTTTACTTTCTCGTATACGAAGTATACAAAGAGAAAGTATTGTAATCGTCAAAGAATTCGAAATCGAGATTTTGACGGATCTGCACGTTTTAGACCTCCATGAGTCCGAAAAATACAATTTTGGAATTATGTCTGTCTGTCTGTGAACACGATAACTCGAAAACTATTAGAGCTACGGGGATGAAATTTGGTATGTGGTCTTTAAACATAATTTGTAGGTTTCTGTCAAATTTTGGGCAAAATCCGTCAACGGGAAGTCTGTCTGTCTGTATGTCCGCGATCATACGAACACTATAACTCAAAAACTTGAATAGATATATGGATAAAATTTGGCACACAGTTTTATCGTCATGAATGTAGGTCCGTATTAAATTTTGGGCCAAATCCGTCAACGGGCTGACTGTCTTTCGGTCTGTATAATCGCATACTTTTTCCTTTTGAAACTAACTCTGTGCGCATGCGTACTGGTAGAAATCTCTGGTTGAAATGCCTGTGCACGCGGTAGGATTACGCCACTTTGTCCTTGAGACGGTAAGAGTAGAAAATCGGTTCGCATTTAATCGTACGCATCTCTTTGAATTTGATTCTTTACGTAAATATTTTAGAATCACTTTAATCTACAATGAAAAACCTTCTGATAATCATTGGATTCTGGATTAGAGTAGGTTCGAATTTTTTTATCCACGCGGGGGGAAAGGAAACAGCACCTTTTTGGGAAAGTATACGAGAAAGTTTAGGGGAGACCACTCCCGCTGGTTTGGTAATGTGGTTTTCGTTTTGATTCAGAGAACACAAGGATGCTTATGCATTCCACATAATTTTCACATCAATAACGTCTATGAATTTAAAATTTAATTTTAATTTAATTTTAATCTGTACTTTTAAAAAGACGCTACTTCGAAGCACGGGTCTAAGGCGTTCAAAATAATTTCACTAGATTTTCTTTTTATAAAACTTAACCTATAAGCAACTTTCTTTTTCAAAATTTTATTTCGTATAAGCTCTAGTTCAAGGTTTCTTGAAGCGTTGTTACAATAAGCATAACAAAACGTTTGTGGTGCCATCTTTC
Source organism: Araneus ventricosus (assembly GCA_013235015.1). NCBI lineage: Eukaryota > Metazoa > Arthropoda > Arachnida > Araneae > Araneidae > Araneus > Araneus ventricosus. The sequence continues at coordinate 1,691,397 of BGPR01000073.1, forward strand.
ATCCCCTCGAGATTTCTTAATGAAAGATTATAAGAAAATGTGGAAAGCCCTGGGGAATTTAAAGAGCTCTATCAATGAGGATTGATAACGTATAATGAAACTTCGAAGTTACTCTAGAAAATTTTGCTTATCCTACTATTTCCACGAGTTGAAAGTAAGTCTATTTTGTGCTGCATCCTGCGATTTTCGCAATTTAATGGGGGTTTATTTAGTAATACTAAAACGTTGAATCATATTATACTAATAAAGCCTTGCATGTAAATAACAATTCGCTTGATTCAACGGGATTTGAACGCGTTTTCAAATGTTGTATCTAAATAGTAATTAAAAAAATTCTGCTGTCAGACAGTTAACACAAGCATATTATAAAAAATACCCAGAATTTATGAAATTTCAAATTCAGCCTCAACTATTCAAATCATAAAATATTCATTTATGTTAAACGGATTTGTTTAAAATTATTCAACATATAGAATTAGAGATGTGCTAGACACTAATTCCCTTTAAATGCTAAGACTGGGTTACATGCAATTAAAATTTTAGAAATTTGTTTTATTTATTTTTTAAAAATTTATCTCATTGAAACAATTGCAGTGTCATTTATTTGGTCGTACTGTATCAGTAGCGCTCGTCCACTGGGACTGTGCATAAATTTATTCTTTTGTCGTAACATCTTTCGACATTTCCTTTCCAAAATTTCGATGATAAAATATAAAAATCCTCTTTAATTACAATTTATTACCCAAATTTCAATGTGAAAGCCTGCTGTCATTTCACGAAATCTCAGGTCAGATCGAAAGAGTTTTTCGCGAAGCGAGAAGACTCGCATTGGTTTTCCGCGCAGCGGTTTAAAATTGTTCGAAGAATAGATTAGTGCGAATGTCAAAATGAAGGGAAAAATTGGAAAAAAATGGTTATTGCAGACGCAGAGCTAAGCAATCTTCTCTAATCATATAATAGGGAAATTCAGAAATTTACACTCTTCCGATTTCCTCCTTACTGTTTTGCTTTTGCTTGACCTCCTCCCCTCCTTCTTAAACTGTTTTTTTGTTATATTGTGTTTGTTTGGGTTTAATTGTCCCTTTTTAACATTCGTTCGACTCTCTGCTTACAACATATTGTTTAAATGTGTTCTTCATTTCTCTTGTTATAAATCAGTTCATCAGATACAGATAATTTCTTAGCAGAAAAATAACATTGTAAAGTACATTTTTAAAAACTAGAAAACTGCTGGGCTGCAGAGTCACACTCGAACGCTGAATATCGTAAATACTTTTTATCTTCTGAAATATTATACCTCTGAATTGTTGTGACTAGTCACAGAAATATGTAAATTTCGAAGCAAGGATGTTACATGCTTCATGTCATCAGTTTATAGTGCAATAAAATGGGAATTTCCATTAAAAAATTTCACGACTTGTAATTCGATTAAGTACAAAGCCCTCTCAGAAGAAGTTCGTCTAGAGAGATGTAGTAGGGTAAACTAGGGACACTTGACCCATGTTTTAACTTTTTTAGTTTAAAATAGTTAGTTTCTAAATGTGAGAAATATATTCAGTCTAAATTGATATCTCAGTTAAGCATAAAGTAAATATACTTATAAAATATACTTTCGATCATGTTTCTGTAAGGATAAGGAGACTTCATTCTAAGTAAAGAAATTTTTAAAAATTCTGTTAATAAGAAATTCTATTCCTTAAATAATTACTTAAACAGAAGTTTTAGATAATTGTTCTTATAGAAAGTTTATTTACGAAAAACGCTAACAAATCAACAATCAAAGTGAAGGGTTGCCAGTGCAACCATACAGCTTGATTGTTTGGGTTGCGTATAGGGTAACAACTCCATTGCACCAGAAAGTTTATTACAACCACACACTCTTCTTAAATCGGCTACGAACAACGAAGTTGCTGTAAATAACAATATGCACCTACACTCTGTCCCAAATGTTTATAGAATCTTGTATTTTGCCTATATTTTTTGTTGTATATGATGCAACTTACTGTATAGATATGTTATGTCTATTATATTGAAAAAACATCAGTTCTATCCCATATATTTAATGCCAATTTTTAAATCGTAGAATAAACAGAAATAACCTGTCCCCAAATTTATAGACAAATGCATCTTTATCTAAATTTGGTATCGGTAATCATGACGTCGATTCGGAGCCTAATATATACGTTGCAAGGAAAGGAAAGCGGTCGTTTGTTCTGCGTTTGAAGATGCTTAAAACTTCGCAGCTCTCAATTGAAGAAGCGAGTAAAATTCTGCATTTGAAATTGTTCGGAAAGTCTGTTAAGGAAATATCGAAACATTTAAATCCTTCTAAAAGTATGATTTATCGTGTATTAACTCGTAAGACGCCATATGAGCCAAAACCTCGTTCAGGAAGACCACGTGTGACGGATATTCGCAGTGATAGACGGATACAAAGAATGGCTTCAAGTCAGAAAATGTAGGTTCGCGAAATTACTAGGGCTTCCCGGTTACAAATCTCCAAGAACTCTGTTCATAGACGAATTATAGAATCTGGTTATATGATCCACGCAAAAAATGGCTCTCAGATTACCACTCTCAAAGCTTCACATTAGTAAGAGATTACAATGGGCTCGTAATCATATGTTATATGGTGATAAATGGATGTCTGTCCTTCTCAGAGATGAAAAAAATGGAACCTCTATGGATCTGACGGGAATATAAAATATTGGCAAAATTTACGAAAAGAGCCCAGGAGCTTTTTTCAGTAAGCAAAGTGGTGTTGGATCTGTGATAGTGTGGACGGCTTTCGTTTTCAACGGTCGAGTGGATTTGGCCTTTTTAGATGGCCGACAGAAGTCTCCTAAATACATAGGAAAACTAGAAAATTATCTAATGCCATTTGCAGAAAATTTAGGGGGACGAAATTGGGAATATCAGCATGATAATTCTACCATCCATACCTCCAATGCTACGAAAAATTATTTAAACTCGAAAAATGTTACTGTTCCTGAGTGGCCACCGATGAGCCCTGATCTAAACCCAATTGAGAATGTGTGGAGCATTATGTCTCGGAAGATATATGAGAATGGAGGGCAATTTCTATTCAATGAATGCCTTGAAGATAGTCATTGAAAGTGCATGGTACAACTTGGAACCAGAGATATTACAAACCTTAATTATGTATATCGATGGAAAAACATGTATACGATGTCATACCGAAAAATGGAAAGACTTTAAACTATTCAGAACATTGTATTGACCACTATTTGTTGAAATGTCATATATTCTATAAACTTTTGGGACACCTAATATTTCCATTTTGTTATATAATTGAAATGCAAATTATTTTTTCTAAATATTTCGTTGAATGCAAGTCGCATATTGTTTGAATAAACATATTTGTAATTGGTGTTTGTATGCCTTTCCGTTTTGCTAAAACATATATTTTACTAGAGTCTATAAACTTTTGGGACAAAGTGTATGTAAACTCTCGTTTAGTGAAGCTTTAAGGTAGGATCATGTCTCGCTCACTTAAATTTTTCTATACAACCTAAAAATTAACCCACTTAGAATTAAGCTATTGCCCACCATCGTAAATCAAATAATAGTTTGAAGTATGACTAAACACTTAGAAATAATTTAATTCAACATATCTTCAAGAGTAAAGTTCAAATCCACAGAAGAATAAAAATAGCAAATTTGCTTTGGAAGCACCTACATACTACTAGAAAGGGCTTTTAAGGTTTAGGAAATATGAGGTTTGAGCCATATGCTTTCTATTATATCGCTTTGTCTTGAATTGCGTTAAAAAAATTTGAGAATAAAATCTCGAATTGAAAACTACACAAGGAAGTCGATCAAACACACCTCCTTCCCCCTTGTCTCGGGGCTTTTAAGATTGGAATGGAAATACCTTCCAATACACCAAATGACCAAAGGGATGCCTCTAGCAACTTACCAACTGTCCCACAGTTAGAGAAAATCACCCGGAATTAAGTCTTCCTTGTTTCCCGTACCTGTTATTTTCATACAGGCCCGCAGTAGTATAGTTGTGGCAACTTGGCTACAGTAATCCCCAGAAAGGGAAAAGTAGAACTGCCATCCCCACCCCCGAAGGGACCCACTTTTAGATTCCTATTGACCCTATCCCCGAGAGGGTGTAGAATTTGATCCGGTTCTAAGCCATGTGATGTTTCTACTTTTATATATGTATGTCGTAGTGGTGTATGTGTGTGTGTGTTAATAAATCATAAAAAGACAAACTGGATCATTACTGAATTTGGATATAAAACCACACACATGAGAAATCCATTACAATAGTGGCAAGGTCTCGACTTCGGGCCCAGATGCTTTTTAGGTTCGAAGATCCGCCGTATAGGTGGGCCTGATGCAAGTTAAATCGTCCTCCTGCAGGTGTGTTTCGGAAGTTTGGAGAGGGGTACCAGCTCAAGCGCCGTCTGACCGTGGTTCAACATTACGAAATCCGTCCCAAAATAGTCCCCGTGTTTCTTCAAAACGAAATGTTAATATAATTAAACTGTTATTTTTGTAGAGGTTATAGGAGTCGCACTGACCTTGTTGTAAAAGGTTTGAAGCTCGATTCCTCTGGATATCCCCAACCGTTTATGTAGGCCTGGTGTACTTTTACATATCGTTATGGTCAAATTTCTTCACAGTGGTAACATCCTCGTTGTCTGACCACGGTTCAAAATTGTGAAATCTATCTACAGACGCCCTCAAGATGAGGTTTTAATCTAAGGAATCCATCAAATGAAATCATTCTTTCTGTACAGTTTATTGTGCATAATGCCTTATAAATCAAGGAATGTTATTTCGATAGACTATTTACCACATAGTCTGATTCCAAACTTCTAAATATCTTTTCAGTCGGTCTTATATGCAGATGTAAGCAGTTAAAAAAACGTTTAAATATGAAGAAATATCCATTTATACTTTCTATATAGAAGAATGTAGAATGGTTACACATAATAAACATACCTTTAGACATTAAAATTCGATTTGCTTCAGAATACGTTTCTTACATACATTTATTTCTGGCACTGGGAAAATAGAACTGTAAAATCAAAAGGTTTAAATGATTATTTGGATGCATAGTCTCATAAAATATGATAGATTGTAACCTAAAACAATTTTGGGGGGAAAAGTTTCATGAAAATTGAATTTTTTTCCTTTAGCTGCATTTCTCAACCTCAAATTGTTATGTAGATAAAGAATTTCGGACAAACAGGAAAAAAGTTATTCTTAAATGTTTGCCTGTCTCGTTTTCTCACCGTTTATTTATTTTCAATGGGGAAGTTCAGCATTTTTTAAAATCGACTTAGAATGCTTCAAAATCAACAATAACATTTAAAAAAATTCTACGCCGTTTTTTTTTATTTTTTTTATTTGCAATCAAAGTTCGCCTCTGAGATTTGGCGGGGAAAAATATCTATTCTGACGCGTAACGGGTCTGACGTCATCGTTGCCCAAGTGAGCTTACACTTATTTCTCGTTCACTCGCTATAGAAATTTTGCTTTCTTTTCTATATTTTCCGACTATCGCATCAGATAAAATAATGTCGGAAAGATACAAGTATTGTATTGTTCCTAAATGTGTTAATACAACTATAACTGCACCTGATACATTATTTATCAATGTGCCAAAAAATTATGTTCTTTGCAAAAAGTGGTGTAAAGCGATGAAGAGAGATCCGAAACTTAATCCGAAATTATCAGAAAGCAGCGTTCGTCAAGTCTGTGCAGATCATTTTGATGAGAGTAATTAATATATATTATATACGTTCAAAATTGTATATCACGAAACACAGTAAAAAATAGCCTCGAATTCGATATATGTTTTTCTTCGAATAAGGTGAGATTAGCAGCCAAAAATAAATAGTTATTTATAAAGTAAATTGTGATAAGTAGCAGGGCCGTCTTAAACAATTTCATCACCCTGGGCTAGGGTTATTTGGCGCCCCATCAGAACCTTAACTAGGAATTGGAGTGCCTGTGGCTCAAAGAAAATACCTACCTAATAAAATAGATGAGGAGCAAAAGAAAGAAAAAGTCACTTGTTCTCTGATTAACGCCATAAAATTTGGCAAATCGGAGCCTTCTCGCGTTTAAAATTATAATTAAATAAACTTTTTTCTTCAAAATTAAAATGAATTTAGCATAGTCAATTTTTAGATGCCTTTGGATCAATGGCGCCCCTGGGCTACAGCCCAATTAGCCCATTGGATAAGACGGCCCTGATAAGTAGTCGCCATTTTCCCATGCATTATCCTCCCGTTCTTTGATTAAATGAAATTTATATTTTAAGAAACCAGTGTTCCCCATACCAATATCAGAAACCACTGTAAAAAGCAACTTTGAATTCAGTATCTGTTTTGTTTTGAAAAGAAGTATAAGATGAGGTTAGCCGCAAAAAGAATTAAATATTTTAAAGCAAATAAAGTTAAATTTAATTAGTTTTTTCTCTCTATTCCTCCACTTTTTGATTACATGCAATTTATATTTTAACCCTTTGAGAGGTTTTATTTTACTGCATAAATTATTTCAATAGATATTGGAATAAGTTTAAATTCATGACTTTTTTTTATGATGAAATTCGTTTTCATTTCTAGTGCAAGCAAATAATTCGCAGAATTCATTTTTTATACAAAATCAATTATTTAGATTCAATGAATATATTCAAATCAAAATCAGTCTTCCAAAAGTCAATTCTAGTTCAGTCGCGTTTGGTCTTGTTTGAATATTATTTTATATTATTTAGGTTTCTTTATATAATTTATTTTAACCGGATTTTATTTTACTATTAAATAGTATCTTAAAATTAATACTGGTACAAAGGAAATAATTTATATATTTCACAGCATAGTAAAATAAAAATATATAAAATTTATTTTTCAAAGGCACACATGTATTTTAAAAAAATGTCGTACTTGAATTTATTTTGAGCGGAACTTCTGAAATAAGTGTATTCCTTTTTCTCTCTCTGTGTGTACGCATGCGAAATTTCACAGATTATGCAAAAGCAGGTTTTTTAGTTTTTCACTTTTTCTTGTGCGACAGAAATCGCATCGTCTTCTCGGAATGTCCGAGGGAATGTCTCATTCTGCGCAGTTTGTTCGGCAGTATCCGAACAATTCACTGTTTTGTTTCGCTTACAAACTTTTAGCATTATCTCTAAATAAAACATTTTAAAAGCTTTATAATTTGAGAAGGGGAGCAAACTACCTGAATTAATAATTGCATGTGATATGGAAAACCTTTGCGTGTCAATATATCCCTTCTGGATGTTATTGGAAAATTTAATTTTTGTAGAATTAATTTTATTTAAAGTGAGAATAAACAGATCGGAAGACCTTACGCCCTCCGGAACTAAATATAAACCAATTCTTAATTCCCTTATACCTGGATGAGTGGATATTCACATTTGGGTCCAGATTATGCTCTCGAGTCAGACATGTGATAGTTATGATTGGTTCAAAATTTGAATCACGAACAAGAATCGTTAAAGCTTTTCTTGGTGTTAACAAATGAATATTTAAAAGATTAAGAATATGGTGTGTAGACATACCTAGATAATGATTGGTCGTTCGGTTGCCGTAATGGCATCAGGCAAGGGGGCGGCGTTCTGTATAATGATTGGGCACGAGTACTGCCGGATATTTTGGTGATATTCATATCTCATAATGGTCTTCTGTTGGTAGGTATAATCTTCGTACATGATCAGTACTTCAGAAGTATTTACTTTGGAATTTAACGAAGTGTTTCATCAAATTTCTGGCAGACTATCTCGATTTTGTGGAATCAGATTTTGAAACCTCCAAGAAAGCTGACCAGTTTTCGTTCGTCTGTTCTTAAATTAGAATAATTGTATTATAATGTTGTAGTCTTTTATCTGTATAGTATTAATTATAAATAACAGAATTCAAACTTTTTTCAGCAATGATGATGAAAATAATGGTCTAATAATTTCGGATGGTGTCGGCTTAAGGCTTCGAGCAATGGAGTATTGGAGATGTGCTGAAACTGGCCTGTCTTATAAAAATAAAAATGAAAATTCATTTTTACTAGTCGTAGTGGAAAGCTTGCAAGGGCAAAGTGAGTATGAAATTCATTTCATTTATCGAGGTGCAAATATTTATTTCTAATCTATACTATTTCCTATAAAACTGTCCGTTTTGTACTTTAGATATCCTTAAAGCCAATAATCATCGTGACTCCTTAGCATTCGAAATTCAGAAGAAGTGAGAAGTAGAATAGACTACTATTGTATTCATGTCATGCTAAAAGTCGAATTCTTATGTGGTGATTTTAATCCCACTTGGTCTATCATATCAAAGACTCATAATCAGGGTTGTCGATTTTTTTGATTTTTTTCAAAAAAAAATCGATTTATTTGATTTAAATCAAGATTTTTTTTATTTTAATGATTTCTTTAAACTATATATAAGATCAGGCTTTACTGAGGTGAAATGTAGTCCATTTTGGTCATGGAACAGACAATATATTGATTAATCTTCTTTTATTTAGGCATTTAGGATATTACGTTATTTCTTCATAGGTAAAGTATTCAATTTTTACGTAGATCCATGACCAGTATTCAGAAGGTTATGCCTGAGCGGCGCGTCGTTGTTGAAAGCTTACATGCTGGCGTGAAAAAGGCCAGATATGAATGCGCAGAACGCTTAAGTACTCAGAAAAGGGAATTTCCCCTTTAGAAACCCGTGACTTGAAAAGAAAGTTGTAGTGCGTTTATTATGATGAAAATAGAAGTATTTAAAATGAGGTGTCGTTAAGATTATTTAGGAAAGTTAAAAAATTAAAATATCACATATATATATATAACATTTGTATATTAGACAATGAGCCCTACAGTCATAGAATTATATATAGCAAATATATATATCAGTCATTAAAAGCTGTACTTTCTTTTTTTAAAAATATAAATTTAAAAAAAATTAATTCAAACAAGTAACAACTGTTTAAAAAAATATTTGTGTGTGCACGCACACATACAAGCATTGCCTTTTATAAGTATAGATCATAGTTTAAATTGCACTATGTAGATGTTTGTATTTCCTTTGGAACATTTATATGTATTACTTAATTACATTACATTTGAACATTATTGCAATATAAAAACTTTGTTGTCCCCCAACACTACTTAGTTTTCCCTCCAACATTAAAATGAAACTCGCTGAATTTTACTATGTTCTTTCTTTGTGAGCATGATCCTTTCATAATATTTATTTTATTTTATAAAAAAGGTGCATCTCATATTTTGCATTTTATTGTGTTGCTCATTAGAGATTTATTTAAAATCTAATTTGCTTGTGTTCTCAAAAATAAGATATGGTAGTACTCTAGTTACATGAATTCAATGAAATGTTTTTTTATGTTCTATATATTCTTTCTTTAAATATACATTTAAAAATATTTTAAGACCACTATTTAAAGATACATGAACAATTTTATTTCATTAAAGCAGATTAACTTGATATTTAAAAAAAAGTGATTTAAATCGGTGATTAAAAAATCAGTTGATTTAAATCAGTGTTTTTAATCAACTGATTTAAATCGCTGCAACCCTGCTCATGATACAGGGGAAGTGTGGCATATTAATTTCATTAAAGCTGCCTTGAAGCACTTGAGTTGAAGTCTGAAATATATGAGGATAGGTTCCTTTCTAGAGGACTTACAAGCAAAATTGGCCCACATACGTGTGTCACTTGGAGGAAAATTCAAACAGCTAGTCAGACTGCAGTGAGTAATTTCGTTGCTAAAGCGCACATCGGTTTACTAGTATTTGAATAATGCTGATTAAGAATTCAGCTATAGGATAAAACCCAGAACCTTCTTCTTCCGATTCATATTCCTCAGAAATGTCATATCTTAACCAACTGGGCCACTGGTGGACACAAATATTTATATTCAACAGTGAATAAATAATTAGAGAATATTGCTATCATTGGTGAATATTGCTGATTTTTATTTTTTGCATATAAATCTTCTAATACTGAGGCTATTTTTAAAATGTAACTTGTGTCTTTCATTAACACACATCTATACATCTTCGAGCAGAAACTCTTTTCTTAACAAAACCCAAGGACCTTTCGAGAGCTATTTATCGTTTTAGTGAAATACATATCAAAGCAAACATTCCCTGGAAGGCTACATAACTAAATTAAAATGCAGGTAATGATATTTAGATATTTTTAAATCGGTTTTTTCAAGACCAAAACCGAAATTTCTCTCAATGACTTTGCACTGGTTACAGGAAGACACTGGAAATCAGTTCTATGATCTGACATTTATTTGGGGCTCTTGAGTAAAGCATATTGACAGAAATGAACATTACCATGTAAAGCCTTACATGCACAGTCTTTTATACACTGTCCTTATTTACTTGACACGACTCTGTAAGAATATGATTTCCGACTCACGTTGAAAGAATCACTGCGGTAAACCACGTTTCATAATGTGCGCGCTTCAAGCCCAATAGCACTTCATTGTTGCTCTCAATAGTATCTTCTCTGCTTAAAGACAGAAATGACTCCCAGGCATTTAAGAAAGGCTTATGCGCTAAAGGGCTTTTGTGAAAAACGCGTAGGTTTTTCCACAAAATGCCCAATTTAGCCTACATGGTTCAGTTTCAGTAGAAGACCAACATTTTGGACTAGTGTCAAAAATGAATTCCACATTTTCTTAAATTTGATTACTTAGTTCCAAAGACTATTACACCGTTTTCAATAGAAATTATATATTATTCTACATTATTTAAATGTGTTTTTATGTGTAATGTAATTTTTGTGAACCTATCAAATTCAAAATTCCAAAAGAATAATAAGAGTTTGTAAAGAAAGTATATTAAATGTGAAATGCAACTTGAATCCAAAATCTAATGTAATATTATGTATGTTTCCTTGCAATTTTCCAAGATCATTCTAAATCATTTATTTGAAGGATAGATTTAGTCCACCAAATATTATATATATTGTTTATATTTTAATTCTGTATTATTTTAGAGAATCAAAATTTCACTAAAAAATGCATCATAGGTTAAGATACTCGGAATGTTTATTTTTGGAATGATTTCTTATTCTCAGAGTAAACGTTTGTAAAAGCAATTTCTTTGACAAGTGTCAAGATATTTTACCTGCAATTCCACAATTATTAAAGCTCTAGAGTGCATTAGTTGTGTGAACAACGCGAAGAACCCAGTTTAGTTGTCTATCAAAGGATCAGCAGGAAAAATATTTCATAAAATAGGCGTTGATTACAATTATATAAATGAGATTGGAAATGACAAAATGAATGTTTCGACTTGGCAAGTTATGGATGAAAAAATAATTGGGATCTAAATTGTTTTAAAATCCAGGCTTTTGATTGAAAATTGTTGGTTAAGTATTTTTTCGGATACTATAAATAACTTTAACAGTAAAATCGATACAACTTAAAATAACATCGCAATACATTATTTTACAAAAAATATAATTGAATTTTTATAAAAAATTATGTTTATTCATTCTGTAGACATAAAATTTTTCGAAAACACTATTCGAAAAAAATCCCTTTATCTGGACTTTAAATATAGCATATTTGTAACTATTACCTACCTTTAATGAAAATCGCGATGATTGCTTATTAATAGCTTTGTAAATACGTGCGTTACTTTAACACAATTCGAAGGAGACAAATAGAGTGTTACTGCATATGAACTATTTCACAGCAACTCCATACGGTAGCCTAATGGCAAGGTCTCGACCTCGGGGTCGGAGAGTTCTAGGCTCGAAACCAGATTCCACTAAAGTTACGCCGTGCATAGGGCCTTTGCACGTTAAATCATACGTAGTGGCCAACCGGCCTCCCGCTGGTGTGGTGCGGAAGTTCCGAGACGGTATGCCAGCTCAGGTGTTGTCCTCGTCATCTGACCGCGGTTCAAAATTGCGAGGTCTGTCCTAAAATAGCTCTCGTGTTGCTTCAAAGCGGGACGTTAATAAAACTAAACTTCTCAGCACCTCCTTCTGCCACTTTTGGAACTAATTCCAATAAAAAGAATGCGAAATTCAAAATTAAGAAGCAATACACTTACTAAAATAATTATAAAAGCCTCGATATTAAAAGCTGAATTTATAAAAATTGTGTTCATTTCACGACCCTCTCAAACTATTGTGAAGTCTTCCTATAAAACGTCTTGTCCTGAACATAAATGAATGTGCTTATAAAATGATAAATGAGCTGAAATAAACTCATCATATATTCGGTGAAAAATCTCTGTAAAGGCATGAGATGCAATTTGAGAAATCAACCGAAACATCTAAAAAAGAAAGAAATATATTAGTCCAATCCTTCCTTTTCATAGTTTACACAAAAACTGACAATTATTACATGCCTTTAAAATGTTTTGCATTCTGAAAAAGCAAAAGCTGCTTGTCGTAACAAAGATAACTCAGATTATTAAAATCTTTGAACAAATAAGAAAAT
>BGPR01000073.1:1703886-1719854 GCA_013235015.1 Araneus ventricosus
AACAAAGATAACTCAGATTATTAAAATCTTTGAACAAATAAGAAAATCTATGAACTTTGAATATGTGACTCAAACGATAGCAACCTCGGAAAATCAGAATAATATCTTGGAGCAAGGGTAAGGGAATCAGTTATTTGGGGATAAATATTTTTATAGTTGATTCAAAGGTTCACAATGGAATTGGCTGTGTAATGGCTATTTTCGAAGATGAAAATGAAAAAGAGCATGAAATGAGGATAATAAAACAGGCAATCAAATAAGCATTTAATTCTAGTAGTTAATTCAAGCCCAGCTTTAGATTCAATAGAGTCTTTAGTAGAAAATAGGAAATTTATTCTTGAAAGATATTAGCAGTAAAGTTCTACTTTGGTAGATTCAAGGCTCTCGTTGGTAACAAAGTAAATAAAAGAGCGGATTATTTAGTTTAAAAAGCAACTGAAAAGAAAGAAACTTTTTATTTTGGTGATGCGCAAATTATGGAAATATTGACAAGAGTTGTAGAAAAATGCAAGTAAAAACATGAGAATTTTAGAATTTTGCATTGAAAATTAATTTAAAACAGAAGTTTAGGTGACTTTTATTTAAATCAAACTAATACAGACCATGGAGCATTTAAAGTCTATCAAAACAAATTTTTTGAGAAAAGTTGTGGATGTTTCTGCTAAAAGCATTAAGCACTGAGCGCACAGTCTTCAGTTGAGAGGAATAGCTAGACATTGGACACGTTCATTTTACATGAAACAAGAGCTCTATGAAAAAAAAAACACTTTTATAGGATAACCAATCTAGGAAAGGTATGAAGTTGATTTCTGAAAATATCCTTAGACTTGGGATAAAAAAAACAAGTTAAAGCGAAAAGAGGAAAAAATAGAGAATTATGAATACTCAGAAAAAAACTTTTTATTAGTATCTAATTTTTTTATATTGATGGATTTATAAACATTATTCGCTCAGTAAATATTTCACCATTTGGTAACTCTTTCGTAAATGATATACATTAAAGGGAAAGCAGACTTATTACTTTGTTATTGGAACAGATATTTATTTTTATTTTGTCGAAGCATTTCGCCATATTTCACATTTTTTTTTTATTTTATGGTTATTTCTGGTGGTGATTTATCCTTTTCATGTTATTAAAACTTTTACTTTTTGACTCTGATTATACGTTTCTAGTACGTTCATTTTAACTGCTTTTGAATGTTTTATGGGATTTTTTCTTACCATACTGTGTTATTCTCTGTCTTGTATTAATTTTAGTTCCTCACTTTTGTTTTGCAGTCATGCACACCGTTGTATTCATGTGAGCGTATATTAATTGTAATTTTTCTTCCTTTTTCATTAATTTGGGGGAAGAAATATTCGTAACATAGCTTTTTCTGTTATAGCAGATACTCTGTGAAGCAAAAAAAGTGGAGTAAATGCTTTCGTCAGTAGAAAAATAGTATTAGTTGAAGCCAGTAGGGTAGATCGGGGCTAGTTGGGCCGTTTTTTTCTTCTAAGAATTTTTAAAAATTACAATTCATCATTTTAAATTTATTTTAATGCAAACACTATCAGTGTACCTTCAGGAAGAATTCACCATAATAAAATTTAAAAATATTAACTATTAATATTAATTTAAAAGCTTAAACTGATACCAAGTCGCGTGACCCAACCTGCTCCGACTACGGGGTAAGTTGGGCCACATCACTTATTTAATATTCTGGTAAGGTAGACTTGAAGAAACATAAAAAAAAATGTTATCACATTTTACTTTTCATTTCCTGCGAACGATAACACAAGATATCCTAAAGGAAAATCTCTTTCATGCACCATTCCTTGATGAAGCCATAAAATTATAAAATTGTTAAATTATGTGAAGCAAAAAATCAAGAGATTGAAACTACAAAATTAATAAGTTTTCTGTTGAAAACAGAATTAAAATGACTTCATCGTCACAATTTTCATCATTACAGCTTCACTGCTAAAACAGCAGATTTCATTGCTTAAGAAGAAGCATTCCCTCTATCCGATTTTCTAACATAATGGCGAACCAGCTTAGCAGGTAGCCCTGCAAGAGAAACAAAGTAGCATGTTGTGATTATCGCAAAAAATTCTTCCATATTATTATATTTAAGGCAGATAAAAAATAATACTATTATTATAATAATATAAATTATAATATTAATTTAAAGAATAATATAAATAATATTAATTCAAAAAATAATATAAATGATAATATTAATTTAAATAACACAGTTAGGTTATAGATACAAATCCGGTGCATTTTTACTCAACAAGAACTGACATACAATTTTTAAATTCATCGTAAAATAATAACAGCGCATTCTGTTCTGCACTTTTTTTAATGGAGAGGGAATCAACTTAGATTTGGTGCATATCCCATAAATTCAGATATATTTATATATCGCAGATCACGGAAAACAGTGTAGCAGCTTCATTTGATTTTACAGCAGCATTGAATCATTATAGTTATTCATAATGGACATGCCATATAATAATTCGGCGTAATCCCATCTCAAAATTAAAAGAACATTTTAAAATCTTTAAAAAATATTACTAACACTGAACTTTAAATTCTATATGCATTTCAATTTAAAAATTTAGCGTAATTATTGTCTTTTAATAACAATGGGATATTTGATATGATTTCAATTTACAAATTTTGACCATCATCAATACTTTCTTCCTTTGAATATAGAAGAAATTAAAAAAGAATAATTACATATGAAATTGAGAGAACGATTACATAAATGAATTGATTTCGAGACTTCATTCGTTACAATTAGGCTTTGGAGATACTACGTGGCACGTTCGCTCGCCATTTCCACAGGATCAACATTCCACGGGGCAAGTTGGGCAGCCGGCCGAAAGTGCCCCATGCGAAGTGGCCCAACTTACCCCATGTTGCCATTTTTTTGCGATGGGTGTATTAATTTACTTTGTAAGTATTTAATTAAACAAACATGCCCTACAATAACTATGAACAGTTATCTTCCAGAATATTATTTTAAAAATGGAAATTGTGATATAAAAACATAGAAAAAGAAGATTATTTATAAGGAAAGAAAGTTACTCACCTTAGCAAAAATTTGAAAATTCCAGCCAGTTCGTTAGTAGACGCTGCTATTCCAATGACCTTTATAGGAAAGAAGGGAGGGGGGATGACACATACTTGGCAGGAATAACAGCGCTATCTATCGGAAAATATTTAAAATAATCCGACTGACCCAACGTGCCCCTATACCCAACTAGCCCCGGTCTACCCTACTTGGTTGAGGGTTTCTTTGCCCTCTGCCTCGGGTCGCCTGCCAATCCATCATGCACCAATTGTATATGAAAAGTTGGAGCTTTGATTAGGCTGGTGTTCTTCAGAACTGCGTATGGCCGATATATCCGCAAAGACGGGACGAATTCCTAAGTAAAAGGCATCTTGAAGGTTGTCACAGAGTGAATTATTCGCAGGATTGAAGAATAAAAGTGGTAAACGATGCAAGTGCCAAAAAGAAATTAAAACACCATTTCTCACTTTAAGGTGTCAAATGAGCAATGTAGTATTAAAAGTGCCTGGTAGTCCTCTAAATAGTTCAAAATAGCTTGTAAAAAGGTAGCAAGTGTAAAAGTTCCGACGGCTAGCGTGGACAGGTTTTTTCATTATAATTAATAATAATTTTGCTGTTTCCCAAAATTTTCGCTTTTTGCACTTAAAACGCTTTTCAGTTTTAGTCTCCAATTTCTCTAAATTCGGTTTTCTGACACATTTTTTTTAAAGTCTAAAAAGTGATTTTTGGTCGTTTTTTAAAGGAAGTGTCAAATTTTGTGCCAATAAATTGGTTTGGTTTATTTGCAGTTTGTGGCGCAAGAGCCATTATTTGGCCATGCTGCGCCAAGCAGAGTTAATAAAAGTCTGGAAAGGTACTATAAGCTGACTTAGTTTAAAAGATGGGTAATAGGATAAGAGGAGTTTAAAATTCTAAAATCTTGTCTTGAAAGGACAAAAGTAAATAAGATGTGAAATAATCTAAATAAATTATTTAAATTCGGGAATATAATACAATGGTTTTAAAAAAATTCAAAGAGATGAACCTGATGGGTGTGACCAATCAGTGTGGTCAACGCAGGTAAAGACGAGTTTAAAGTGCAGCGTTTGCGATTTTTTAAGTTTAAGTATTCAATCAGAATACAAGTATGTTTAACAAACATAATGCAGTTTGCTGTGCGAACAAATAGGAGCTGGTTAACCCAGCATATGACGATGTGGGAATTTTGTGTGCCCAGTGTGAAGTCTGGACAAAATGGTGTCATATTTGCAACTAACATTAACTGACCAGTTCTCAGTGACAAGTTTAATGCCATGAAGTTTATTGTGGACTCTTGGTTCCACTTTCTCTGCCATTTAAAATGTAAACTGATGTAAAAGTGTTTCTTTGGAACCAATTAGGAGGAAATTATTTGTGGTTATCTTGGGTTGAGTAGGTAGACAAACATGTGGATTAATTTGAATATTTCTGTTTATGGCTAAAATAATTTCTTCGAAATCATTTCAATAAGCAACTGCTAAAAATCAAAATTTTGTTCTTAAACGCCAACGATTAGTATATAGGTAGCTCAGTTATTTTTTATTATTATATAGCCAATTTATATAAGAGGAAAAATTGCCTATAAATATTTGAAAGGCAATAATCCCGTAAATTTCTTTTCCACTGAAAATTATATAAAAATTTAAAACAGTAGAAATTTCTGAAATCGTATGAAGAGTAAGAAGTGATAACAATTTCATATCTTCATCATTTACTCTTGGTTTCATGTTAATGACATTTCATTTCTTTTCAGCTAATTGTAATGTTGAAGAATTTTTAAGACATCACAAAGAGGGAATAGAACATATAGCTCTTAGAAGCCAAAGCATTGTTGAAACAGTCTCCAAATTAAAAAACAACGCAGTCGACTTCAGAAATCCTCCGAGAGCCTACTACGATGAGCTTAGAAACAACTTAAAAATCTCTAGACTGGGTCTAGATCTCGATCTATTGTCGCAATTCGGCATTTTACTTGACAATGAAGACGATTCTGCAGATGAGAGTGGGGGAAGCCCAGAAAAGTAAGTAGTTAAAGTAACACTAATTTATGAATCCGATAAGCCTTCGAATTGTATAGTATAGTGAAACATTATTATTGATATCACCACAGTGGCCTAGTGGTAAGAACTCGGCTTCGGGGCCGGAGGGCTCCAAGCTCGAAACCTGATTCCACTGAAGAGCCACCGTGTATGGAGCCTGTTGCACACTAAATCCTACGTCGTGGCCAAACGTCCTCTCGCTGGTATGGTGCGGAAGTTTGGAGAGGGGGTGGCACTTGAGGTGTCGCCCTCGTCATCTGACGACGGTTCACGCCCCCAAATAGACCTAGAGTTGCTTCAGGACGGGGCGTTAATATAACTAAACTATTGATATCAAACAGCTAAAACTAAAATACTCTTCATAAGATTCTTTATATCCTTGGTTCGCTTTTTTCAAGGTGGTTAAATAAGTTCTGGTTCTTTTCGTTTGCATATATTTTTCTTATTCAAATTTTGAAAGGCCCCCGAGAAAAGAATGCATTATTAGAATGAATTCCTTTAATTAGTTGCTCACAATATAGGTGGAAAAATTTTATACCAATAAAATTATCTGAAAAGCTCGTGAATTTAAGGCTAATATCATTTTCAGTCTATATTTTGTGTTTGTCTCGGGATGCAATTCATTGAAGTTTTCATCCCATGAAATTTTTATTTACATAGACAAAGAACTCCCATGTATCATTTTTTCACTTCATTTTTCCATTTCAAGTGTGTGGATCGTGGGTTATAAATCCCACCATTATTATAGCGACAAAAATAATTTTCTTGTAGTTACTAGAAGTAACAAAGTTGTTCCGTTTAAATTTCGAACATCTTATTCAGTTCATATTTTAAAATAACTATAATGCTTCTTTATAATTCCTAAAAATTTTCGAATCATGCAAATTATGAACATATGTGCGAAAGTTTTATACCCAAAAGAATAATTAACTTTTTAACTGCGACCTTCAAAGAGTCATAAAACAAATGAAATAAGTATCAGCATGTTCAGAAATGACACAAAATGTGTTAAATAGCCATAATTAGAGTAAACTAAAGAAAAATAAGGCTCCAAAACTTAAAATTTTATATTAGTTCATCCTAATGAGGGTACAATTAGCTTTGTGCTGACCATAAAGTGTTCATTTCTATATTAACGGATTCTAAATACAATGAGTTTATTTCTACCTCTTCGAAATAATTCTTATACTGTAACTATCAAGATGGATTTCATAATTGGAAGGATATTCTCAATTATCTTTCTATTCATTATGAATAGTTAGAATTTAATATTTTATTATTATTTCACTAGATTTCAGAATCTACATATTTTTACCTATTCTTGTAATTATCTAAAACATTTTTAGGACAGTCTCCAGTTGTAGTATTTGTTTAAAATATAGTAAGATCTTATTAATGATGGTCTCAAAACATTCAAACATCATGGAGAGATGTTACAGATTTTTAATGTGTTCAGATACTTAGGCGACAAAAATCAGAGGTTTATTAGTACGCATCACAAGGAACAGACATTATAATGGAAACGACGTTTATGTGATGAAGGTCTCAAAATTACGTGTGCAACATATATCCCAGAAGTTCAAATTTTGAAAAAAATTCAAAATTGCTTAACCCTTTTTGGCTTTGTCCATTGCATGGAACACCAACTTGACTCGCTTCTCAAACCGTTAAATTCAACTGTAAATGGAAAAAATAGGTTTACTATTCACTTTTAACTTTCTCTTTAAGCAAAGATAGCAGCCTCGTACAAGCCGATCCATAATCTTCAGCTGTGATGCGTTATTTAGGCCTCTCTACGCCGCCCAAAGTTCCAACCTGCAATTCTAAACAGAGGCTGCAAAAGACAATTCCAGATTTTACATCTATAAGTGGGCCAAATGAAAAATTGTTGGAATTACCAGAAAAAACAGTAATAGTGGAGTCCAAAACATTTTTTTGCTTCACTGCAATGCTCGCTTTGTCGCACGTTTCAGAGCTCTAGTGGCGCTGTGTTCCCGCTCATGCAACACCCACAAAATCAAAACGGTGAGGGTAATCTTTGCGAAATTTTACCCGCGTACTCCTTTAGACCTAAATAGACAACTTTTTTGTCGGATTTTAAACTTTAAAGGGTAGTGCGCCGTAAAGGGTTAACAGACTATTAACGAGTAATTAAGCAAGACATTTAAAGTCACGCGAAAAATTAGAGTAAAAGTTATAGTGTGGGTGAAAAAGGCATGCCGTCAAAACATACGTTTTAGTTGAGATCAGGGCTTGATCTTCTCATAAAAAGCCGCTAACTGTTCTATATAGACGTAAATAGCTTTAATTTTTTTTAGAAATTAATTTCGAATTATCCTTAAAGCAATTTGAATTTTTGGGATACGTACTATATATGTATTTTCGCGATTTTCAACGACTACACGTCGTTGGCGACATCATGCTGCATTGCAGTTTTTGTTGCTCTTAATTTCTGCTTACAACTCTTTAAATTTGTCGCCGGGGTATCTGAACTCCTGAAAACAACTGGCATAGTAGTAATTGCTGTGTAAACTTGTAATGTATTGTAATGTGAACATCTATGTAAATTTTTTTGTGTGTAAGATGGATCAAAATTTCATTTGGGCCGTATTCTATTGCAGTTAACGAGTAGAGTTTGGGCCTGTTTGCATGACAAACCCACTATATAAAACACACTGCCGTTAAGTGAGACATGTGATACCCATATTGTACTGCTGTGATATATTAAAGTTTCTGTCTATTTCTGTTGATTAATGATTCTCCTTTCTTCTAGAAAATATCTGATGCAAATTTTCGCGAAGCCACTCTTCGATTTGAAGACTTTCTTCATCGAAATCATCCAAAGATCTGGGGCTCGAGGTCTGGGGTCGGGGAACATATTAGCCCTTGTCAGATCCATTCGAGAAGAAGAAAGACGAAACATGATGAAAAGTGAGGCTAAAACTCAAGAAATCACCAAGGAAAGCTTCACAAGTCCGAGACACTGTTGACAGTCTTCAGTCGAAATACAAGAATAAAAACTCGCGATTTCCTCTCTTCCTTCAGCTATGTGATTACTCTTTTTTACGTAGATTTTTTTGGGGATAAAATTCAATCAAGACTTTCTAATGTTATAACTGTGAACTATCGTGAGGACAGAAACTAAAAGCGAAATGTGTGTGAATAATTTTTGATAATCAAATATTGATCAAAGTTATTTTTGTTTTCAATATTTAACTAATCAAAAAATTTTAAATTGCACTTATCAATTACTAAAATCAGATAGTTTTAAACCGATGTTAAGCCATGAAACATTAAATCTGAATTATTTTCTCTGATGTTATATTTCCGTTTAGAATATCAGAAATATTTTCTTTTATGAAATATCTTCTAGTAGTTGTTGCATTTCAAAGATAATAATGAATTTTTTAATTTAAATGGAAATGTATGGTTTGCTGAAAATTTTGATAAGAACATTTTGTAACACGATAACGCTTCTGAATTAAATACAAGAGACTTAATATTTTTTTTCGAAAGTTTTCTTCTTGTTTTCCGAAAGCATTTTTTTTCAAAAATGCATTCTAAATAAATGCTTAAACTTAATATTTAGGTTAATTTGATTTGACGGTTACTTACATTCGGCAAATAACTTACAATAAACTAAACATTTTGCCAAGCTCGCACTAAATTTTGTAGAGATAATGATTAACACACTTTGATTTGATACAAGGCAGAAACTTTATTCCATTTTTTTTATCAATTCTGCAATAAATTTGTATAGTAATAATTCATATTAACGTTTGTAGAAGAACAGAAACCCATATTTTTTTCTTGAATAAGTATTTATGTAAGTATTTAAAGAATAGTTTTTCGTTATAGCCTTGTGTTGCAATAGTTAGATTTATCTCAGGTGTACTGCACTCGACATGCTTTCAAAAATCATTGTTGAAGCAAGTATAGAATATATTAAAAAGTTAAGTTTTTTTACGGATGTAATATACAGCCTCTATTTATCTACATCCCGAGTTCCATGTAGTCAAATCAAATTAAAAAGTCTACACTGCTTCACAAAAATTAAAGACGAGTTGCCTTCTACTTGCATAACTAGATGACAGCGAGCAATGGCCTTATTCATCGTCAAGATGTTCATAGATTCTATCACTGTCGAGAAAATTATACCTTGTATTGACAACACAATATACAATCCAATCAATTTGGTGTACTTTTCCAGAATATATTCGAATGGCAAAGTGATCAAATTTTAAAACAAACATTTATATAGAGCCGGTAAGGTTAGAAGTCTTAAGTTGATTTTGGCAAACATATTCTCAGAACCTACCCTGAATGCCTTTTTCGAAACGAAAGGAATATAAGTGAAAAAAAATCACATGAAAGTTGTTTTAGCCCCGATTGAAAAAATACCCTCAAATTCTGGTAATTCCAAAATTTAATCTGCTGATTTTAAATGTTTTTATTTTAAACAAAATGTGTGATGTCACACTTCTTGTTACCCCCTCTCCCCCCCTTGTCACAAACTGTCACAATTTCACGAACCCCCTCCCCCCTTCCAAGCGTGACATCATTTATGGACGGACCCAAAAGGGAAATAATAAGAGCTTTGGCATATAATGGGTTAATTTCCAATATTGTTTCCTTTGTTAGCTTGATAATGCTTGATTAGATCCCTCCCTCGAATGATAGGTAACCTGCACCATTTACTATATCGCATATAATGAAAATGCATTTCATGAAACAATACGAGATGTAATTTTTGTGAAAATATTACCGTTTCTTTTTTGTCGGGAAGAGTACCGTAGAATGAGATGAAATTGTTCCACAGGTTGTTGAGCATAAGTCAATGACGTTTTCTGCAAGAATGCGGTATCTACTAGCTAATAGTAAAAGTCAGCAATTCATAACAATGACACTAATTGGTGGTAACCCGAGAAACCTCCGGCTTTCACTGCAACCTGCAGAATGCACCTGTGTGCAAAAACCCTTGCTAGCATCCCACCAAGGACAATCTCACTTCATTCTGCAGTGTTTAGCGTGAGTCAATTCGGATGTGTATTTTAAATGACAGCTCCATTTAGTGAAAGCAAATTAAAAGTAGAACACATGCAAAGTAGGCGTTTTCATGTGTTGGGTATTTAGTATGCCAATCAGACCAAAAATATATTACTCAATCGGTTAACTGTGCATTTACATTTAGATCCTCTTCTAATCATATGCGATTGTAATATGTACTGCCATGTTAATTTTGTTATGTGTTTTTCTGATACATAACATAGTTAACAAGAAATTGATCTAAAATGCAAGCTTTCAAATTTTTCACCTAATGTAATGCTAAATTCATACTATCAAGATTTATTTATAACTTTTCAGTTCAGGAATGAATTTGACATGACAAAACTGACTTTTCTCAGACATAGACTTATATATTAAGTTTGATGAAGGAAATAAACTTTTTAGGTTTTGGTATTCACAACAATAATTTTAGTCTTATTGTGTACTGGAGATCATTCCTATTATTGAACAATGTAAGGAAAAGATCAATGAGGCATGACTGCTTAACCTTTTGAACGCTATTGAAAGGAAGATGCACCTTCTGGAAGATGTATCCTTGTACCATACATCTTCCAGGTAATCGTTTTGTTTTGGACTCCTACATCCATATGTTTATGCGGGTGTGTTGTGAACTTTTATTTACGACTTCTATGTAAGTGCAATACTTATATTTTCTCCAGTTTATATTTCTAAATATGAAAGTGTGGTAGCAATATTTAAATTTCCTTATGTTTTGAAGGGAATGATTGTGAATCATGTGAACTAATTAATAATCAGAAAGAAATTGAATGTGCACTCAAAATATTAAGTAAGAAACCAATGATTTCTGTCTTCGGAATGTATTTGTTTATATATTAAGTGGAATATCTCATTTAAGTTATAACTGTTGCTATACTAACAATTATTTCCGATATCAGAGATGTTTATCAATTTGTTTTTTAGTAGTTTTTGTGTTTGAAGGACCTAAGAAGAAATTGTGGGATTTTTTTTTTTCATATTTATTAGGTAGCGGAATATTTGTGCATTAATTCTTTACAGTAGATTTTTTTGTGTGAAATGTATGGAAAAATGATATTTTCAGAAAATGCTGTGTGTCCGTTGTGCTTCTTTAATATTCATATTTATTCAAGACTTTTGTTGCATGTTGATTAACGGTATAAAAATTTATCGTACAATGTATTTGTAAAATTTACAGATTACATAAGAAATATGCAAGTTGCATTTTTTATATCCTAGAATAAGGTATAATTTCATTTATCAGGTAACAGAATAATAAATAAGCTTACCAGTGTTTTTGCTCTTTTGTATGGGAAGCGATTGATTATTTAAATAGAAAATATGTTATTCTTGTTTTGATATTATACTATACCTGTGTGTATACTTTTTACTTGAAATAGATATACGAGAAATCATTTTTGTTGCAATTTTACTTTTCTGCGCACTTGAATAATTTGGTTTTTGATTTAAATAAAACAAAATTTGTTTCAATTGTTATTTTTATCCTCTTCCGTTAGAGTTTAATGTATTCAAAATGTTTTAGAACGCGTTTTTCTAACTGAAAACAGCTATTACACTCATAATTATTAATAAAACACAGTAGACGTTTTCGCCATTCAGTCAGTGATAAATAAAATAATCTGAGGAGGAATATTTTAATAAAATGCTCATTTTGATAAAAATATGTATAAATAACATGATAAATCAGAAGCTATAAGATTGTAATTCAGTTAATTCATACTTCACATACGTTATGGAATACGTTTCAATTATAGTAGATTTAGTCAGACGCAAAATGTTCACTCCAAGCTTGAAGAATGAACACTCAAAATATTTTCATTTTATCAGAAAACAAACTTATTTAAAAATTTGTTTTAGAAAAAATAACATTAAATGTAGTTCTTTTTGTACCAACGAATGATTTTTTCTTGCTCATTTATATATTGAAATGATTTTATTTAATAATGTAGTTTGAAGAATTGATAATATTAAGTTTCTAGACAGGAAATTAATCATCAATGCACAACATCACGTTTAAAACTTTTTTCTTTGTAGCCAGTTTTGAAATGAACAGTTTAAAAATCTTCCTTATAATGTTATTATTTTAAATTCGAAATCAAGTTTTAGTAAACGCAGTTGTTTGGGTATTTATTGCTCGATAGCCAGTTACTCCGTATCACTGCAGTGGCGGCTATTGAAAGCCAAAAGTAGGGAGAGCAAAAAATTTATAGACACCTAAAAGCGTTAAACCTAAGTATACACTTTTTTTCAACTTCCGAGTGTCAATTCTTTCTTTTTGGCCGGGAAATATTTATTCCATTCCCAAAAGGCTGTTCATCGGATAAAAGATCCTTCTTTTCTATAGTCCAAACATTAATTATGGGCATAATTGTTAACGTGAGGAAATAGATAGTTAAATCAGTTGAAGCAAGAACAAATTTAATTCAGCTCTTGTTCCCGTTTCCTTGACAGTTTTTGTTACCTTTCCCATCACTAAGAACTTATTAGAATTCAAAATCAATTGTTACATACGAATGAGTTCAGTGTTAGAACAAATGAATGTTGATTCTGACTACATTGACTACAAAGAGTTGGAACGTGCACAAATTTTCATTTTCGGTCTTCCCATTTAGAATATGTTTGACTAAAACTAAAAACAATTTTATTTCTATATTTTATTCAGAGTCCGAAAGTTCTTAAGCAAACTGGTTCGTCAGATATTTATTTGATTTTGGCAAACCTATTCTTTTTGTAGGGCCATGAAATCTTAAAAGCTACGTTTTTCTTCAAATATCTTTTTTTAAAGCAAACAGTAGAATTTCAGTTCACCTAGATTTTGAATTCGATTTGTCCTGAGTAACAGCATTACAAAACCGGCAATCATTGTGAAGGGAAAAATATTTACCGATCAATCGGCCTCTAAAGGTTTTCCAAACACATGAAAAAGCAATAAAATGCCAAAAAAGGCTTTGACAGAAATCATTTCCTTATTTAGTTCGTGGCACTTTAGAGACAGCAAGTTTTTTTAGCCCTAAGGGCAACTTCTTTGACAGTGGGTGATTCGACCGAAGTAAACACAGGAATAGTGCGAATTATGCGTTGTTATTCCTCTCCCCCTCCCTTGCAGCTCTTCGAATGCATTCGTCTTCCATGTCACGTTGTCTCGGAAAAGAGCTCAGGTCAGGCTATAGTTATTCCAGAGCATTCGAGTGTGAAAAGAGGCTTTGGAATTTTTAAGGTTTAAATCCGCAACAGGTTTCCTTTCTTAACTTTTTCCAGAAAAAAGCAAAATTTTCGAAAACCATGTTGGAAATCAGTTTTTATTTTAGTTTTGGATTGATTGTGAGAAAGAACTGTTTGAGTTTGACTGGAATTTCTAAAAGAAAGGAAAAAAAGATGTTTGCGGGAAAATCTGTGGAAGCTTAAATTGATTCTTAATTTTCTTCGAAAATATCATTAGACATTCTAAATTTTATTTTTGTAAATTTTTATCCTCTACTTAAAGATATAAGTGTTTATCCATGCCTTATCAATTCCTTTAAATAAGATTTGTAATTTTTTTACAAAAGGATTTAGGTTATATTTTAAAAGCAAGATAATAAAAAGGCTTTAAAGAGCTCGTTTTTCAATATTGCCATATAGGAATCTGTTTCAAACTTTTCCCTGAGCTATTTCTGTATCCATATAGTCTGACAATTATATAAACAAACTTAGTCTGTTGAAATGTATTATTGGAAATATTCCTGGGTAAAATAATAAATAAATCTAAATATTTATGTGTATGTACGATATCAACTAATACGTACAAACATAGAGAATAATTACACATTTATTTAAAAAATTTTATAAATAAATTAATTATCAAACTTTCGACCATTCGTAATTCAAAAAATTAGAGGATTACTAAAACATTTAAGGACTGGTTTAATGGCTTAGGCTGTCCTGAGTAACGGTGTTTCGATAAAAAAATTATTACAAATCGACAGGAAAACTATATATAAACTTGTTATAACCTCAAAGGATTCCAAAAAGTCGGAAACAGAATCTAAGCTATGATGTATTCCTTTTTAGTGTTTTGTCCAACCTGCCTACATCGAAGGGTGCGAAGCATTTAGAATGGCTGGCAGAGAGAAAAAATTCATTTCAATATCAAAATACGCATCTCATGGAATGAAACTAAAATCTCCTTATTTAAGAGTCACAATACATTTCGATCAAAGCATAGACACAAACTGAACGCACACGCGAATAAAAACAGTTAGAAATAACTTTAAAATATCTAAACATTAACCCTTTGAACGGCAAAAATATTTCAGCTGAATGCTTTGAAAACGGCCTCTCTGTAGCTAAATGGTGAACGCAAATGTTTCGGAGCCGGTTTTCGGGTAATAAACAGAGAGCAACTTTCTACGCCGGAGCCGGTTTTAGAATAGTCATCATAGAGCGACTTTCTAAGTTTCAGGCGGTTGAAGGGTTAAAATTACATACCTCAAAATCAACCACTATATCATGAGCATTCTGCAATAAAGTAGATAAATGTCATTTTAGGTACAAAAATTGTAGGCTCCTGAACATGGAAAAGTTCTAAAATAGCCAAAATTAGAAATAGTTAAATCAATAGTCAATTATAATAAAATTTCATAAAAACATGTTTCCTACTCCGAGGCAGTTCACCATAAATTCTATCACTGGTTTTAATTTTTTGTTGCAGTTTAAAAATTGCAGTACCGTTTTTGATTAAATTCTTGAAGTACTTCGCTTAAAATTTATCAACCGGTTTATTTAGATGGTATTGGGTGGTGTGAACGCAATCAAAAAATATGATCTATAAACTCTCCTTTAGGAGAGGACTATCTCGCAGCTCGCTTGAGTATGTTTTTCATTCTTCTTTCATATAAGTTGGCAATGGTTTCGCGCCCTTTCAGCTACATTCATAAATTTTCGAAGAGCGGGGATTAACGTAATTTCAGCTTCAATCACCCATCGTCAAAGGACAATTCCGATCTCTCAAATCGACACTCCCAAAATCTGAAGTTTTTCCTTTTTATTTGTATATTTTAAGTTGCATTGTACACACCGAATCACCTCGGCCCAGCACGAGGCCATATGGGAACAAATGAATAACCGGCCGCACGGACAGACATCGTCCACTGTGGCCCCGCATAATAGCCCTCATTACAAGCGGGTCCTGCGACGATCCCTCCCATTACATGGGTACGACCCGTTATCAGTGATGGGCCCCAAGAGCTACACCTTCATTACTATAACCACCAGGGAAGCGAGACCCCGCTTACTTATCCAACGGCTTCTCATCCTCGAACTCGTAGTGCCCCCCCCCCCAGTGGGAGAAGTTGTATAGTATGCCCAAAGTCTCCAGTTTATATTTCCTTTTATTTCTTAATTTTTTATTTGCTTATTTTAAGTTGCATACTAGTGTAATTATTTAATACAAAATAGATTTAACGTGCTGAGCTAATTTTTTAAAAAAATTGTAAATGATTGCCCAAAAGTGGCGCGACTAATGGGCAGTAGTTTTTTCTAGTTTCATTGTTTTCGTCAAAATATACGACACATATTTTAAGTTATAAAACTGAACTCCTCTGAATAATGCGAGTTTTAAGAAAATATTACCTAAGTATAATTGACAAATTTAGAAAATTCTATTAAACTAACTAATTCAGTAGCCTGCCAAAGATTTTATAAATTTCATATTTTATAGAGTACGTAAAATTAAGTTTCGAATACAACAAAAAGGTATGTTATTTAGATAATTTGTACCTATGATCCACGACTATGCGAAGAGGTG
>BGPR01000073.1:1719864-1822041 GCA_013235015.1 Araneus ventricosus
GACTGACACAGGATTTCGATAACTTTATGCGCAATAAAAAGTTTTCAGCAGCAAAACCTCTTTAAATCGTCACGGTAACTGATTTTTTCTTCAAATATCGAAACGTTAACTTGAAAAACAAATGCAAGATAATTATAGATATCTTCTCTTCAGTAAATCTGGAATTTTGAATTTAAAAAAGTTTTTATGGTATATAATTATAAGATTTTCAATCATTTTTAGATTCATTTTAGTTCTTATAAACAAGTACTTAGTATAATTAACTCCTTTCATTCTTAAAATATTTGTGTTCCGCTTGATTCACAAAATTACACACTATGCATCACGTATGTGCATATGGTAAGTTTAGAATAGAATCCTGTGTTTACCGAGATAAGATTCAGCCACCATGGTTTTAAAACAATTCTGGGAAGGGGATGGAATAATCTGGAATGCCAGGAAAAAAATCTTAGATGTGGAAATTTGCAGCGAAGAAGAGACATTTCGAGCGCGCGTTTTTATATTTGCTGCATTTCTTTAAACTACTTGCAAACTTTCGTCATAATATATCATTCTACCATTTCGGGTAGAATAAGAGTCTGACTCATACATCCAGTCACAGAATTTTTGATGCAGAAAGCAGTATTTAAGCCATTAATAGTAATAAATTTATCAGCTTAACTATTCAATTTTCTCCTCCGTGAATTCCCCAAACAGCAGGATGATTCCTGATATTTGGGGAATATGCTGTAGTTTTGAGTCAACTAAGAGTCCATAGAAAATTTGAGATGTTATGGATTTCGCACAATTTTGACATCGAATTATAATTTCAGTGACTGACAACTATAAGATATAAGTTTAAAAATAAGACAATTCGATGTTGCTCACGGGGAAATCAATTAAGTAGTTTAAAGTCAAAAACGCAGGTGCGCAATCAAACGTCGTTTAAAGTTGTTATATGGATCGAAATAAGAAAAAAAAACTCCCAGAAGAGAAAGTGTTGTCTAATTCTGTATATGTCAGAAGTAAACTATTTTGAGTAACATTTTTATCATTTTGCAGGACAACCAAAAGCAATTCAAGATCGCAATTGTGTTGCAATATGCAATTTATTCTTTGAGAGCGGTTATCTTTTGTTCTTTTCGACCTACAGTTTTAACACTCTGTCCTTCCGATGATGCTTCCGGGATAATGCAATTGCGATAAAATCAACAAAATTGAACTTAAGATAGTTTACCTCTCAGGTACAGAATTAGGTTTAGGTTAGTTTAGTTATATTAACGTCCCGTTTTGAAACAACACGGGGGCTATTTTGGGACGGATCTCTTACATGTGAAGAGTGATCAAATGACGAAGATGACACCGGATCCTCCTCACCACTCTCCAAATTTCTACACCTGACCAACGTGAGGATGTTCCACCCACAATGGAAGATTTAACCTGCACCAGACCCACAAATGTGGCGAATTTTTTTGAAATCAGGCATCGAACCCATGATCTTCTCATTCTCGTCATTTTGAGCCGCGGTCAGATGACGAAGACAACACCTTTAACACTTTAACACCACACCAAACCGCCGTTTCAAGAGCTCATGTGGCTTCTATCCGGGTTGGTATAGATAGTTGGTATAGTAGGTGGACTTGATTGAGTTGCAAAAAAAATACAGCAAGAGAAGAATAACAAATGAAGAATTTACAAAGCTGGTGTTAACACATAGAATTGACAACAAAATAAAGGAATATATACAATATCTTGAATAACACGGCGTGAATGAAAGAAAAATGATGAATGTGGATGATGACGAACAACATAAGGAAGCTTACATCAATGCACATGTTTTGAGTAACGTATTAGAGGTGGGGAGCCATTGCGTGTTAATTGTGGAATACAAGGGATAGGAAGATTACTATTAAAGATTTATGAGAAAGGAAGGATTTAGTATATTCAGTGTATTGAATGTAGGATAAGCTAGAGTTATTGTACAAAAGGTAGGTGAGTACTTATTCCAGTCGCATTATGTTTTCATTGTCTATTATGAATTTAATCATGTTTATTATTCTGTTTCTTGAATTCGGATTCTCCAGGACTCTTAGGTACCACAGACTTTCCAGTGAAGTAGAAGGTTTCCTAATATGCCAAGAAAGAGTCAATGGGCAAGATGTCGCAAAGTGGATGGGATCGCCGACTTCTCCGCAGGCACAAGAGTCACTATCCGATAAAAGGAAACGGTTAAGGAATGAAGGGAATGGACCGTGTCCTGTGACAAACACGCGTCCAAAAGATCCTTCACGTGTCCAAAAGACTGGTTTTAGGTGAACTGTTTTGAGCACTTTACGAACAAAACGTTCAGTGTTTCCGTTATCCCAAAGATTTTGCCAGTTTTTAAAAAACAGTTCTTGTAAATGTTGTTTAAGTTTGCATCGAGGGTTTAGAGCTTTCATTACAACGCCTTCTGTGATGGTTTTTTTTGGCGAGAGTATCGGCTTCTTCATTACCCCGATAGCCAGTATGGGCTTTGATCTATCTAACCAGAATATTTCGATTCTGTGTAAGAAGGGACTGAATGTCTCGGACAAGCTGATGAAGGGTATGAGAGTCAAGCACTGCCATTACACTCGAAAGGCTGTCTGTCCAAATTTTAGTTATTTCTTTCCCTTGACTTGCTCTGATGATCGCTTCTTTCAGTCCCATTAATTCGGCCTGAAACAATGTGTGGATTTTTTCTAATTTTCCCTTCCATTCTAAGACTTTGATGCCGTTTTCGAATGCTCAATAAGAGCACCCTGTTCCCATTTCTGTTTTGGAACCATCTGTAAAAAAAAAGTTTGTTGTCCTCTTTGTAGGGCTATGTTGTTGTAATTAGATTTATGATATTAAGTAATGATGGATGGATGGTTAGGCTCTTGATTTTTTCTTCATAAACCCTTGACTGATAGGAAAGACCTTCAAATTCTATTTCCTTTCTCAGACACGTGACGTTGATGAAAATAGCTTCTTGTTGAGCTTTAAGATGTAATGGCATGATACCCCTGTAATGGTTTGCAGAGCTACCGTTGGAGTGGTTCTGTAAGAGCCGGTAATGTAAAGGAGGAAGATCCTCTGTAATGAAGAGAGTTTTTTTTTCCAATCTGGGAGAAAAAGAGACACTAGCCCCATAAAGGAGCATCCTATCTGTAACTGTTTGGTAGAGTATCCTTTTGCATTTTTGTTTTAGCCCCCATCTTGGTCCTGCTATATGGCAGAGTGTTTGGTATTGGCTGACTGCTTTAGCCCCTTGCTCTTCAATGTGTGAAATCCAATTTAATTTTTCATCTAATATAATTCCCAGGTATTTTAGAGATGTTGTTCTTTTTATTGGTTGGGAGTTCCATCTGACGACTGGACCCCTGGACAATTTACCTATTAATAAATATTGTAATTTTTCTATTGCTATATTAAATTGATTTTTGTCAGTCCAATTCTTAAAAGTTTCGAGGGCGAAACTTGTGTGCTGTTCCAGTTCTCGGCGAGTTCTTCCACTGATGACAAAGGCGAAATCGTCGGCGAATGCCTCTAAATTAATTTCCTTAGACCAATCTGTTTTCAATATTTCGTCTGCGGCAATATTCCAGAAAAGAGAAGTGCAAGATCTTTGTGGGCAGCCTTGAGTTTGTTTCCATACAGCTGGTCCATCACTAGTTTGGATTGCCACTTTACGATTTGATAGGATGTCTTCTAGTGTTTCTGGAATGTTGGATTTCGTGTAGAGCTTTCTTAATTCTTTTTTATTATGTCATATTTTAAATTATCAAACGCGCCTTGAATGTCCAGTGAAATAACTATGACGTAGTGTTCTCGTTTCTTGGTATCTTCGATGACATCCAACAACTTTCGGAGAGCGTGGTTGATTTATTTGCCTTCTCTAAAACCAAACTGGTGGGGATGGAGCACATTTTGTTTATTTATAGTGAAACTGACTCTTTGGAGTAACAGTTTTTCTAGTAATTTTCCTAGAATCGGGAGGAGGGAGACAGATCTGTAAGAGTTTACACTATTATTTTCTTTTCCATTTTTGTGGAAGAGAACTATCAGTCCTGTTTTTAATGGCGTTGGGACGAGGACAACACCCGAGTTACCCCCTCTCGAAACTTTCGCACCACACCAACGGGAAGACGTTTGGCTCGTACATAAGATTTAACACGTTCCGTACCAAGCCGTTTTTGCTCGACTTTTCATTCAGGCCATTTGATGTTTTGAAAAATTAGATGATGA
Organism: Araneus ventricosus; assembly: GCA_013235015.1. Taxonomy (NCBI): domain Eukaryota; kingdom Metazoa; phylum Arthropoda; class Arachnida; order Araneae; family Araneidae; genus Araneus; species Araneus ventricosus. Next base: position 1,724,095 of record BGPR01000073.1, read on the forward strand.
ATTTGTGAAGATTGAGATTATATATATATATATATATATTATATATCGTCCACCCATAAGTAATTAGCTTATTTATATATAGTTATCATATAGTGTACCATTCATGGCTCACGTGGCACTGCGATCGGTTTTAACTTTTCGATTAGTGTGTGCCACGTGTACTATCGATGTTACACGTGGCCTGAATGGAAGGTTTAGCGTGTACCATCCATGGTACACGTGGCACAGGACGTGTTAACGTGCAATAGGCCCACATACACGGCGGATCTTCAGTGGAATTTAGTTTCGAGCCTGGAACCGTACGGTCCCGGGGCCGAAACCTTACCATTAGACCACTACGGCCCTCGATACAGAATTAGGAGGTAAAAAATCAGTATGTCAAGAGGTTAACAGAAAGTAAATAACAAAGGTTATTAGATTTTCAAACAAAAACTGGAGACTGGCCCTAATTGATATAAACTTGCTTCTTCAAATATTTCTTTTGTACGACAACAGTTAAGCTTGCAACTCATACTTTAATAAGACTTTAATACTTTTGATCTAGAATATTTAGGAACAGAAGCATCTCATTCATCATCTTTCCGAATGAAAGTATCCGACAGCTTGCAAATGTCACGGCAGCATCGAATTACTCACGGCCTCTCAGTGTGAAATACAAAGAAGATCGTTTTCCAAGATAACCTTACCATCATTGAAAGCTCTCTGATGCTCTTAAAAGCAAAGAATGTCCGATTGGGTATCTAATCGGCTATCAAGATGGTTAGCATGACATCTCAGAGCGAGATCTGCTCGTTCTATTTAAGAAACTCATTTTAATACACTCGATTACCTACGACGATTGTGGTAGCAGTCACTCTCAGTGAAGGTAATTAAAGACCGAATGAATGATGAATAGATCTTATACGAGGCAAGATGTTTTTAAAGTATCATTAACAATAGTTAGGTATACTAGTTTGCATTAAACGCATGATTTTTTGATATCGAAGTGAAGAAACAAATGTATCCGGAAGTGATGAATTTATTAGGGAGACAGTTTTTATAGATCTCATTAGTTTACGGTCTGTTATTCCATTTTTAAGTAATTAACTAGGCAAAATTTGTTTTAAATATTAAAAGTATCTTAAAATTGGATTACTTTGCGCAAATGAGAAGCATAGAAATTCTGGAAACGTGATAAAAACATCATACTCAGAAAAGAAACCTTTTTAACAAATTAAAGCAGCACCACATGTACCGTTTTTCTACTTCTGACGACTCTGATTCGTTATTTACAAGGTGACTGTGTCAGTTTATATAGTACCAAAAAGTTCTACATATTTTAATTAATAAAATCTTACGTGTCTTTTTGGGGGGAGGAGGGTGCTAGTAAACAGATATTTCAATAACAATCGGCAGCACTTTTTAATTTTAAAAATTTCTTATTCTATTACTGAAATAAAATCCAAGCTACTTCCAATCATCACAGTCTCTTAAATATTAGATAGAATCGCGGTGGCCTAATGTAAACGGTTTGGGACCAGAGGGTTCCAGGTTCGAAACCCGATTAACCATCGAAGGTCGGCCGCGTAGGTTGGTGTGGTGCCCGCCAAATCCGACCCGAAGGTCAAGCGTCCTCCTTCACGAGTGATGTGGAAGTTTGGAGATAGGGTGTCGGTTCAGGTGTGACTCTTGTCACCTGGCCATGGTTTATAACCCCTTCTTGGTCGATTTTTTTTTTCAAATTTCAGACCCCAAAAAAAGCATTTTTTATTGCTGAAAATTAATATTTCTATCCTGAATTCGAAAATGCAAAATATTTTTGTCAGTAAGCCTACTGGTGGTCATAGATGTCCAGTTTTCTCTGCAATGCACCCAAGTTTTAAATTAAAACAAAGCACTCTGATAATATATTTTTCAAATCTATTTTTTTAGGTATTTAAGATAGATATCTTCATGAAAAGAATTATTAATGATATGTAAAAAAAATGGTTTTACAACCTTACCAAGAAAACAGCTCTACAATCTTTCTTGGTGATCGTAAAAACCACATTGAAATCATTTATTATCAATTATTTTATTGCTTATTCAGAAATACAAAAATTAATCGCGGTATATAAGGAGACGCGTAAGTAGCGACGATTTCACTTTCAACGTCCCAATTTTTCTTTTCGTCCCATGACATGCGACGTCGACCGTACGGGCACAAAAAAGTCGAACATATGACGTACGACGTCGACCAAGAAGGGGTTAAAATTACGAGGTCCGTCCCAAATTGGCCCAGGTATTTCTTAAAAAATGGGACGTAATGCTATCCAAGCTGAAATATTAAGCATAAAAATTTATTTCATATTTTAAAAGCTTTGGTTAGTTATTCACGAAATTCTGAAACTTCTCTAAACTGCATTTTCAAAAATATATTAAGAATAAAGTATTTAATTCTTTGTTCACATCAGTATTTTTAATACATTCATGCGGATACGGCGATTATATTCATTACCTCCTGCGTGATTGCTTGCATATTTTTCATATAATACAGCGCATACTATTCTATGCTCTGTATTGTTTGAAAAAATATAATGTGGAGGCTAATAAAAATAATGTTAGATGAATATAAACACCGCAAATGTAACTTGCCGCTTGCACACAGTGAATATTCTTCGGGGAAAAGATAGTCTTCCGCTGAGATGAATAACTGTATGAAAGAAAGTATATTTCCAGATCTAAAGAGATTTATTTTTATTTAAATTACCAGTGACAAGCATCATGAATTGCTTTGTTAGATTCATTTAACGTTTTGAAGCTACACGAAGAGTATTGAGGTTGGCCTGATGGTCAGATGTCGAGGACAACATTTCACCAGAGCCGGAACGTTTTGGGACACAGGGCAAATACAGTGACCTTCAGCTTCATATACAGGCAGATTTTCAGTGGAATTTAATTTTAAACCATTGATCCTCCGACCTCGAAGTATGAACTCTGTCTTCATGACACCACGGTCCTTTGTACCGTGATAGAGATACTTATGTTAAGAAATATTTCAGTGTGATCTAATTTCAGAATACGTAGCAGATCCTAATAGTTTATGCATCAAACTTTTTAAAAAATAACGTATTTTATTATTTTCAGCAAAATCTGTTTACTATTTAAGCTTGGTTAATTTAACCATTACTTAAATCTACTCATTTCAAAATCTACTACTGGCTTAACCCTTTATTTACTTACTAGCGACTTTTTAATTTTGTTTTTTAACCATTAGATAAGTTTTGATGTAGAATAACCCTGGGAAAAAGGAAAACACTTTCAATTAATTAAAATTAATTAATTTAATTAATAATTTAAAAAATTTAATTTCTTCCTTCAGCTGCCATTTACTGCTTGCTGTCGGAACTCCATTCTCCGTGTTCTTGTGAATACTGTGAGGATAAACGGCGATATTGCGAAGAAATGAACGTGATTAAAGCGGTACTTTTAAGTACCGTCAGTAGATAATGGGTTAAACTATCCTTTTACGGATGGACGGGGATCAAGATCACGTATAAATACAAGGGACGTTCCGAAAGTAAGTTTCGTCATGCTTTTTCACAAGGAAGCTTTATTACAAACAGAAACATACAATGGCATAACAAAATACAAACTTTGGGCTATTTTTTTCCACATATTCGCCACCCACATTGATACATTTGTCGTAGCGTGAAATCAATTTCAAGAAACCATCCTGGTAAAAATCGGTGCCCAGCGATTGAAGGAAGTTCTTCACAGCTTTAACGCCAGTTTGATGAGCATGTTCGGAAGTGACGTACCGATAGTGATGACTTCAATGCACGAAAAATGTGAAAGTCTAATAGAGCTGTAGGGCCTGGACTTTTGCTCTTGGACGATAATGCAAGACTCCGCACAGCAAGGGACACAAAAGAACACATTCGTCGCCTGAGATGGGAGAGATTGGAACACCCGGCCTACAGCCCCGATCTTTCTCTATCAGACTTTCACCTTTTTCCTGCATTGAAGTTAGCACTATCGGGATGTCACTTCCGAACATGCTCATCAAACTGGTGTTGAATTGTGAAAATTTCCATCAATCGCTGGGTACCGATTGTTACCGGGATGATTTCTTGAAATTGATTTCACGCTATGACAAATGTATCAATGTCGGTGGCGAATATGTGGGAAAATAGCCAACAGATTGTATTTTGTTACGTCATTGTATGTTTATGTTTGTAATAAAGCTTTCTTGTGAAAAAGCATGACGAAACTTACTTTCGGAAAGTCCCTCGTACTTAGATTCAAATGTAAATGTAATAAAATATTCAACATATTTTAAAATATGCAGTCAAAAATTGAGCAAAAGAATCCGTGATAGAACGTCGAGACTTGCGTCCTGTGATCTGGGATGCTATACATTTATCTGTGGGAGAGTAAACAGCCTCAAGTTGCGGCATTTTGCAAGTTTAGCAGCTGGAATAAGATGCCTTCTTTCTCATCATTGGTGCTAGTCGCATAATTTACTGTTTAGTATCTCGATATCCTTCCTCAATAGCCTACGAGGATTACAACTTTTAATTTCGATCGTTCTACTTTAGAGAAATTAAATAGATTTTTAATTGTTTCATTTTTTATTTGCATTAATTATCACTCCTCTGTAAATCATAATTTATAAAATAATAGCGATACTTTCATTACGCAATTCATAAATAAAGATACTTTTTTAATCTTGCTTTAATAAAGATCCTTATAAAATTATACAACCTCTGTCCCATAATAATAGTAACAAGTGAATATTTAAACGGGAATAATTGGCGAATGCAGCTGTAAGTTATGTTGTAGCGCAACATTGCGAAGCCTTCACTCAAAATCAATGTTTTATAACATCCGTCATTTGTTTTGACACATCTTTCAATTTTTAGGTTAACCTAATTATTACGAATTATAACTATTTTTCTAATTTCATCCGCTGAACGGAATCAATTGTTTTATTTCAGTTGAATATCAACCCATTGTAAATGTAAGATGAAAAAAAAGAGCTTTCAAGCAAAGATCGAGTTGCGATTGTACGCACATAGGAGAAGCAAAACTTCGCAGCCAAGGGATCCTACCTACAAGTTTAAAATGCAGTAATGAAATTATTGAAAAATCCAGAAACTATCTGAACACTCAAAATAAAAATTAGGAGTAATATTTTTTTTATCTAGTTTTTTGATAATAAATATTGCGTTCTATATTTATTTTCTTTTGCTACTATTATTATGGGACAAATTAAATTCATCAACTGGTATAAATATTATGGGACAGAGGAAGTAATATTTATGTCTATAATATTCTCATAATTATAAATATATAATGTTTCTTTTTAATTTTTGAAACTCAACGCCCTTTCCTGCGCTACTTCTTTTGTTTCGTAAAACGCAGATTCTTAGAAACAGGAACTCTTCATAACACGATCCTAATAACCGTTTTACATGGAGGTTACCCGTATTTTACATTTTGCAGCTAAATGTGTTTTGCACATGCATTTAGTCAACGCTATAGAGAACTTTGCGTTTCTGAATCAGTAATGAAAATGACCTGACGGCATGAAAACTTCTCCATTTTTGGATTTGGAAATGTATGCAGCTTAATAAGAAAAAAATGAAAACAGGATTTTCTGCCTAATCATACATCGGGTGACGACGTTCTAACGAAGCGTGGATATCGCTCGAGCGACACGAACTCTTAAGGATGTTCTGTAGCTTGAAGTCTTCGAGTAGCGGAATATGTCAATGCGACCGTATTTATAAAGAAGGCTCCACATCATAATCCAACAGACATTTTCTACAGTAAGAAATTTACAACTTAGAATGAATTGCAATTATTTCTAGATTAACACTCTTTGATGAATTTTCAAAGAAATTTATAGTAGCATTCCTATACTAAAATATTTGTCAAATGCCATATTAAACTCGATTTCATTTCCTATATTGTAGTGTCGTCTAGTAAAAGCTATGCATGACCGAACATTCAGAAATAACTACCGGGCATTATGATAAGCTTTTTCCGAATTACAGAGCAGGTGTATCATTTTCATCTAAAGAATTTTGAGATATGCATTTGCTGGAATATGGCACGGCTGATTGTTAGCTTCTTGCTAACGCACTGCAGTTTATTGACTATTTCCCTTGTGTATCAAAAATGTTTTCTTTAGTTAAGTAATCGATAACTGATTAAATCACTTCGATTCATAAAAGTACAAGTTTTTCTGTGAGAAAAGAATTGATGGGTCTTCGTGCCTTTGTTTAAATCTGTAGAGAAACATGCTTTAGAAATTTATTTAAGTGTACACCGTGAATGGGTCAAAAGCAGTATTAAATTACACCTATTTACATTTTCAAATTCGAACCACAACTTTTACATTTCAATTATAACAGTACTTTGGACACGTCATGTTTTCTGACTATTAGCTAGTTACCAACACAGTCACGTTTTCGTATTTATCCTAACTAGCGGCACTTTGATACGAGTCTGGTTATTATCTGGTTATACTGGTTATTATTATTATCAATCGTGTGTAGGACAGGGAAAGGAGTGTCATTCTCTTATAACTACAAAGGCATCTTAGGTTACAGTTAAATAAGGAGGATATGGAAATATGGATTTAAAGCAAAGTATGTCAAATATAATGTGGAATAATTGTATGAAAGGAAATTATTGGTTCAGTACTTTATGGATTAGTTTTAATACTGGAAAGTGCAATTTGAAGAAAATTTTTCGTTAATAATGATATTTAATACCTTAAATAACCTTAATTTCCATTGTAGATAGAGAAAATAAAGCTGCAAAACTTATGCGCATTCATTTTGCAAAATCGTTATGAATTGAAAAAGGCTAAGCCAAAATTAAAGGGTAAGCTACTACTGTTCTTATATGACAATTATTATAATAGAAAAAAATTCAAATTTTCATTGGGGAATGTTTCGTCAAGTACGTAACTGTCACGAAAATCCACTTGAGCGAAAAGTGTTTATGAAACGTGTTGGAGAAAGATTTCCATCTTCAGGGCATACCTTAAGAAAGTCAGAATCCAGACAAAAACTTGAAGGAGCTCGTTGTTCTTTCAAGTTGCAAACAAGAAAAAGACACTCCAGATTTCTCCTTTTACAATTGTATACACATCTACTGCTTATTGAAAGACCTGGTGTTCAAATCTTTTTCATGGCATCTTTTAAAATGTAAACAAGGTAAAATACTTGCTGACAAAGCTTTTCAGTAGGATTTCTGAACCCATCATTATTTGAAGCTTATTTTGAAATCATTCTACCTGTGACTGTACTTAACAGACACGATTTCCTTCTTATTTTGACTGAGAAAAGCAATTTAGCTTTCTCACTGATAAGTTTAGCTTTTCACTGATAAGAAAATGAGTCCACCTTTGCATACTTTTCTAATATTTATTGTTCCTTACAGTTGTTTTCAATTTGGGGGGTTTCGTTTGTTTGTTTTTATTTTAAATTATCATTACTCTGCCTTATTGATTACTGAGCTGATAATATTACGATCTTCCTTCACCATTATTTATTACAGGAAGTGTCCGTCATCTGACGACGATGCAATACTACGAGGTCTGTACCAAAATAGCCCTAGTATAGTTTCAAAACAGGATGTTGATATAACTAAACTAAAACTATAGAAAACGTCGCCAAAGATAATATTTAGTAACAAGCTTTCTCCTCTCCAAATTGCCAATCGTAAGGTTTTCTAAATTTTATTTTTAGTTTCAAGTGGAAGAAATGAGTACATCAGCAATCTTACCCTCAAGAAATTACGAAATTGAAAGATCGAATTCTTCTGTAGTTATTGATTATTTTATCAATGAAATCATTATAATGTTGTTTTATTGATATTCCGGAATTGCTTGGCAGAGGGGGGGATCTCGATACTGTAAAATGTAAATATGAATGACTACGCTGAATGTTTTCAACCTACAGAAACTGCTGCGAGACAAGAGGAGAAGCTCTCTGATATTTCAAAATAATAATAAACTGGACGCCAATTCTTTCCGGTAGAATCTGTGCGACTTTTTTTCTTCTTTTAAACGGTATATTGCACCATGGCATATTGATGGAATATAGATAATAATCTGCAGTAAGTTATCGATTTTTTAACTGGCATTTCAATGGTTTTGAGCACTTCTTAAATAGTTTAATAAGAAATCGCATGTTAAATATTTATATGACACTGTTATTTAATTATATGTAGATATTTTTGAATAATGAAAAATTACTATATGATCTTCCTAGGTTGGAAACAAATTTTGACCAAAAGATGATTAGACAGTATTAATTTACACAAAAGAAAGCCCACAATATGTTGAACCCTGATAACTCATAATTAAATTCATTGCATTTAAGGTGTGCAAGTAGATTTAAGGGGGGAAAATAGCCTTATGATTCGGTTTGTATCCTCTCGTTCATCTTGACTCGATTTTTTTTTTATTTGTTTATGAAATTTTCCATAGCAACCTTCATCCTTGAAATGCAGAACTCAAGAAGTGTAACGATTCGACAAGTAGTTTCAGTGTTTACTGATAATTATCGATCATTAAAGATTTTGTCTTGATAATTAGATTAAGAAAATCAGTCATTTCCTAATTTTTTTTCCTAGACAAATATTTTACAAGATACGAAATTTTTATCAAAGTGTCAAGCTTTCCATCGTCAAAAGGCTCATAGAACTTGTCAATGAAGAAATAAAAAATGGTGGTCTCTTGAAGATTATAACTTGTATGGTTTAAAAAAGTAAAAATAATTCAAGGGAAAATTTTTCATTCCTAAATCCTGGGAATGTATCAATGTTAAAAATTAATCTTGTTTAATGTTTCATTAATTTCCTCGAGAAGTTGAGTAGCAGTGGTATAGATATGAATGTTGAATGCAAAAAGACGGCAGAAAATGCAAATAATTTTGCTCTTTGTTCTCGAATAACCTGCCAAAGTCTGATATAAACCAGACACTCATATTTTCCAATACCTGCATGAATTTCATTTTAGTAAATATCATATCGGAGGAACAAACTTTATTAAGATTCAGAAACAGACAGATCCTCGCCACTGCATTTGAATGCATTCTGTTTGAATATTGATTGCTCTAGTTTGAATTTACTCCTAACTTCGGAAAAGATGAAATCTTTTGGAATGATTTTAAATGATTTTTAATTTCATTCTGTCATTGAAGCTTAGATAAACACAGATTTCTGAGTGAGGCTGATTGTTTTGTTAGATTAAAGTCTCTTTTCTGAAGATAGTCAAAATCTATCGGGGAAGGAAGGCTAGTGAGATTTTGAACTGCTATCAGATGATGAGGATGACATTAGAGCCACACACTACTCTACAAACTCTACACCACACCAACATCATAAAGTTTCATTCTGTTAGGACAGATTTCACCTGCACCTGGCACATATACACTTGCAAGAGATTAAACCTTGCTGAATAAAGTCAGAAAGAGTAAAAGGAAAAATGGGGAAAAATCGTAAAATGTTTCACTTTTCCTTTCCTTCTTTTTTATTATTATTTATTTAGACTGTAAGACTTAACAAGCGAAAGGATTCAAGCCATTTATTAACAATTTTAAATGAGAGAACGTTTCAATTGAGTCAAAATCATAAACGATTAATGAATAAGTGGTTTAGGGTTTCGTATAAATGTTAAAAAGTATGATAATTCTTTTTTCTAATGTGTATAATAAAGAATTAAAATCTCGCCAAATATTTGGAGCTGCAAATCCTTAATATTTTAATAACGCATAACGAATTTTCTAGAAATTGTATCCTTATATTCAAAATTGTTAACCTTCAGTCAGGGGCTATATAAGAAGCCGCTGTAATTAAGTACGAGAGGTGCGCCTATTAGATTCTTTGCTCCTGACGGGTGGTTTAAAACAGAGATCGTAGTTTTCACTCTTAATAAAAATATCCATATCTTCAACATACTTGTTAATTTTAATGTTGATTAGTTAGTTTGTAGATTTGTTGGCATATACCCTTCATTGATTAAAGACTTGAAGCTGCATTTTCTAGAATTTTAGTGCTTAACCCTATGCACTCTTATGTCGAGTTAGATTCGACATTCTGAATGATGTATCTTTACACATTCATGTTGGATAGCGCTTATTATACAAACCATATAATAGCAAACACACACAGATTAATTTTTAGGAATTGAATCAAATTCATAACAATATTTTTCAGCTTCCTAAAGCGCTAAATCAGTCCTTACACTCACACGTGTATAATTATGCATCTTATTATCTTTCGGAGTGCAAAGTGTTAAATTATTTAGCATGGCAATAAAAATGTTCATCATTATAAAATGTTTGACCTGATAAATCACTGAACAGCTTTAAATTTAAACTTCACTTCCATCAAGTATCGAGTTAATATTCTAAGCTGGCAATAAACAGCGTAATAAGTTTTTTTTTATTTCAAAATCATAATGTGCGCATAAAGGAAAATTTTGAAGTCGTTATTTTATTATTATGGTGAAGATGAAAAATGTATATGCATATATAAAGTTCAAGTCTACATGAAAGAATATTTTGTCTTACTTTATATGTATATATTATGCAATAGAAAACTTCCATAAATTCTACACTGAAATTAATTAGAAATCAAAAGATATTATCTTCTTTCGTAGTTAAGCCTCTAAAACGACATTGGTTCCTATCTCTCGAGTTTCGGATTAAAATAACTCCGAAAGAAATCGTATTTTCACCTTTGTTCAGTCACTCTGAAACAAAAACAAAAAAAGGATGATTTTAAAGTGAGATGGTGGGGGTTGGTGGAAATTATTTGATGCAAAAAGCACGCAATAACTTTGCGGTAGTCGAAATAAGTACCAGGTCACATTGTTCGTTTGTATCGCGATTGGATGCAGCGACAATAAACGGTACGCCTTCGGGATGTCTTACGCTTGAATGAATCCGAGAGTCAAGCTTGTCATGGTGCGAGACGTGGTGCATTTCTTCTCATCCCCGGCCAGCTGACACCACGTTGGAAAAAGCTTGAAGAATCGGTGCGAGAAGCATCTTCCGAGAAGTTCGGATGCCGGCGAAACGTTTTGAAAGACATCCTCCTCCTTAAATATACTGTGTGGAAAGTTCGTTAACTAATTGATTGGAAGGTGGATTACTTTATTTTACATCGCCACAAGTTGTCGAAATTTTTGATTTGTTTTTTAGAAGTGATTATCTAGAGGGCAATTTCTCTGGATTAGTTCGAATTTCAAAATGTGAAAACATTTCCGCGATTGTGTGTCTTTGATGTTTTATTTCGAAATATGGACGTATCGATAAGATCAAGTTGTGTTGCGAAGTCCGTGTGCAATTTGTTTCCGGTCATGGTGCGAAAAAGACATTTTGTTACAAGAAACCCAATTTAGATCAGTTACATCTGTTTCCTGGACATGTCATCAGTAAAGAACATCGACGTTAGAGCAGATTCAAATGCGAAGCAAGGAAGTAGAATTGCTCATCCAGTTTTCGCTAAAAGTGCTACAAAAGACGAAATTATGTCTTTGGAGTGTCGATCCAGAAATCTTGGACAATCAAAAAGGATTATATCCTCGACTTTGCCTCTCAGTAGTCGAGGTTGTGGAAATGTGGGAAACGCAGGCCATTTTCAAGTAACTCATACGAATTCGGATAACTGTAGGCCTTACAACCAAAAACATTCTTCCAGGATTCTTGATAGCTGTTCAGTTTCAAATGACTCTCAGCGTTTAGAGGAAAACAGAGAAATTACAGTGTTTACTGGTTCAACATCAGGGCTGGACGAGCAGTCATCAAGTACAACCACCAAAGGTGGGTTTTTCCATTACTAAATGACAAAAAAAAGTTGATTTCTTCCCTCTCCCTCTCTCATGACCTGTTTTCATCCCATTCTGCTATTCTATCAAGCACTGCATCTTAATCAGAATCCCAACGTAAAAACGTGAGCGGCTTTTTAAAAACGGATGATCTCTTTTGTTTGCCGAGAAATCATTCGAGATCTTAAAATAGCGTTTAAAAATTGCTTTAAAACCGTATGTATGTAGTTTCGGTCTGTTATCGTCCTGACTAAGCTACTTCAATAGTCAAATACATGCAAATTTTCTTTTATGTTGTTCATTTGCAATGCAAAAACAATTACCATCGAATTTAAAAACAAAAAATGTAAAACAGTCATTCTGTATTTTCCTCAGTAACACTTTCAGAATAATACGTGTTTTGATTCGCTTTTCAATATTAAATAAATTTTTCTGTTGTTTATATTAAAGTCCATGCAATTTACGGACTTCGTGTTTTTTGTTACCAAAATTAAGTTCTAAGACTCTACAGATAAAAGACCTGTTTTGTTGTATCTGTTTTAACTTTTGAAATCGAAGCTATGCATTCATCAGAATGTTTGAAGGTACTGAGCGTTGTAGCAAAGTGCTAATTTGGATAAATGAATGAGAACAAAAATGGCTTGTTTTAGATGTTTACAAACATTACGAACTGTTTAAAAACATTTATATATTTGCATCCATAAGTATAATATGAGCAGATTTGGAAAATTGTATTACATTATTTTTAGTATAAATGGAGTTCATTCACTAAGAAACTCATTTAAATCATTATTTAATGCTTAAAAAGTTAGGTATTTTGACTGAGTGTATGTCAAAACTCTATTATTTCACTTTTTGAAAAAAATTACATTAATATGATAACATGAATGAAATATGAAAGAAAATGCTATATTTGAATTTTTTAATTAAACTAATTATTTTTCATTAAAATTATTTATCCTTTTAATTAGAAAAATGATTTTTCTAAAGTTTGCACCTTCTATAGCAGTCAGCTCAACAATGAAAGCTAAAAATTGCACTATTTAGGTGGAAACAAGAAAAGGGACAATGGCAGATAATGGGTTAATAACCTTCGATAAAACAATTAAATTAGTTACTGAAATAAAAATGACTTGCTTGTATCTCAGAATTTTAAAAAAGATTGTCTATAACAAAAACTTTAAGGATAGTTAATATTCCTAATAAGCACTTAGATAATGGATGTAATAATAGTTAAATGGCATTGAAACTAAGTTGTATTTTAACCCAATTAACTTTTTATTTGACTGAAATAATCTTAAAAAATTTACATTGAAAGCTAAAAATTAGAAACAAATTTCGTGTTATTTTTATTCAGCTTTAAAATCTCATTTGCTTTTTGTCCCTTGGATTGGTTTGGTTTATTTTGTCTGATTACATATGTTTTTAATGCTTAATTTTATGCTTAAACCGCTTCAAAACTTTATTCAGTAAAAATTATAAACATAGATATAATGTTATTAAATTATTAGTTTGCATGAGAATGGCAGCACAGCACCTTTTACGTAAATGTATAGAGTTTGCAGAAATAGAGTTAACCCTTCCATTTGTAAAGAATAATAAATTTCTGTTGTTTGAACCTATATAACTTATTAAACCCTGTCTAATTTGACGACTGACAACTATTTTTAAGCAGAAAGAAAAAATAGGATATTAATGTCAGCTTTTCTTTATTCAATAAAATAAAAAAAAATTTTAGAAATTTTATCAAAAAAAATTCCACATAAAACGGATTTTTATTTTATCATTACAAATGGCAGCTTTGAAAAAAGTTTTACTGACTATTTCCTAAAATATCTAGTGATCAAAAAGTTAAGTTTCGTAACAGAATGTTTCAACGATAACGAAAAAAAAATTAATTCGCATGAATTAAAGATTATTCAGTTGTACAGAATCCCTTCTGTAGAGTTTATTAGCTCATAAACACATGTATCTTAAGGGAGTAAATAGAAGCCTTCTTTAGAAAAAGAGCAGCTACAAAAACGGAACCATCGAAGCAAGCGTTCATTATTTTTGAAGTCATGGTTCATACGTCACAAACATCATCTGGAAGCTTTCGTTATCAGAAAATGACATCCAAATTATTTTCACGCTTTAGCGAATACTTTATCCCTCATTAGTAACTAATATCAAATCTGAAATACACATGTAAAGAGATGATATGAAAATTATTGAGGTGTACGACAGAAAAAAAGTAAGAAAACAAAACGTGTTATAAAAGTGTTTTCTAGTGTGTTGATGAAAAACATTTGTTTTAAATACTGTTTTATTCATAGTAGGATACAGACAATTATTTCATTTTCCTAATCTAAAACAGTATCATTAATGGAAACTCAATTTGCGTTTTATTCATTCGTTGTATTATATTCAAATCTGATTATATCAAATCAAAAAAGTAACTAAAGGATTTCCACAATTTTTGTGTATATTATTTTTCTAGGGATTGTTTTAATTCTATTGAAAACTCCTTACATAATCTATTAATAGCTAAAAATATTTGTTGATATAAAAATCAATAGTTTTACAAATTAAGGTTTTTTTTTTTTGTTCTACAGAGGTTGAAATAAATGAGAAATCTTACGATTTAAAGGTGCAAAATCGAAAATAAAAATGAAATATTGTTCCGTCACATGAAAATTGAGAGAATAGGCTTCAGCAAAGCATGCATACTCGTATAATCCAAGTCGATATTTTTTGTACTATGGGGAAATTGTATTGCATTTATGTCTAAAACTTGTATGAAAGAACAAAAAGCAGTTAAAAATATTTCTAACACAGAAGTTATGAGCGAAAGAAGACTTTATAAATCGAGGCTTAATGCTTTATGATGAAAGGTATATCAAAAGTATGATTTTGATGTGTGGGGAAAAGGAAGATTGAAAATTGTCTCGTCATTATATCTAAATGTCTTGAAAAGTAATAAAACCTTTAATATAGTTCAGCTTATATGGAATGTAAAGTATTGTCTGTTATCTTTAAGAATTTGCATACAAAAGTTTAAATCCACCAATTTTATATATGCACAAATAAAAAAAGGGTACGATATGATCGGAATGAAGTTTGAGGACCATGTTTTATGGTTATTGTTTCAGAAAAGGTAATCCCGGGATTTCTACCTTACTGGTGCAACTCTTTTAATGAGTTTAACTGCATTTCTTAGAGAAAATACTTATTATTAATTATTTTTAAACTTTTTACACACACACCTATAAAATATCTCCATGCATGACTATCTGTCTCACTACTGTGAGCATTGTTATCGTAAAATGAGACGCATTCTTTGACTTCGAAGGCTATTATCGAAATTTGCTGAGTTTCACGACAATGAGGAAATGTTGAGTTTCTAATCTGAAGAGATAGATTCTTGCATTTCAGCAAAAGCTTCTGTAACCGTGGAAATCAATTAGAGCAGAGATAAAATAAAAATTATTTTCCTCTGGGTAATAATTTAATAAATACACAGAGAGATAAATATGCATATATGCAAAGTGAGTTATGTTAGAAGAGATAAAATAGGGATAGAACATCCAAGAATTTTTATTTGAGTTTATTTGCATATTTTGGAAGCATATGTCCAAGAATGTTTAACCAAAAGATTAAAATTGTGCACACAGATACCCTATAAACATTTGTGAAAGAAAGACAATGAATTAACCAATACATTTACTTGATACAGATGTTATATCTAAACGTGGACAAAAACATAAATATCGAAATGTAATGAAATATCTTGTAATTATTTCGGAAAATAATTCCGCTCCAGATTGCAAGCAAAATCTAATAAAACTGAATTATAGAGTTTGGATTATAAATAATCTATTACATATATCGTCGGTTCAGCTAAAAGTGACCAAGTCAAAAGAAAAATGAGTTAAAGTGTTCTTGTTGTTTTAAAATGCGAACTCTGTAAGAGAACAAATTGTGTACATCAATACATGTGCAGCATATTATGCTCGATATAGGTGACTTTTCCTGTTACAGAGAGGACTTTTAAACAACAAGAGCACATAAACTCATTTTTCTTTTGACTTAGTCCCTTTTAGCTGTATACCGACAATATATTATCTAAGAATACAATTTCTTTGAAGTGTCTGCTGAAAAGCAATGCTGAGGAACGTGGGGTGCAGTTTATTAGAGTCTTGACGAAACCCCAAAGCTTCGTCTCCTTTTCCTCTTAATTTGGTCGCCATTTCAACAACACGCGAACCAGATCAAGCTAAAAGAACAAGCGAGCCAGCCTGTAGTTAGGAGAACAATCTGGTGGTAAGAATCCGGTATTTTGCGAGCGGGGTGAGTGGGCGGAACACTTTCCGCGCGCTGCTTCCAATTCTCAATCACGAACACAAAGATCGCCAGGAGACACCGAGCAATGCCATGATTTGTTTCCAGCCGCTCTTCACGCAAATTGGATTTGGATAATCGGCAGAATGAGAGAGAGTGCGCCGACAATCAGGAGCACGAAGTTCAGATTGTTGCCTTCAGCGATGAGGGGGTGACTGATCACGGAAGACAATCGAGTAAGTTGTGAGATACTTTTCTTCAACGTCTAAGACTAATCCAATGACATTCGTTTGCTCGACGGGCATGCCGACCATTTCATCTCGAGCGTGTTGCGAGGTCTCGCCAAAGAAGTGGCTACAAATCGTTCGTTTACTCTTTGAGAAGCAAAAAGCGTCATTTTAGGAGCAACTAAAATGAAATTTTGATATTTTATTGCCCCGACATAATTAAAAATGTGAGGTCTCGGTGTAAAATCGAGTAAGTTGTATGATTAAAAAGGTATGATTACGAAGGACAATCAAGTATGTAGTAAAGATGTTTTTCATTATAATGTCCAGTGAGAGACTTGTTGACAATTTGTCGCTTACGTGCAGTTAGTTAAATCTCCACAAAATTATGAAGATGTGTCGTTCGCTTTTTGTAAGCCAAACCATCGTTTAAAGAAATTCTAAAATGGAATGTTAATTTTTTTGCCTCCAAGTAATAGCGAGAAGCTGAAATAGTTCTTGAACAAGGGTCATCTCCAAAATAAATAAAAAAGAAAGAAAATATATCTGGTAAACAAATGTTTCATAGAGCTCTTCAATTCAGAGCTAAAATCAGTATGTGGTTCTGGCGCACGCTATACTTTCCGTCGAGGTTCAAATGCATTTAAATCTGCGTGGCGTGAAATTTGGGAAAGTGAGTTATAGGATCAAATGCCTTTCTCTTCAAATGATTATGGTTCAAAATTATGACTCCTGTTCCAAAATAGTCCGCCTGCATCTCCAAAGCGGGTTGTTAGTGAAACTAAACTCGGATATGGATGAAATTAAGTTTTATCGAAATGAAATTTTATAATTGTTGGGATAATTTATAATGGGAAAATATCATTGCAGAAAATGAAAATGTTCATAGTTTAGCATATCTTTGGAATTTTAGCATTTTAATTAGTAAATGCAGTATTGATTGTTAAAGGATATATGGTTCATAACTTCAAATTTTGAGAATTTTTAGATACATTGCGAAAGGAAGGTTCAAGCTTGAATATAATATTAGTAACATTTTTTTTCAAATTCCAGTTGAAATCGTTCATATAAATGCGGCCTAAAAATTTTTTAAACAAAATTCTCTCTCATAGCGATGCGACTAAACTGAACAAGTTACAGGTAATTCAAATAGTAACATTTCGAAGATTCAAAGAAACAAATGACAACATTTATGATTACTTTATTAATTCGAGGAAAAAGAGGAACAAAATTTCATTAGAAGTGTATAAAATAGTCTAAATTTTGAATAAGCGAATTAAATCATAAGCATAATTAAGTGCCAGGAATTGAAACAAAAGAATATCAATTAATGAATAATAGATATCATATAATTATGATATCTATCGGTATTTGAACTGTTGATCGCATAAACCACATGATTAAATTTCTTTTTCATACTTGCGTTCAAGCTGTTTGCATTTTCTCATTCTAAAGGGGTGTTTACATAATGAGTGAAGGAATGACAAGAATCAAGTGCAGTCACATTATTGGTATATGAAATCGACCAGGTAAAAAAAAATGTTAATGATTGATTTTAAAAATTAATCAGTTTTCTTTAAAGCTCTCAGCATTTTGATATTATTACTCATGTGGTTCCTGCAATCAACAATTCATCTATTTATGCATTCAAGTTTCAGAGTTAAATATGTGGCCATATAAAACCATTTTCGGAAACAAACTCAAGGTTTTACCAATCCTTTATATAAATATGATGATGAAAACTTTTTACAGCAATAATTCCTTTATTAAATAGAACTATTGCTCTAACTGTAACAAAAATGAACTTTATTTTTGTCTTAAAGACACGCACTAATATGTTGATCAAGTCAGTTTGGAGAAACTTAACATAACTTCATCACGATTTCAAACCTCTGATCATTTGACAGGGTCATGGCGTTTGCAGTTATGCTCAAAGATCAAGCCTCAACTTTTTCTAACTATCTTAAGGGAGTTTCTCTTTACATCCGGAAAATCTATAAATAGATGACCTACGTAAACATGGAAATTTCTGATTTAAATTGATTTTTTTATTCATTTTATGCGTTTACTTTCAACCGTGCATTTCAAAACTACTGTCTTAAAACAACTTAGTTTGCAAAAATGTTCTATAATTTTACCCGAAGTAAAAGCTTTAACATCTAAACAGACTTTGGATTTCTTTTTCTGATTGTTTTGTTTATTGAAATATAGTTCCATTTGTTCATCTAATATTCGGAAAAGATAAATATTAAATATGTTTCTCAAAACGAAAAATAATGTTTTTTAATGAAGCATATGAGAATATGGCAAATGCGTTTCAGTCATTAAAATGGGCTTTTTAGTATCAATTTAAGCCTTGTAACTTACATACGGATTTTAAACTTTCACAGTACAGATGTATGCTTTAGAACATCAATATTCATTTTACTTAATTGTGGACATTTGAAAATATCTGTTTTAAATTTCATGCTTCTGCAACTGATGGTATGAATGCCATTTCGATTTTAATCATTATGACATCCTTGTAATATGATATATATGACGTAGACGAATTGAAATAATCCGGCTTATTGCAAAAAGCCTGGTCATTTCGTAATCCGCCTGGCAAATTGGAACCAGGCTGATTGCAAAATGACCAGGCTCTTTTAAATAAGCCTGATTACCTCAATTCGCCTACGACATATACGTATTTTAAGCTGGAAACTGTGAAAAATAGTTCAAATTTGTAACATTCTTGAAAGTCAGATCGATTTCAAACTAATTGAATTTTGTTTTAGAGAGAAAGAGAAAGAATATATCATTCATGTATATGAATTTTGAAAGACGAAAATATGCCATTCATATGCATGAATAACATATGAATAACGAAAAACGCAAATATATTATTCATATAAATATAAAAATACTATATTTTAGTTTTTGCGATAGAAATATGCACACATCCTAATTAAACTTTTACAGTATCTTTAAATCGTACATATTGATACAGAGACGTGTAATTTGAAGTTTTCTATCCTCTTCTTTATTGGTTATTTCGCGTTTAATAGCTTCCTTTTACAGCACTTGAACAGAATGTCAAGAAACAGTCCAATCCGAAAGTCTCCGTTATCATTGCTCTATTTAAGCCGCTTTAAAGAAGATTCGCTTGACAACTCGCACTTGCACTCCAGCTTCATAAATCCTCTCGAACGTAACTTCATTTGTTACACGGATTACCAAATGGGAGATATTTTGGGGAGTAATGCTACGTTGATCTCCAAATAAGATTTGGCATGAAGCATATGAAAGGCATTTTACGGTCGTTAGAAACTGCTTTCTGTTACTTACCATTTTAGACGTATTAGTAAAAAGAAAATAAGAAGACTTTAAAAGAATGGCTCTAAAATGGGATTTGTCATTTAGAATAGTAAATGGGGTAATTAGTTGACCTAGAAAATGGTGAATTATGTTTAAATGATGACAGTAAATATCAAGTCTAACGAAGATGATTAGTTCCTTTTTGGATTTCTGCTAGTAGAAGCAATGTAGAGATCAGAAGCTTTTAAGAGGGCATGGATAGCCCATACAGAACTCAATTACTTATTTTACAGCTATATAGTCTGTTGGAGTATTTCACTTAATTCTGTAAAATTGTAGGTAGTATATTAATTCTCTAGAACATAAAGTAGCACCTAGTGGTTTTATAGATATCTTAAAATCTGAAACTATTGTAAATTTCTACAAATCAAACTTTTAAAAATGAGTCTCAAATTTGTAAAAAAAGCGACAAAAACCTGATATTTATAGATAAACGAAAATTATATATATTTTTCAAAATACCTGGCTCTTCGATTTATTTAGTAATCAATAAAAATGTTTTTTAAAAATTATTTTTTTAATTATTGAAGCTAAGTAGAGCTTTATTTCGATTTGAATTAACCTATGGCTCATAATCCTTCAGACTGTGTAGTTTAATATTTCAAATATTTTGTGGCTTTAAACATTTGTTCCAGAAGCAGTAATTATTATGTGCATTGCTTGATTTTCAGTAGATTTCGAACTCCACGTGCAACTAACATACTCATGCTTCACTGGGAATGCCTCTCTTATATATACGTTTTCAATTTTCTAATTTTTACTTATCACCCTTCATAGCATTCTCACAGTGGTCAGAAATTAAACCATTGTGATAAAAAATATCAAACTACAGATAGAGAAACGGAGGTTGAATTATTGTTCCAATCAACTTTGATATTCATAATATGGAACAAATCAAAAATAAAATTTTACTGACTAAGAACATAATTATTACACTAATTCATGGTAATTATTTTGATTTTTATATGATGATGGGAACAATTAGCAATGTCTTCTTGTTACTTTATTTAATGAATTTAGAAGAAATCTTCAGTGACTCAGAAAACGATAAATCAGAGTAATAAAAAATTGAGTTTGCAGCTTATATTTCCAGAAATTTAACAGCATAAAAATATTATTCTCACACAATTGTATATAGTTTATAAACACAGAGACAATAAATAGGTTAATTCATGTGTGGTTTTTCATTATAATACAATGCTTAAAATGCAATTGACGTTTGAAAGACCCTGCCATACGACTCTTCGAAACTTGTATATAAAATAAAATCTTTGATTAAAATAAATGCTAACAATATAAATTTAAATTGAGTTTTCATGCAATGCAAATAAATTTATTTGAATTTTTTCTGTGAAACTTGAAAGATATGGAAAATAAAACTTCTTGCCAAGTACTTAAATTTTGATACGATTTTAACAGTCTTCGACTTTGTAATTTTCACTCTCTTGTTTCTTGATATTTATTTACTCAATACCCTTTTTATTCATTTTTAAATATCTCTACATCATGAAGAAACTCGATTTATTTTGATACTATTAGCATCACAGGCTAATTCGTTTACTCCTTAAGTTTCGCTAACTGAATAAATCTCCAGTTCATGATAGTTTCAGTTTCTGTAGCAATAGAAACTTTAGAT
The DNA here is from genome assembly GCA_013235015.1 of Araneus ventricosus. Classification (NCBI taxonomy): domain Eukaryota; kingdom Metazoa; phylum Arthropoda; class Arachnida; order Araneae; family Araneidae; genus Araneus; species Araneus ventricosus. The sequence continues at coordinate 1,745,447 of BGPR01000073.1, forward strand.
TATTTTTATGACAGACTAATTTGAGATCATCCTGTCACGATTTCTTTCTCCAACTAGATGATCAAATTAATAGCTTCTTTGTTGCCTACGGCTAGATTGCGCTTCCTCCTGTTTAAATGCAATTTCTGCATCAAGAAGTAACAATAAGCAATTATTGTAAACCTAAATCATGAGTCGAGGTTCAACCGCTATCCTTAATTGCAGGTATGCTACTTTTTTCTTTGCCTGAGTGTCAAAAGATGTGAAGACAGCGAGTGACGGAAATAGATTGAATAATCAAGGTATAAATAAAGACTTGGATACTCACCAATTTGACTTTTTCTTCTAAGAAAAAAACATATTTGCGATTTAGGGGCAACAAATAGGCAAGCCTTGTTTAATCGCAGAAATAATTATATTTTAATTATTTAAAGTCAACTCCTTCAGCAAAACAGATCATTTATAAATAGTTTATAGAGCTCAATATAAAAATATAAAGCAAAATGCAAGCTAACGGAAAATCCTAGTCCAGATAAATCCACATTAAATTTTTAATTTTAGCATTGCTACTATTTCTGCGAAGAGCACTTCGAGTTGATATGAGGAAAAGGCTTAAAAATAATAACAAAATTCTCCTTAACACTTTAAAATATATTATAATTATATAGATGTATAATATTAATCAGTGTTTATTTTACTATCACAAGCATATGTAAATGTTTTCACATTTAACTATAAAGTCAAAAATGCAAATTACTTTATATTTTTATTAAATGCATAAAAGCCTAATATGCAGTAATAATTTAGTTAATCGTTTTGTATTAATATTTATATTAATCTAACTCCATTTTGGTAAATTTATAATGCCTTAATATGAGAGTATCTTTTTCATGAATTTTTATTATGAATTAGTCTTTAAAAGTGCTATAAATAAAAAAAAACAGTGAAAGTATGCAATTGGAATATAAATAAACAGAGAATTTGTGCAATTAAAATATAAATAAATGCTGAAACATTTCATAGATTTTAAATTATCTCAATTTGGCTAATAATACTGGTTTATTCTTGGATGTATGTACAAACTAATTTCTCTTTTCTCAGCAAGTCATGTTTGAAAATATTTTTATTTTTTCTCCTAATTACAGTACCAGCCAAAGCAGATAAATCATGCGCACTTTTTTTAAAATTAATTAAATCCTAATGAATATTCGGCCTAAATGTGCTCTCTTTGAAGGAACTATAAATTATCCATAGTCACACATTCATAAAGAAAGATATTGGCTAAAATATAATAATATCCCGTTTCTAAACATGTAGTGCCTGTAACCATTAAGCGGTCCATATGGAAAGGCGGAGGCCAATATTATGATAGCGATTTCATGCTTGGGCAGTTACATCATTGACCTATTTAAAAGCAAAGTTAGGACATATAAAAGAGATTTATATTCTTTTCAGAAAGCTATAATCCTTCCTCTAAGCTCTTGTAAACAGTTTTTCTGAGTGTAACTAGAATCGATCATAGTTTGAGTTTTTAATTTAAATGGTAACTTGACTGAAGCTTATAGAATAGCGAATTACCCATACGTCTGAGTTATAGATCGTGACGCTTAAAGCATGACAAATTAATAAACGTTAAAATTCTATAACAGAAAATTTGTTTACAGATATGCAAATTACGTCAGTTAAATGGCCTAAGGCAGAGTCTCGGCTTCAGGATCTGAGGGTTGCCATTTCGAGACTCGGTTCGCCGTGTGCTTGGGCCTGGTGCACATCAAACCTGTATAAATCAAATGTGCACCCGTTGGTGTGCAAGCCTGAAGAGGGCAGCAGGTGTCATCCTCGTCATCTGAATACTGTTTAAAATTACAAGGTCCATCTCAATACAGCCTTCGTGCAACTTTATACCGTTAATCTAGCTAAACTTCTTAAAGTTGAATAAATCTTATTGGATTTATCAGTTGCAGAGAAAATATACAGTTTTGCGTGTACATATTCTGCAGTTTATTTGTAAGAGATCCTTTTATTAGATGCCAGTGGAAAGCACTCAGTTTGCTCATTTCAGATGATTGCACATGCATGTGTGGAATACACTCAATTCTAATTATTTTAATTCAACAAATGTTTCATAATTCCACAATAGAAGTTCTATTAAATTGTTTTACATTTGTGTCTAAAAAATGCAATGTGCTGAGAGGACAGAAATAATTCTTGGAGTTTCCTTGATTCTAATGCTGACTATATTATGAATGACATTTAGTTCAATATATCGTACTCTGAAGAAATAAATACTAGACAGATTTAAGCAAAAGTGTGGTATAAGTTTGCTGAAATCTATAACATAAAAGAATAAAACCTACAAATTTTATTCCGTTTGGTTACTTGTCTAAAATTCCAAAAGGAAGTATTCGCTGCTATTTATTACATGTTTCATGTTTATTTTTTCTGCAGGAAAATAAACGTTCGTGATTTAAAATGATTTCTTTGTTCTAATATGAAATAAAAGTTTTAAGGCATTATAGTTTACAAACAACAGTAGTTAACATTTTAATTTTTTTGCTTTACAAACCTATAAATCAAAGCATTTTCTAAATTCTTCTTTTCGCTTCTTTTCCCGAATGAAAACAACAACCAATTCAAGCGTTCCTGTATAAACTGGCAAAAAATCAATTGCTTATCCATTAGCAACATCCAGAACCTTTTTGTCCACCTTCGTAAAAGGAAAGAAACTACCGAAATTTAAGAAGATTCGATTTCTAAATCATGCATGTAACATCTTTAACCTGAATTGTTAATGAATCAAACAATCTTGTGTTTTCCCCTAACATAAAGATTAGTGATTTTTCAATTAAAGTTCTCCCTAAACTATCACATGAACGAGAAGCAGTTCCAATGAGAACCTACACCCAACTGACCTGGATCTAACCTCTTGATCGTTTCACATGTCGATGAAAGCGCCAGTCTGTGAAAATTCCCAACATCTTCAAGTTAAGGCTTGGTGGATGGGTCGTTGCACACTTGTTGACTAGCATAACCTTGTGCTCATTTCGCATTTTTTATACCCTCGATAAGCGATCCTTAATGTATGTTAAATTCATTCTGCTAGAATCGCTTGAGTGTTCGGTTCCATTTCAAAACGACGTTTTATGTGAAATGTGATGTATTTTTTGAAACGACGTCCTATTTTGAATGCGATTTATTTTGTTTTGTATCCATCGTTTTAATGACCGAGTCAGGTGAGATGCTTGCAATTGCTAATTTTAATGGCTCGATTTCTATTATTACTTTATCTTCTTATACTGAAATACAATGAATTCAGAAGAAATTGGGATGTTTCTGTTCATACTGATGACAAAAATAAACAAAAATGCACCATATTGAACAAGTAATCGTTCATTAACACTATATCAATAGCTACTATGAATTTCTAGATGCTTGAACTCTTATAAAATAAAGATAATAAAAAATGTAGCTTTATGTTATGATCATCTTTAGTTTTTTAGAGTCATGTATTCCTTTAAGAAACATATTAGAGACCGAAGCTTATTGAAAAAAGTTTCTGAAAAGTCCCTTTTAAGAACATTCTTTTGTTGCGAAAGCATTTAAAGAAATATTATACATCTAAAACGCCTTTCTGAAAAACTATTTTAGAATAAATTAGACTTTAGACAGTTTAAAGCGAACAACTAAAACCTGGCTTTAAGGAATATTGATAACGTGTGTTGCAAAATTTCTCTCAAAAGCATTCGTTGATTTTGACTTCAAGTTTTACACAAAAAATATTTTTAATCATCAAAATAATGGAATAATTATTATTAACACTTCTATCACAGAAAAATTCACATACCTTTTAAATTCTTGCCACTCTCGTAATTTTTCATTTTCCATACTTGTATTTTGTGAGCATTTGTATGTTTAGATTTCACGTATTTTAATTATTACGAGTTAACATAAATCTTATATTTATGATTGTATCTTAACATTCAGAGTGGGCAGCATTGCCAAAAGTGGGTTTTCTCCAAAATAACTCAAACTCGTTATTATTTATCGCAAGAATTTACGTTACAAACCAACTCAAAAATATTTTATTTATAGATGCAAAAACGAGCTTTAAGTAGATTATTTATCATCAAAGTATAGCTGTTTATACAATTGTCTTACTTTTAGGTTCTATACTTTTATGTGGCGTCTCCTCACATATTGTCCTTACAATATTTGAGTAATGTTATTCAAAAATATGAATTGTGTACATAATAGCACACGGGCAACACTAACTTTATTAATCAACAAATAAATATCGAGCTTATATCTATTCAAAAATTCTTATATTAAGTATGTTAAATATAACTTATTCTAAGAAGAACCTATTTTCAAATACAGTTTTGTACTGCGTTTTAGATAGGAGGAACCGCAATGCGCATCTTGTCGAAATATTTGAAGACACATTGCTTTTAATTTCAGTGACACATATTTATGCAAGTCTGTAAACAAGAATAAAATGAACAATATTACACCAAAGGATGATTTAAGTTAATCGCTTTCTGAATGTACTCAAAATGTACTATTACAGACTTAAATAATATTGTCAATTGTTAGAGAAATATTCATTTTTTCGAAATTATTTCAAAACTTTTTTCAGTTCTTACTTAATAAATGAATTCCATAAATATATAGAAATATAGAACATTAAAATTTAAGTAAAAAAACCTACTTTGGCCAGTCTTATAGATAAAAACATTCATTCTGCCTTCGAAATACAGGTGTCTTAATTGTAATTATTATTAATTCAATTGTTCTCATTTAAGGTTAATTAGATAGCATTAGTTTTGTTCCCTTGTTTACTAATAGATAAATAACATTCAGCTAATTGACATGCAAACAGCTTTCATTTTTGTTCAAAGTAGCCAAACAAACAAAAGTAAGCCGATCAAGTTGCATCTCTTAAACTGCCCTTGCACATCCTGTTATTTATGGGTCTTTGTTTAACATCCATAAGCGATCCTATCGTTACTAAGAATGGATACCATGGAACTCTTTTTAACCTCCGATGAGATAAAATAATTCCTCTTGCTCAAAAATAAAACCATGTTCCGGCTATTGTGATTACGAATTTGTGAATCTTTTTATAATGGATCTTTACTGCTGGTAATCACCACCTATTGTGATTTCGGTCGCTGCATATTAAGATGGAGAAACTGGCTCTGATCGAACAGGCAAAGGACAAAGACGGGTTTACTAGGCTAGTAGGTTGATAAGAAAATCCTATATCCGAAATTAATGCAAGTGATGAGAGAATTTCGAATGTTTATCTATCAAGTCGCTACACAATCTTTGGCTCTATGGTAAAAATAAAACTATCAACCACAATCAAATGTTATTCATCGTGATTGAAGGATGGCACTAAATGTTGTAGTATCATTTTTTGAAATGAAACGTGCAATGCATTTTATCGGATAAAAAATAAGTCTTTAAACATTGACCACAGTTTTGTACTTCAAACTGAGAAGAATATTCTTTTGAACAAGCCGCATTCTAATCTTTTAACCATCTGAGTTTCGAAGTATTTATGAGAATACAATACTCTAAGAAACCTCTTTTTGTATATCGACAGAGGCAAATAAGTACTTTTACTAATTAAAATAGTTTTATTAAAATGTTTACTCATTTTTGTGAATAATATACTTTCATCACAGTTTATGCTAAAATTTCCAAATCACGAGAAATAATTGCACAATAGGATCGAAGGACGATATATTCGATTATATATATTTTGATTTGATAATGCTCTGTTCAAACATTTTAATCATCTTTATTACTTAGAATTCTTGAATTACTTTGACGAAGTTTACTTAATATGTCTCGATTTCCTTATAAATTCTAATTATGTGTTATACGTCTAACTTCACAAAATATGTCTTCTATAATCTCTTAATTTATGATTATAGGACAGTAGCGTTCATTAAATGATGCCTATCGTCTTTTTTATAAAAATTTTTCACACTTATGGTATTCAGACAATGATTATTACCAGCGTTTATGCCACATTTAATTGGAGTATTTATATTTTCAGAAACTTTCACTAATTCCATATAGAAAATGTATGAGCAGCTTGTTTTCTGATCAGGAATGGCGCTAGAGTTTGCCCGATTTGCCCAAGAGGGGGCACGACCTGCTGTCTGGGGGACGAGTGTAATGAAATTGGTCTCAAATTTTCATCTCATTATTTTTTATCAACTACAGTTTAATACCCCGTACAAATATTTTCCCGATGGGGGGCACAGCTTCCCCGAAGGGGGGTAGGCCCTCCCGGTCCCCCCTCTGGCGCCACCCCTGTTTCTGACATAAAAAACGCTTTATTTAGTTCTGTATGTCTTCATTTATTCAAATTATTTAATAAATGCAGCAAAGCGTTTCGAAAAACTGAGACGACTCCGTCCGCACTGCATTCAGCACTTTTATGGTTAGTTGGATCTAATTAAAAATAAAGATTCACGTACACAGAAAAATAAGAGATTTCCCATGTATTTATCAGTCCGTACAATCTTCTCAAAAATGGCCTCTCATTAGTTGAAGTTGATTCATTACTACCGAAACTTTGCAAACAATATTTTGTTTGCCTAAAGTTATTTTGGTATGAAAACAAGGTCTTCACACATTCAGTAGAGATTTAATTGGGTACGGAACGAATTGAATTATTTCTTCATATATCTGTGCAACACTCAACCTTCCATATCAATTTAGCTTGTAAAAAATATAACACTTTATAATGTCACAAAAACAGTTATTAGCTCCTGAAATGCTTGAGAATAACATATGTAAGATGTTCTGTTACGTTTGATTGATTTCATTAATAAATATAAACATTTTTTTAAAAAATTTAAACTATGCTTATATTTGCACATTTAAAAAATAATTTTTTATCAAAAATCTGGCGGTTAAAGTTTGAAGCGCTGATAGAAATACTCTAAGTAAATTGGAATTTTATCACATTTATAATATATTTTAACCCTTTGGGTACATTTGACGAGTGAGACTCGTCATCTGCTTACTTGGGCGAAGTTACGGTGGACGAGTCTGACTCGTCATCTGAATTTAAGAAGAATTATTGGCGCAAGTGGTCCTTCCAAATTATAATATCCGTGGGCGTCCTACAAGTAGCGATGCGCCATATCGTTTGCAAGCGAAAAATTGGGCACATTTTCCGGGGAACATTCCGGCAACAGAATTAAAGAAACACCCTACAAAACGGTGTCGCGTATGTTATAAACATAAAATAAGAAAAGAAACCACTTGGCAATGCGAACAATGCCATGTACCTTTGCATTTACCGACATGTTTTGAAAAATACCACACGGTACAAAATTATTAGACTTTAAGTTGGTTCTTGTTCTATATAAATATTTATATTTTGTTTCATTTATATATTTATTTATATTTTGTAACTAAAATGCTGTTTCAAAAATATATTTATATCACCAATATAAGTATATGTCAAATAAAATGTATTACTTTTACATATTAATCCATGTAGCGACAAATTAAATCCGTCCCATGGGCATAAAAATCTTCAAATAATTCAGTACTCAAAGGGTTAACTGGCTGATACCCACGACTTCGTTCGCAGTATTTCGATAATTATTGGATATTTTTATACGAATATTAAACAGGGTGTCGCATGAAAATGAAATTGGTATCATTGGAAATCTAATTTTTTTTAACTTTAAGATGATGTCAAAATGGTTTTTGTGCGATAGTATGCTCCGGAGTTATTGCGGGAAAACGTTAAAATTTAAGGTAATTTTTACTAAATTAAAATTTCGAAAAATCCTTTTTTAGTGAACACCTACTGGGAGATTTGTTGATGAGTCAGTGAGTGACTTTCTCTTTTATAAATAGAGATTTTTACCGATTGTTTAGAAGTTTTCTTTCTTGTTTTGCGGTAAATCGTATACTTTTAAAAAACTATGAATAAAAATAAGATAAGCAGACACACTGGAGCTTATTTAGCGATAACTTTTAATGATTGTATCTTTTAGAGTATGGCAACAGTTTTGTATTTTAATAGGTGTAAAGGAATAAAGTTTCAGTTTATTGATTTGAACCTTGTAGTAATGTTTCTTTGATGAGATTAGGAAAATACTTTGCTAGGCAATTTTGAAGCTTAAGGAATTGGGTAGATTCCTGGATAGCAAGTCACACTTATGATATTCATAGCGACTTAATTTTCCTTATCGTATTGCTTACAAAAGCGCCTTATTCTTTTGAAATTTTCGTTTCGACTTCCTGATGTTTGATAAAAATTACGTTCAACTTCTTAATACACTAAAGAAATCATGCGTTTTTTTTAATTTTCTATTTTTATAACTCACTTTTATTAGTTTAATGAGAAGTAGAAAATTTTTATTTTAATTATTTTCTACTTATTAGTCTTTAATTAATAGTTCATTTTTATAAATATAATAGAATCTTGAAATCCAATTTTTTTTCAAATTCAGTACCAGATGTCGCCATTCCGTTTCATCAAAATTGAACTAATTGATTATTAAATTCTGAAAACATTAAAATAGTGCATTATCATCGAAAACACATATATGTAGAAAATTTCGAAACTCTCACACATTACCAAGCGAGTGAAAAATCAATTACAAAATTACATCTTTACAAACATGAAACAACTCAAGTTAAATAAAAGTGTATAAGAATAAAAATTGCGGACCATTTTTTTCCTAGCACCTCTACTATTACTACTAATATGCCATACCTAGGGTTACCATACGTCCGGATTTCGTCCGGATCTTTAAAATGTCCGGGTTTACGCCAATGAATGCGGTGAGAGAGAAATTTGTTGTAATAGGAAAAATCTGACATATTCTAAAAAGCTGACGCCAATGAAAAAAAATTCGTTGCTTACACTGTTTCCATCCATTGTTGGTGAGAAAGTGGATGGGCCCCCTTACCCATGCCCCAGTTCAAGCTTAAAATCAAAAGTTTTGGCAACTTTTTTACAATTCTGTTTTTTATTATTATAATTTTGAATTGCCAAACATTAATAAAAAATTTTTTCTTCTTTGAATTCTGGTGTTCTCAAATGTTTTTTCACTGTTTCAAACTCTGTTCTAGTGTGATGAAAGAGGGTCGTTAGGCAGATTTTAAAATTTTAAACTGTACTTTCACCCCCTCCCTCCGACTCTTAAACACCCTCCCCTCCCAGGCGTGTGTGGATTTCAACTAAAAACATTATGGTAACCCTAGCCATACCGCATATGTGTACCGCTAGCCGTACGTAGAGCGTGGATCATCCCAAATCAGTTTGGCGTGGATGTAGGTGGAAGAGTTTTGAGCAGTTTTTTACATCGGTATTAAATTAAATTAAACATATTTTAAACTTCTCATGCATACACATTACTTTATGAGATAAATAAAAAGCTCAAAATGTCGTAAGTTTCGAAAGAATAGAATGGCAAACTCATGCTCAAGAAATATAAGTATCTGAAAAAAAACAAGAATATTGACAAAAGCTCTGTTAAACTACCTCAAAACGGTGTGTGCTAAGATCGCCATTTCACGAAATCCGATTTCTAATCAATTAAGAGGAATGCGATTAAAAAATAGGTGCTGGTGTTGTAATGGTGTAAATACACTATGGATCAGAATGCCAACAGGCGCATCCGATACTTAAGAAGATTTTTTTTGGTTTGTGACTGGAACCGAGACTTTACCTCTGACTGACTAGGATGATCACCTGTTAGGTGACCAACCTAGTCGGACCAGGAAACTTGGCTTGTATATACATTTGTAATATACACTTGTGTAATGGAATAAACACTCGTAAATGAGAACTAGAAGCTTTGTGGTGGTGTTTTGTTGAGGTGTGTTGAGGCTGGAAACATCTAGCCGATATTAGTTGCTGGAGTCCATTGTTCCTTGAGTTTTTAAGGGAAGTGCATTGTGTCAGAAGTACAAGCTAGGAAGAGAGGGAGAAAGAAAATGTCCCATTAATAAAAAAAAGTCACATAATGCAGGTATTCAGATAAAGCATGTATATTGAGCTAGCATTATTTCGACAAAAACCGAAAAAGTTTCAAAAATATCTCGATATAAAATCCATGAAATACACTAAATAACTGGAGAGCTCACACTTTAATATTTTATGCATATCCGCATACAGATGCTCTCATCTCAGTTTTTTGGTGATGGAAAAAAATTCACGTAAAAAAAATTTCTCGAAAATATGGTTACACGAGATTCGAGGTGTCTTCCATGCCAGTTGTAAATGCACAAAAAGTACGAGGTGTAACTTCAAATTAATCGAACAGAAAGGTACATCTTACGGAAATTTATTCCACATTTGTATTGATTTCTTTGTTATATTGAGTGAATTTTCTTCAAATAAAGGACTGATTTTATTTCATTTATTGATTTAAAAATGTCATCTTTCTCTCTCTGAAAAATGTCAATTACTGGTATAAAGACCAGGCTTTTGATGTAAAGGTTGAATGAATATGCGATTCACAAAATAACAACATGTTGACTCTTTTTCCCTAAGTAATAAATCAAATAAAACATTTTAAAACGATTACAGATGGAGAATACCATGCAAATACTTCATTCATAAAAGTTTTCCGAAGAGAATTTTGTTTCTCAAATAAGGTGAATGCACCAGTCATTGATAATGTAAGATGAAAAACCCGAGATGGCATTAGGAATAAAGAAAAAATGTATTTAAAAAATCGTACAGATTTATCTAAATTGGTTGTTATTGTGCTTCAGATACGAGAAGATAGGAATGGTAAACGAGATTTAAAATCACATGTAAATTATTTATTTCTTAGCATCTATAGATAAGAGAAACAGGCTCTATGTATTTAATAAATGCCAAAAACGGCAATGTACGGCGGCTCATATCGCACAAATATTGAAACAATGCGTCAAGAGTATCTTCTTGCAAACCGATATGGGTAATTACAGAGATACAAAAATCTTTTTATTTTACAAGCATGTTTTTACAGTATAATTATTTTGAAAAGTCTTAAGTTTCCTTTTTGCATGGGTATAAATGCTGTCACTTTATCATTCCAATTATAGCTTCTAGAAATTTCTCATAAATTCGTTTCTTTTGATAAGCTTTGAATTCATTGATAGAAGAATAACAAATTCCAAGTACTTATGTTTTTCAAAAATAAGGAGGGAGCGTGAATCAATCTGATCAGGCTTGAAATGTTTTGCATAGAGAGATCATTCTCTTCGTCTTATTACAATTTAAAATCCGTTCTCGTCCCATACCTTTAAAGTAAGATATTAATGCAACAGATTAAATAAAATTAACGAACTTTTGTAGCATCATGAATATAAGGGAAATCAGTTCTCCTAGTAGCTAAATTGCCCATTAAAATAAAGATTGTTAGAAAAAAATGAAACTTTAAATTAGTTTTAAATTACAATTAAATATAAATCAAAGGATAATTTAGATTTATTTGCTTTATATTGAAACTTGGCAAAGCAATACTAAAGAAGCATGCCTTGAACATTACCTGTAGCTGTGTGTCAACAATCTATTATATAATTGTCTTAATATACCTATAATTGACAGTATAAATACGGTTTATTACGCATCAAAATTCTGTTTTCAAAAATGCAAAATGATCAAATATAGACATTTCTTAATGCTGTAAGCTAAATCAATAGATTAACACGTTATGGTTTACATAAATATTTAAATAGGGTTGACTAATAATAAATGAAAGCAACTAGATATACTGTATGAAAGTCTTGAACTAAACAATACTCTTGAATCAAACCTCTAGCTTTAGTCTATCATTTAATAGGGTAGATCAATAATTGATGCTATTGCGTCACTCGTATCTGAAGTTCAGAAATGTCTCTTAGATAGCTAATATGTTAATTTATAAAATGACACTCTTTCGAGATTCTTTCAATGAGTTTTATTGTCCTGAAACCAGATTTGCACGCAACCTTTAAGTATGGTAAGATTTAATCACATTCTGAAAGGAATTCTTCAAAATATTTTGTAACTATAAAAAGAAGTTTCCAAGCATCGACTAAATATTGTTCTTTATTATAAATATATTTAGTAATCTTTCAAACGCGAAACGAAGCAAATGTCGTTATCGAATCAATTGAGATTTTTTTTGGTGATCAGTATCTCGTTCACGTGATATGTAATTTCATTAACTCTACCCTTTCTTAATTCTGAGTAAGTATCCCTTACATTTCAGCAATAAGTGACTCGTGTAAAATTAACACGCAATGACTTTTGTTGCTCACTCAAGCAAAGCGCAAGTTAATCCCAGACAAGTGTTATGAATCTTATCGTAGGGTTTTTTTGTTTGCTTGTTTTTTACAAATGTCCTGATAGATGAGCTTCTTTCTCATCAAAAAAGAAAGAAAAGAAAGCTAACGATATTATCCTTTTCTGCTTCAGTAGAGAGCCTAAAGAGATCTAATTGTTGGGGGGGAAAAGAAATCAATTACCGTGATAAAAGTTACAAAAATAATTTTAAAAAACCATTTCCGATGTTATAATGTTAATGTTTAATGAAGTTTAAAATATTTTATTTACGTCTCTGAAATGCCTTTTCGTTCATTTTTTGTATGTTTCATGCTTCTTAAAGCAAATCAAAAGGTTTCCATAAATTAAGATGCAATAAATATCATTATTTCAGAAAAAATGTTAAGGTTATAAATATGTAGATGTATCAAAAAGTTCTGGGAACATCTATACAGAGCGCCAATAACTCGCAGCACAAGATTTTACGTGCAGCACCAGTGACCTGCAATCTTGAAGAGGCTATGTGCCAAATGACATTCCTGTGTTAGTATTCAGAGTTACAGTGGGATTTTTGTTCATTACATGTATATAGTCGTCTACGATTCTGTAGATGTATCAAAAAGTTCCGGAACGAGCTCTGCAGAGCAGAACAAATCGCAGCAAAGGTTTGTGCCTGCAGGGATATTGATCACCAATTTTGATGAACCAACTGATATCCCTGTGCTAACTTCAGGAGCTGTTCGGTTAATCCATATTTGAAATATTCATCATGAAGTTCATAAGGGGAGTACAATTTTCATAATTTCAGACTACCACACAGCCATATGACCACACACAAAAAAAAACTTACCTAAGCACAACTTCTGATGTTAACATAAAAATACTACTTAGCACAATCCATTATGAAGACTGTAAGTCTCTATTGCTGCAAGCCCAATCCTATCCGTAATTTATCGGTCTCTACAAGCCTAATCCCGGGACTTATTGAAAATTCAACGTACATATCCAAAAACCATTTATGCAATTTTAAATTAAAATTTGAATCTAATTCATATATTAAATCATTGAACATAGCTTTTCCACACAAAACTGCTAAGCTACATATAATATTAGTTCTTAAGCAAAGGAAAATTTTCCATGCTAACTTACAAAGCTTGAAAAAGCTCCGATGTGCATACAATATAAAAACCAGTATGAATACCATAATATGAATATAAAACAGGAATAAATTCCTATATTTCTTTTGAAGAGTTATTTTTAAATAGGAATGGTTCTTCTTTTTCAAACATAGAAAATTCTTCAAGTTTGCAAAAAAGCGAATGATCAACATCAGAAAACAAATCAGCCTTACTTAAAGACGTAGTTGCTACTAAAATTAAGACGATGCAAACGCGAATAGTGAAGAGACGTTTTATGACCTAATAGTTATCCCCATGAAAAATGAAACAGCCTCAAAATTTCCGAAATGTACCGATTTAACTGAAATAACAGAAAAATATATGAGCTATTATTATCATTATTTTCTCTTGTATGAAGTGTGCAAAGAGAAAATATTGCAATCGTCAAAAATAGTAGACTATGAAATTTTGATGGAACTGTACATTTTAGACCTTCTAAGTCGGAAAAACACATTTTTGGAATTATGTCTGTGTGTCTGTCCGTCTATGTGTAGGTGAACATAATTAAAAAAAGAAGCAAGCTAGATGGTTGAAATTTATAGTAAGCTGTCTCAACAACCAAACTGTATATCTGTTCGGTCTAAATTGGTCAACTGAAAGATGTACTGTTCCAAAATGCGTACGCGATTCTTTTGACCATGCAATGAAGCTAAACACAAAATACACCATATTCTGGAAATACACGAGAGAGTCAAGAGTAGAACACACCCGATATTTTAAAAACAGTAGCCCTCGGGCATTTACAGAAACAAGGAAGTAAATATTGTTATTCAGTGAATAAAAAAAGGACGAGACAGTCTAACGAGCACACGTCTGAATAGACTGGTTAATGTAGGTTTTTCTTTTTTCTACTTTTTTCTTTGCATGTTGAAGAAACTTTTTTAGCTAAATTACATGTGCGTGATGATCATTGAAATTCAAAAGATAATTATATTCTACAAGGATATTTCTGTGGTTCACTTATTTCGCAAACATTTTTGTTGATTTTAACGTCCTTTGCATAGAAGCTCAAATATGTAATAATTTCCAGAATAATTTTTTACATTCACTTTCTGTTGACGAACATTCTTTGGCAACCTCAGTGTCATGACTTAAGGTTTTTGATTTGAAGTTTAACTTTTTACTACCGAGCAAGACGTGTATATGAGACTCATGAAATCTGATTACGAGTGAAGTATAGTGATATTCATATAGTATAAAAAATCTTTCTTGGTGTCTAATTGTTTTAAAAGAGAAATCCATCCTCAGTTCTTTCGCGTAAATATGGGAGATAACTTACTGACCAAATAAATCTATTTTATTTTCTTCATGCGTTATAACTATACGAAGGAAAACAATTCCAAATGAGTATATTATCGTTAGAATGGAAATTATATGAAAAAGAAATAAAATAGTATACTAAAGTATACTTTAAAATTATTGCTTCGTGCAAGCAAATCATTAATTTGGATATACTTAATATTCTTTGGAATCTGATCTTTTACCTGATAACTCAGTTATGGTATTGCCGTAAAATAATTATTGAAAGAAGTATATCTTATATTTAACCAGTTGCTGGATAATGGTAATGACATTTTAATGTACCCAAATATTTATACCCAGATACCTTGTATATACCACAGGTATTTCTTATAAAAAATATCACACACTAAAATGCTGATCTTCATTAACATTTTTAATTAATATATTTTGTTGCGTAATTATTTTAAGTAGAAAATACTTTAAAATATCCTTACATAATTGAATTTAAGAAGCTACATCTTTTATATTGTTCTTGTACTTCTAGAATAGGCCATACATGAGTAGTACAAATAAGAATGATCAAAATCAACTAATCTTCCAGCAAATAAAGGCACGAGTCTAATTTATTTGTGTATGCCAGTATTTCATATCATTATCACATCACAGCCAGCTTAAGAAGAAACAGCTTTTCTTGGATAATGGTTAATATTCTAGATCAGCTTCTGTACTCTTTTCAATTCTTTCAACAAGTTTAGACTTTATTTTTGAAATCCAAATTTGTTGCTGGCCACTAATGATCCATTATTTTCATGATTTAACTGTTTTTCATAATCTTTAATACAAAAGACGGAAGGCAAAAATTTGAAATCGACACCTGTACTCTCAACTGCCCTCAAGTATATTTTAAAGCTATTATTCAACTGATAATTGAGTCAATCTACACAACATTTTGTCTCAATCCTTATTCGTAAAACCACAGTTTTGTTTAATTTCTTTCCAAATCAGCTCGAAAAAATTAATCAACGAAATCTGTAAAATTTCAAAGAAATGCATTCGTAGGAATATGTATTATTCCAAGTTCTCTCAGCCTCGCAGAAATAATATTAGTAAACATGTTGTTAAAAGATATATCATGTCATGTTTCGCGCAGAAAAGCTAAACTCTCTCGCTAGTAACCAAGTAGAACACGACAAATGGAACATCTGCGTGACTGACCCAGCTAAGATGGAAATGATAATGCGTGGGCGAACTAAGCAACTCTTCGTGAACCACAATCTTGGCTTATAAATTTTCTACTCTATAAATGGAATAGCCTAAACCGTTTTCAGTTGCTTGTAGGATAATTTCCTTGAGATGATGTGATTCATTTTCATGTAATTACATTCTGGTGCATTAACTAAACTTTGATTTCTTATATCTACATCAATACAAAACAATTAATTGAAAATTTTACAAGTTAGTTTAAAAGAATTTATACTCTCTTCAGACAATCGCTGGGTTGCTGACAACGCGGTATAAAAGTCAAAACCACAGTAATCTGAATTAGCATACAACTCTAATGCAAGCTATATATTTTATAATGAAAGCATACGATATGTTTCTTTTTGATATAATCACAGTTTGGTACATTAAGTAAACTCATTTTTATCTACTGAATTTCTATTGAACCTGCATGAAAAAACAGGCTTTTCCGGTTAGATTAGGTAAGCTTAAATGAATTTACTTTGCATTTCATGCTCTCGATCAATAACTCGATACGAAGTTCAAGACCAAAACAGCTAAATTGGTATTACGTAAACTTCAGAAATAAACTTGATGCTCTCTTCAAAACTGAAAAAGACAGCTTTTCTTTTTTTTAATTGGAGTTAATTAGGTCAAACTAAATGGCCTGAACAAATATCTTTTAAGAAAAATAAGTGATGTAATTGTTGGTGTTAGTTGCACTTAAATCTCAATAAAAATTTAATATTTGCATTTATTTTGAGACATTTAACGAATGAACCACATTAACGCTGGTTCCATATTGCATAGGTGGCTCACTAAAACAGGGACACGCAAGCGCACCACCAGGCACACGCCTGGGCCCCAGAAATGAAGCGGTATTTTTTTAAATATCGCAATAAATATTTTCCCTCTAAGAACCTGTTCACATATCCGATTTAAACTTAGCAAGTCCATTTTTTATTATCTCAATTAGACTGCTTGAACAGAAGGAATCTCGTTAATAGTAGTTGGGTATCCCGCACTTTCTCAAAGCCTTAATTGCGGGTAAGGCTCTCTTCCGGTTTCCCAGAGAAAATGCTGAGCAAAACCGCCGTTGATTACATTCATAGCATCATGGGAGGTCTGTGTGCAATATCTAACAGCCACAGCGATTTGCCGCTAATGACTTAAACGACACAAATCGGATGTGAACACCAACCAGACTTGAAAATATGTGAAAGTGTAGTTCGGATAGTAGTACAGATGACCACATAGACTTTCCCAGGCTTGAGAATGAAACCCAATCAGTACAAAGAAAACATCTTCGCAGGAAGGCGTTGTTTCAATTATTAGAGTGATTGATGTACTTTTCTTTGCAATGAATATCTGTAGTTATTGGTAGCAATGGATCAGTTGAGTAAATAAGACCCCTTTTCTCCTTTAGTCATTTAACTATTTTAGAGGAGTGAATATCATTTGTTCTTCTGTTTCCCATTAAAACTTCTGTTAAACACCTTTTAAGTATCATTTGAGAATATCCCTCATCGTTTAAAACCGCTTTTTATTATCACAATCAGGGTGCTTGAACAGACGAAATTTCGTTAAAGATTTAAATATCCTAATGCATCTAGATCGCGTTAACGTTGAAAAGTTTATTATATTTTTGAAGTTTACACACATTTGAAAAGCGACGCTCTTCAAAACAGTTCGTACAGCTGTAAGACGACAAGAAAATCCAAGGCAGAATTTTATTTAGATTTCATGATGAAGATTGTGGTGTACAATATATTACTTGTTTTAAAAAGAATTCTTCCACTGAGGGATAGAAATAATAAGGTATGTTTTATTTAATTTAACATTATAGAGTTGAATAATATACGACAGCAAATATTTAATGGAATTACATAAGTTCATTTAGCTTCAGAAAAATAATATCGAACAAATTTCCTAAAAATTCTGAATATTTATATATATACAAGTTTAACACCAAAATCACAGTTTTGATAAATGAATTAACACTAAGTAACCTTTCTGCTTCCATTTAAATTCAGAGTAGCATTTAAAAATTGTTTTAACAAAAGATTTCTTTAAATTCAGCAAATTTCTTATTTAGAATGAAGAGTAAAAATTTTAATCTGCGTTGTATTCCCATTTTTTTTATCTTGGCATTGATTGTAATAGAAGATTACTGAATTATTAGCGAATTATTTTAGATAACATAGATACCTCCAAAATAAATGAAGAATTTTCCAGAGAGAAATCCCAGAAAAAATTTATTTAGAATTTTATTTTATTTATAATTAGTTTATAAACAGTTATAATAGTTTCCCTTTGATTAGTTTAGTTTTATTCACGTCGCATCTTGAAGCAAAACGAGGGCTACTTTGGGACGGACGTCGTGATTTTGGACAGATGTCAGACGACGAGGACGACACCCGAGCTGACACTCCCCTCTCCAAACTTCTGCAGCACACCAGCGAACCTCCTACGTATAATTTATCGTGCAACAGACCAAATACACGGCGGATCTTCAGCGGAATCGGGTTTCGAACCTGGCACCCTTCAGCTTCATTTTTCCTACCATGTTGACAGAAATTTTTATGAACCACTTTTCTTGGAATTTCAATAATAACCTAATTTCTCATTTTAATTTTTCCTAAATAAAACAAATACATAAACGTCTTTTACAAATGATGTTTTTGTGTTTGCTTCTGTTTGGGTTTAACACATTTCTAAATCCAGAGAATTAATTCAGAAAATCCTATTCAGAATTTTCAATCAAACTTTAATCGCTTCTTTCATTTCATAGCAAGGTTAATACCCTTATAAACACAACTCAAGGAACTGATTTAAAATATTTAAGAATACATTAAACTAGATTTTTTTTTTCTTTCTAAACTGAAAAGCATAACCGTTAACATATTAACACAAACAAGAAGCTCAGATTATCGAAATGCTTACGGATCATTGCTCAAATAAATATGTAGAACCCTCCACAAACTAATTTTGACTGTATAATTCCACACCCAGATAAGATGAATCAGCTATTTTCCTTTAGTAAGATTCACGAACTGGTTTATATGAACAGGTTTTCCTTGATCCCTCCCCGAAGATTATGGAGTGGTTATCTTCTTTTGTTATTTATGGAAATCCTATTCTCTTTCTGTGGCTATTCTGTCTCTGGGAGTTTTCAGTTGTATCGGAGGAAAATTCAGATTGAAGTTATGACGTCGCTTGTCCTAGATTTGGGTTCTTTGGTATAATCTTGTTGAACAACTTCACTTTTTTCAACTCGTATTAAAATAACGATATAAAAGAAGGAATTGCGTTTATCTCAGAAATAAGAATGTATTTTGAAGGGGTTTTTTTCTTTCCATTTTTTCTTATCTTCTTTATAGAGGTTTGTTGTGAAATTGGATTCTTTCAAAAGAATATAAGTAGTCATGAATATAACGAATGCAGCAAAAAAGCACGAAAGGTAATTGATTACGTAGCTCATGATCTTGTTTTATTTAATTTTTTGAATGTATTTCGTTATTTAAGAAAAAGAGTAAATTTGGATTTGATTCTTTCCAGAATAACATACTTATCGCTTAATATTTGAAGATGATGACATTTTTTAAAGTTTCAAAATAGGGCTTTTTTTTTGGTAGATTCTAATACTTATGATTGGATGAATTTTGTGTAACTTTTCTTTTTCTGAAATGCACGAGATTGTTTTACTTGCTTCAATTGCACCATTGAATTCTTGAACTCAGTAGAAAATTGCTTTAAAAGAACCGTGTTAAGTGTAATGCTAATCAAGCACTAACAAAAACAAAAAAGTCTTTCGGCCGAGTAAAATATACTCTTCTATATTCTCTAAAAATTGCAAAGTGTGGCATTGGTTAAATCAATAGATTCGATTCGTAATCAACGAGTGTTATGCTATAAAACCTAATCAACCAAACCATGCGTTACTTAGAATTTTAAAAAATTGCTGTTGATGGACTTCCATGGCATGACTTCCAAAATTTCTTTCATATCTGTTTAAATTGATTTTAACTCTTAGACATTTGAATTCTCTCGACTTTCTTATAGGACCCATTCTAGTTGGAAGATTGTCTTTATTTTGATCCAGCTGAGAATCAATAGAACACTTGGGATATTTGACTATGTTACGTAGCTTTTCATATTAGTATTAACAGCAATAAATGGTTTAATTTTAAATTTACTAACTTCAAACTCGTATACTTCAGAGATTATTCTGTGACTATTTTTTTATTCTTTTCTCTAAGGACTATTCAAAAAATGTCAAGAATTAACCTCTGCAATAGTTGAGGAGAACTAAACAGGGATACATTAATTCGAAACGATCTGTGTACATTCGAATGTAAATGGTAAAATGTAAGAAATGGTTGACTCCAAGGACATTTAGCTTCTGATTCGTTTTTACAATGAAAGCCACTTTCAAGCACTAAAATGCCTTTGAAATTTTGAAATGGCTTAGAAATTTTTAAATGCATATTCAATATAGGTCAAGAAAAAGCTTTACAACATTCAATACAATACGAGATTTTAAAATAACCAATTATGATATTAAGCCCCTGGCTTCTCAAAATTCAGAGATTTATTCATTTTTATGCTATAATCATCTCTGTAAAAAATAAGAATTTCGCTCGTATTGTCAAAAAGAATTAATTTCTTCAACAAACTGCATCTTGAAGGAAAGATCGTAAAAAAGTCATGTTATCCGTAAACTATTCGTTGTTAGTCTGCGACGTTTCCATTGTTTCCGAACAAAATAGCGTTTTGTTTTTTCTATTATGAAGGAAATCGCATTTTCCTCTATTGTCTCAGAACACGTGGTAGTCGAGCAATTTAGAAATTTGAAATTCAAGCCAAAGATCAATAACTTACGTGTGTTAGCGAAGAATCAAAGAGCATATAAAAAAAATCTAGTGGTTATTCCTTTATTCTGAATGAATACACGTTTCGCGTTTCCTGTGACCAAAATGAATGAAAAATAATAAAAGAAATAGTTTCAAAGACTCAAATATTCGTTTAAATTAAAAGTCATCAGTTAATTTTATCTAAACCAACATTTTTGGGTTCTACACATTAAGTCGCACTGCAACGTTGTTGTTTTTCAAATGCCATACCCTATATGCAAAGGCAGCATTTTTACATTCCGGAAATTTAACCTTTAGGAGGGATTAAATTTCTGAAACAAGAGATTTCTAACCAGTGGGGTGCATTTCCCTATTTAGTCTTAAATAAAATATAAAAAAAGGCGACGCTATAACGTGGAAGAAAATGTTAATTATTGTAACTAAAATATGAAAACACTATTACTGCAAAAATAAAATGTCACCCTTAAATTAGCGAGAGTGTTTTCGCATCGACTTTCTCGTGAGCTATAATATGGTACGTTTTCTGTTTAGCTTCGTCATATAGCGAAGAGAATCGAGTGTGTATTTTGAACTTTTTCCCCTTTGACCAAGCGGGTCCACAATTTGACACAGGTCTACAATTTTGAGGTATACACCACACAATGAATTTCATCCATTTAGTTCATTATGTTTTTGAGTTATTATGTTCATATACATACAGACTGACGGACAGATAGTCAAACCTTTGAGGGATTAGTCCAAAATTTGACACAAATCTGCAATCCAGGTGATAAAACTATTCCCAAATTTCAAAGTGCTTTTTTTAGTACTGAGTCAGGTCTAAAATATGAAGATTCATCAAAATCTCCAAGTCGAATTTTTGACGATTTCTTTTTCTGTACTTCGTACGAGATAGTAAAAATGAAGATACTTATAGCCAATTCAAAAGTTATTTTGGAATTAATTATTTCAAATTCCAAGACAGAGGAAAGCTAGACAAAAAAAATCATCTTAAGAAGAGCACGATTAAATCTGATGTGGAAAACTGGGTCTTAAAGGTGGAAAACCGCTGTCTTTAGTTTTAAGGGGACGTTGAAAATGTGAAAATCGACCAATTTTTTATTTTAATCTTTTATTAGACATATTACAAGCAATCGTCAGGAAAAATAATTAATTAGTATCTTTATTCTTTCACTCAATATAAGCATTTTTATTGATATTGTGGACTGCTATACAGAAATTTTAAGTACATTTTCAACGTTTTTTCAAATTAAAGTTTTATGATTTTATTAGCATTTTAAAGTACTCCATGCGCATCAAATTTTTAGGTACAACTCTTAAACTTTTATCCTATGTTTTAAAAGAACATATCAATAGAATTTTCATAAATAAATCATTTACGGATATTATTTTTTTACTGAGGGCCACGGGCATTATTACTGCAATGAATTTACAGATTTTTACAGAAAAAATCAATCAATTCTAGGTTTGAAACAAAAATTATAATTTTAGCGATATTAAACGATCAAAGTATTGTTCAGAACTAAAATGTGCATTTTAAAAACCAGAAAAAAACTTTATCTTATATTCTACTCTACAAGTAATGTTTGAAGTTTAAGAATATTTTGATGTATTTTATTCATTTTTTACCAAGAAAAATCAAAAAGTACCAAATAATTTTCAGAGCAATATCTCAGAAATTGATAAAATTTATATTGAAAGTCGATTGTAGCCTTAAGTTTCTCGATCAACATCAAAGATAAGTTAAATCTTGTTTGATTTCAATATTCTTAGTTTGAAGTTTATCATGAAATCAAAGTTATAGTGTGGATTTTCAAACACATAAATGTTAGAAGCTGGAAAAGGCTGGTATTTTTAGCCCATCCTGCAAAATACAGTTTATAAATGTTTGATAAATCTTATTAAAAATTTACTTAGTCGCTACAACATCTTCATTTATTTATCATTGTATTCCTAGGTGATAACGGTGCACCGTAAAGCCGAACACTCATGTACTACTGCAACATTAAAAAAATTTCAAATATATCTCGAATTAGTTGTATCTATGGCGTGCACAAAATGTAATGTTTGTGCTGTTATTCAGCTAATGAACATTGTTTCTTGTAAGCTGTAAGCTTAGCTTTTAACCGCGGGCAATATAGAAATCTCAAGGTGAATGAATAACATGTGTGCAAGATTAATCGATTAAGTATCAAACAATTACTATTAACAATTAGCGTGCAATTTATGTTGTTATAGAGATAAAAAATAAACGCACAAACATCCGTGAACTAAGAAGCGCTTAACCGATATTCATAAATGTTATACTTCAGATCTCTATCTCATTTCCCTTAGTATTTGTAGATTATTCGATCGGCTGTATATTTTCCTTGAAAATAAGGCTTGTTCCCGAGTAATGTGATCATTTTGATCCCATTGTTCAGCAAGCTTTCACAACCTTGAAGGTAATAAACACATCAATTATTTTCTTTCAATTCCATCATCCCCTGAGGGAACTTCGCAATCTCCTGTGAATGCTAGTGTGCTTGGTTCGTTCTGGAATCAAGAACTAGGACAGTAGGAATGGCTGAACGTACTAGGTGCGGACAAAGTAGAGCTGGAACCTTACTTAGAGCTGGGCCTTACTTGTATCAATACTCTTATTTCAGTTATCTGCTGTTATTTCGACCAAGTTAATTCATATACAAGAGATACACGTCGAGCTTTTTATTTCCATTTCCAAAATAATACCATGTCCCGGTCGCTATTTACGCTTGTCAAGCCACTGATGACAACTGGGGTAAAAAAAAAAAATCATATTATTCCCAGGGTGCCCCTTGCCCTCGCTACACTACTGGTCACGGTGACAAAACGTTAATGCGTTTTTGTCATTTTTTAAAGTCGAATACGAAAAATACCATGGTCCGGGCGCCGTTTACACAAGCTAAGCTACTACAGGGAATTTCATATTTATTTACATATTTTCTTGAAGCTCCAGAAGTAAAACATTCTTCAGATAACGCTGATTCGATTAGTTGTTTAAAAGTATTGTTTATCCACATTCAATGTTCATATCTCAAAGAAAGTCATCTCATCGAAACAAGTGGCAACTGTTTTTGTAAATTCTTGAAGAACATTCGAAAAAAAATACAGCTGAAGAAAATAAACCTTATCTTTGAATATATGATTTGGATTGTGACTGTCGCAAGAATTTAATCAATAATACAGTTAATAAAAATTATGCTCTTTATTTTTCTTGGCCACAATGGATTTTCGTGCCAGACTGGTAATTTTAGAGAAGTAACTAATGATGCGTAGAAGATCTGAGCGATCACGTATGTAACTAGGCGAAAAACAGATAGTAGGGTTTTTTTTTTTTCTTCTTCTAGAAAGAGGAGAGAAGCTGAAAGTTACTGGACCAGAATAGGTCATAACAAAGGACCTTTTTATTTATTTTTTATGAAAACAAGTAGAAAGGCAATCTATTCTACTTATCTTTCCGAAAATAATGAAAAAAAAAGCATCGAGAGATTTGTTTTGGTGTGTCTCACAATACTTTAAAAACAAATTGCTTTACCCTTTTGTTTAAAGCCTGGTTATTTCCGGTTCTTCCTTTGGTTACTGATCCGAGACCAGAGGCGAGTAACGTACAGCCGTAATGTAATGGTAAATAATTTATTAGAACAATATATTGCAATTTTTGAAGTCTCGTAAATAAAGAATAGCGACAGAAACGAGATGGCAGTATTTTTTAGACTCGTTTTTTTGTCAGTTAGGATATCATTCACTCGGATCAAGGATTATTAATTCACTGCAGAGAATTTGCTTTCTTTTGTTGTCTTTAGATACATAATATTAACCTTGTTGTATCTTAGCAATTTATGACTGCTTAACTTGGCATTTATTTTATACCCACATACAGCAAGTCAAAATTTACAAATAAATTTTTGGATGATCATTAAAATGCATGTTGATTCATATCTTCATTTTGTTATTAATACATTAAATTATAATTTGTCTCTTAATTGAACTACTATTTTTTATTATGTCTTTATAATTTATTTTCTAGACATTAGATTTTTATAAATAAACGTTAGAACAAATCACTAAGAAGCACTATTTCTGGAAAACGAAATATAATTTTAATGAAAAGTTTTAGAATGTAATCTTTAAGTAAAAGATTTAAATAAAATATAATTAAGTTTTGTGCTCAACTTTGTTAAACACAAAACTAGTCACATAGCACATAGTAAGAACTCATTTTGAAAAATTCTTAGCTTTCCGAAACCATTTATGCGAAAAAATTGTATCTTCACTATTTTTTGAAGTTTATAATAATATGGGTTAGTTTTTCACATAATTATTCATAAACTTTGACACTTATTTGTAGTGTCAACTCCCGAAAAATTGTTAACAGCAGTAAATATTATATAAAAGAAAATGAAGCGCGAATTAATATATCGTACGATACAAGATAAAGGTACTTTCCAGAAAATGATTTTATTAACTTATTCTATTAAAGAGGAATAAGGTACCTACTACAATAAAAGGCAGAATTTTTCAAATTTAATGTTAGTATTATTTAAGACTTTGCACATTTTGTCACTGAAATGCATAGATTGTACATATAGCAGACCTGCCATATTTCTGAAATTTAAAGGACAAATTCGCTCCAAAACTCAGATATTAGCAAATTTGAAATCTTAAACATGCAGTGTATGATTGCACTTCGGGAACAATACACCACGGCATCCATCTTAAAAGTTATGGACTTCATTCGATCATATGATGGCTTTATTTCAAAAACAATGCTGAGTGATTAAAGTAAGCTTCAGGATTGTATCTTAAGACATTGTATTTGCCTACCTTTAAAATATTTTTGGATTCTGTTAAACATACGTAAGATATAAATGTCTTTTATATTAGACACTTATGGCTATTTTCTTTGTTTCAGATAATATAACAGAAAAAAATAAAAAGTCATCTGTAGATCAAAAACGATTCTATCAGCGGAAATTCTCCGGATTTTCTGGAATTAAACTTCCAGTTGGACGTTTTTTCAAGTTTCTCAGACCACCATTACAGCGGAGAAATTCTTGTCCAGTGCTTAGCATTTCTGAATTGAAATCGGGTGCTAAAGCAAATGGAACGACAGAGGTAAAGCCTGAAGACCTTACAACTACAAAAGTAACATCAGATCAGGACATCAACAATCAGCAAAACTTAAACTGTCGGCTAACAAAATGGACTTCTCATTCAGAATTGCTTCAGCCAGAAGTGAATAATCAAAATATTCATCACGAAGATAGTTTAATTAAAAATAAAACTGGAAGAATATCTCTGAGGAATAGTAATAGTAATATAGCATCGAACTCTGGATTGCAACCGGAACTCAGAAACTTTGTATCATCATTAGAAGTGAAAACTAACTCTTTCGACGAAAATCAGACAAACAGCTATATTGCTAACTTTGGAACTAATACAAATAGAGTTTCTAAAATAGAATCCGTGAACGATTGTAAACAGCCGTTCGTGGTTGAAAAAACTGTGATAATTGTTTCGGAAAATTCTCAAGATTTTACTTGTGATTCTAATGGTAAATATAGCGAAAATGGATTGAATTCTAGTTATATCAGTAATATTGACACATCCATTCCATATACAAAAAACGCATTCACATACTTGGATACGGAAAAGCAAAATAGCTCAAATGATATTGGTAATTCCAACAAAGAAAACGAAGCGTTTTCCAATCAAGTAAAAGTCATCAATTCTCTTTCCAGTAATCCAGACCAGAAAACAGAACTGGATCATTTTTCCTATCGTCACTCTTCAACGAATGTAGTTGAAGTCCATCAAAGAGGATTTAAGGCAGAAAATATTGACAGAACATATCAACAAACACAACAGCAAGTGTGCTATTCTAATTTAAATACTTTTGAAAAAAAGACAGAAGATTGCTCAACTAGCTCAACAAATGATAATTGCTGCAGATTAAGTGTTTCACAAGGAAATTCTCATTCGAACTCCACAAGATCTGGACTCGTACATAGTAGCAATGCACATGATAATATCACAACAAACGGGCAACTTACTAAATTGCATTTTACAGACAGAGAAAATACCGACTCAAATCCTCAGAGTAGATCAAATTCTTTAGATATTTTGCAAAGCAAACAAAACATTTCAGCTTGCACCATCGAGAACAATCCATGTGATGCTCTCAAAATCACAACGAATAACAGTGAAACACACGCAAATTGTGACCCACTTTACGCTGTAGTAAAAAAATTCTCTAGTAGCAAAACGCATTTGCTCAATAATTGTGGAAAAGATCAATATCATAATACCAATGTAGATTCAAGTTATGAAGCACAAGCTTACAAGATCTCTGAAAATGGTATGAATAGAACGTTAGCTTATTTTGGGTGTCGAAAAACGGTCAAAACTTCAGCTAACGAAAAGAATGAATTTGAAATAAACCCTACTCTGTACATATGTGAAGTAAATAATTCGTTTGTGGTTCAAAATAATCAGCAAAATCAAGCAGAAAGTGGAAGTTTCAATAATGTATCTAAACAAAATACACCAAGCACCTATTCAACTTTGGAACTTCCTAAGACAACAGACAAGACTTCTACTGAAGTTCAAAATGCCCAAAGTGCTCAACCCCAGCTAATACATATCGTTTACAATCAAGAGAGTGATAATCATGTGTCAGAAACGCCATGTGATACAACCAAATGCCCAAATTTCAACATTAACGGTACAGAAAATAATATATGCATCAAAACTGATGTACTGGACTTCGGCGAAAACTCATCAAATACATCAATAACTGATTTGCAAAATGAGCATATCAATGAATGCTATAATGTTAAATTAGATGCTCCTGAAGAAGTTATTGTAGCAGGTTTCCATGACTTTTGCCATACAATGCTGTCTCTTGAAGACGGCTCTGAAATCCATGATACAGGAACAGTGAAAAGAAGACCAGGATACAAAAAGGACAAAACTAAACTTCCTGCAAGCACGGACAACCATTTAGATAATATCGCAAGAAATGAAAAGAATAATATCCAATCACTAGAACTTTCTAAAAGTGAGACGATGTCGTCAATACTTAATGCACAAGAAAGTGCTTGTAACCGAACACCAAATGTGTCTGAAGAGCGCGCAAGCAGTTCAGATAAATTATTAGAAGAAATACAAAACAGTAAATCTTTAGATAAAATGAGCATCAAAGATCCGGATGTAATTGATGCTATAACAGCTTTAGATAACTCTCTCAGGGAAATATCAGAATCAACAATGGACCCAGAAATGGGCAACTTATCAAGAACAAATTCAGATGGAAGAAAATCCAGAACAGAAAATCATGAGAATCCAGATACAAAAGGCCCCGTGAAAGTTTCAAAAGAAGATAAAATTCAGTGTGACAATTTAATAGAAGAATTAACATTTGAAGGTATAAGCAAAAGAGTGTCAACTATGTCAGAAAGCTCAGATTCAGCATCGGTTCAGGGCGAAAGCATTGCTGTTACTATTTCCAGTATGAAAACACAACAAACGTTCTCTAATTCTAAAGATACTCAACCATTAGGAGCCAGAAAAATTGATTTCGATCAAGAACAAACTACAGAAGACAGTAACTACTGGTTGAGTACAAGATTATCCAATTCGCTTAAAGTCAGTAGTACTGCATCGGATATAAATAGTTATTGCGAAGATATTTCTTCAGATGTATGTGCTTCAGACTTCTACGATCCTGAAGATGAAATGAAGAAAGTTAACCATATGTCTGACTTCCCAGCATCAATGATATCAGGTACGACAATGTTATCTATTCATTTCATCTAACGTTTTCTGAAAATAAACGCTTACTCACAAATTACTTCTGTTCAATATTTTGCAAAATAATATGCACTACCCTTGCACCTAATGTTTATTTCCCGTTTTCTTAATTATACTTTTAGAGAGTCCGAACGCTGTGTACCCTTTGCAAGTGTCAGTTGATCACAATTCTTGCTCTCTTTTACAAAATGGTGCTGCAGCCAACAGAACAAGCCCATGCTCAGTTGATTCTGGAACAAGCTCACATAATCAAGGATTTTTCGTGGT
The DNA here is from genome assembly GCA_013235015.1 of Araneus ventricosus. NCBI lineage: Eukaryota > Metazoa > Arthropoda > Arachnida > Araneae > Araneidae > Araneus > Araneus ventricosus. The sequence goes on from BGPR01000073.1 coordinate 1,774,327, forward strand.
TGTCGCAATTGATTTTGGAACGACATACAGCGGGTATGCCTTTAGCTTCACTCGAGATCCAGACAATATTCACATGATGAAAAAATGGGATGGTAAGTTGTCCAACAAATGCTATTAACAAAAATTTATTTTTCGCGTGAAGAATAATTTTTTTATTTATTCCTATTTATTAAAATAAAAATAACTACCTACTTATTAAAATAAAAATAATAAATGCACCGACGTGATTTTTACAATTACTTAATAAAGGTGAAGTACTGAAAAGAACTTTTGCAATAAGTGAGTAAAATAAGTCGCCCTAATTAAATTTTACACGCAGATTCGACAGATTCGCAGATTTTTACATTCAGATTCGACAGAAATCAGTCGGAAACTTCAATTATAGAATAAATTTTATGGCTAATGATAAAGACAACACATAAAATAATTAGTAAATAAATGATAAATGTTTCGTGATAAACTTCAGATTTTGATAAAATATGCACATTTTTTCACAGAGTAAATTCTCATATTTATTTCATCTAACAGTGTTTCTAAGCATTTGGGTGATAATTGCTTCGTAGATTACTATATAACCACAAAGGAGTTACTCCGCCCAGCCTAGGCATGCGGATAAATCTAAATAACTCGGCCACCACGACAAATAACACGGGCTCTGTAGCCCCAGCATTAAAGCCCCCATCAAGGGAGGCACATGCGACGACTCCTCAGACAGAGGTACGACCCATCGGTAGGAGGTAACTCGACCTCACACTATTATTGTATCCCACCGGAAAGTGAGACTCTGCTTACTTATACAGCAGGTTGTCATTCCCGAATTTCAAGTGCCTTCTATAAGGGGAGTCCAGAACAAAACTAAAACAACATCTACTGTCTTTTCATTTTGAAAGATCACATATTAAAATAACATTCGTATTAATAATCATGACATCATTAAAATAGGTATTAGCATTCCTTTTCCCATGTGGAAAATTTTTTCCAGGTATTTAATCACAAATATTTTTTTTTAAATAATACTTGACTATTTCATCAAGAGAAGTACTTATTTTTTGTTTAGTTTGTAAGACTTATTTTTTGACTGCTATTCACCTAAAGAAAGCTTAAAATTTCAGAATAAGACAACGTTAACGTATCTTTAATATTTCGAAAATTTTTAAGTTTCGTGTTGCATTAATATCAATGATCATTTAAACTTCATCAGTCTTTTGCACTTCTTTTCTCATATTTAACACGTTCCGTGCCCAGCCGTTTTTGCTCGACTTTTCATTCAGGCCATTTGATGTTTTGACTAATTAAGATGATAGATTTTTGAAGATCGATATATTATCTCACACTATTTCCATATATCGTCAACCCATAAGTAATTAGCTTGTTTAGCGTAGTTATCACATAGTGCACCATTCATGGCACACGTGGATCTGAGATCAGTTTTAACTTTTCGATTAGTGTGCACCATCGGATGGTACACACGTAGCCTGAATGGAAAGTTTAGCATATACCATGCATGGTACACGTGGCACGGAACGTGTCAGTGAGAGAATCATAAATGCTTCTGTTCGACACTATGTCATTTGGAAGTATGTCTAAAGAAATTTTATAGTTACGTCCCCTGTTTTTTTCTGATTACTATATGTAATTCTTTGATTTATCAAATCTGTTCATACCAAGATATATGAATTAGGATTTTTAAATCTATCTGAATTTTTATTAAAATTATTTAAATCTGAGTGATAAAAACCATTATATGCAACATTTTTTTGTGTGTATTCTTTATTGACATATGTTTCTGTTGCTTGCCCCTGGACTGCTTTAAACATTAATCCGCATATTGTCAGCAAGATTAATATTTGTTTGCTGTTCGAGTAATGTTGCAACTTTCTTGCTTATATTACGATTTTAGGGAACCCACAAAAATGGTCCCTAATGGTAGAAGTTTAAAAAGTTCAGAATTTAAGAATTCCGCCACTTATATTATGCATTTGCTTATTGGAGAAAAGCCCGATCCTCTAGAAGCCATTGGTACTGAGGATAGGTTCTGGCTTGACACGCAAGAAATTCTACCTCATAGCATCTCAAAACTGATTATTATCTCAAGAAAATTTTAAATCAGCATTCTTTCTTAAATTACAAGCAACACAATACCGATTCTAACAAAAGGTTTGGTTACAATACCGACTTCGTATACACATTTTAAAATGCCAAAAATCGTCATTGCATTTGGTACTTTCGACAGAATGTTATCCGTGATGCAGCTTCTGTATCGTAAGAGTGCCGTTCGCTGATTTTCTTGAGCAAGTTTTGCAAAAAATTTATACAGTAATGACAACTGTAGGAATACCAGCTATATTGAAGGGTGTTGGAAATTAGGAGAATGGAATGGCAATCCGAAGATGCGAAATATCATAAGAAGCCAAGAGTCAAAATACGTTAACTAAAAAATGAAAAGTACTAAATTTTTTTTAACTAATCAAGCGCACTCAAAAATTAAAGAAGCGCAGACAAAAAGAATAGTTTTCAGTTATATAATGTAAAGGAATTACAAATACTAAATGATTCTGCGTTACGGTACCCTTTTCAAATTTGGATTTATTCATCAAAATAATTTATCTTCCAGCACTATGTTTTCTTTTTAAATCGGGTTATAATCGAAACACCGATCTAAAACAAAGCATAAAAATCTCTTAGAAATATTAGTAAGATATGCCAAAAATGGCATAAAACATAAATAGTGATTAAGCAACACCAATCACTATGTGTGTTCCAATTTTCAAATGTTATATACTTTTTTTAAAAAAATACTTTATTAAAAATTATATTTGCAGTAAGTAATGCTGCTCTTAAATTATTTCTTCAGAAATCAGAATTCCGAAAATCCTTTCTTGAGGTAAGTTTTAAAACGAGGTTTAGCTCTATTATGCACGAATGAGTCACTAATTCATAGTAACAATTATGTATTGATTCAAGTAAGTTCCTTAAGGCAGTTTCTCTTCGAGTATTTGAAATTTAATTTTTAACATTTCTTCACATTTATTGAGGCTAAAATTCAATTTACAAACGCACCATTTACAAAATCCGATTCTTTTAACTAGTTTAGGTTTATCCCTTTCATTTTAAAACAGTTCCAACTAAGCATAAATGTACACGATTTTGTAAAAAAAAAAATGTTACTAACATGAGCCATAGAGCTTTACAAGTTCTTATTTATTTTTAGCTAGCAATACGCGCACGGGGTTGCCCGTGGAATCAGGACTTCGAAATGGAAAAAAAAGAAAGAAATACGCCTTCAATGAAACGAAAACGTTTTAAAAACAAAAGACACACATTATTGATTTTTAGGAAAACAGTACCGAGTACGTTAATCCAAAACAATATTAAAAAATTGCAGCGTGAAAATCACTATTAGACAGCAAGCGAAATATGCGAGACAAAGAAACATGTTAAGACACCGCCGAAAATAATTATTGAGTTAAAGGTTATGACGTCCCCTGCGTTCTTCGCCGCCAGTCAATGAAATTGCAACAATGCATTCTGGGAACGGAGAATGTCGCTCCGGTGAATGTCTCGCTGAGAAGATCGCTAGCAAAAACACTGCTTGAACTGATCAGGGAAAAATTAATTTTAAGAAAACGGAAAAAGGTATTTTAACTGTTCTTGTTTTAAATCCGACAGAAACGTTCCAGTTATAAGCCGAAAAAAATTGAAATTTATAGCGTTATTAGAACGTCAGATGAAAGAATGTTAAGAAATCCAAATGAAAAATTAACATAAAAGTGACTATTTTTCAAAAATTCCTCAAAATTCAGTAAATTATATTAGAAATTTAAAACCAACTTCATTAGAAAGAAAATTGTTTTTTCTTTATGATGGTGTATTTGTTTCCTACGATTATCAAAACCGATTTTATTCAGAAATAAGCGCAAAAAACTACCCAAAACAAGACAAAATATTAAATAAAAAATGTTCGATTAAATTTTAAAATTCCGGCTTCGAGGTTCATTGAGTCCCCATTAAGACTACCTGTGTGCCAAATTTCATGGCTATAAGTGCGATAGATTCGTCTGGACACACAAACAAACATTGCCTTTTATAAGAATAGATTACAGAATACTGTTTGATGCTTCTATCAAAGGGGGAGAGTAAATCAATTCATATACGAACAACTCGTAATTTCTTGTCTTAAACTTAAAACCATGAATGCAAAAAATCAAAAATACTAATGTTTTTATCCAAAATTATTTCTTAATACTACAAATATTAGCAGGCATTTAAACTTTAACTGTTATGAAGTTTTCATCAAAAGTGGTATCTGAAAAAAATACATGAAATTTTAGGAGGAGATCCAGGAGTTTTTAACCAAAAAACACCCACAACTTTATTGCTATCACCCGAAGGTACGTTCCATTCATTTGGATACTCTGCAAGGGATTACTATCATGACTTGGACGAAGAAGAAGCTAAAGAATGGTTATACTTTGAAAAGTTTAAAATGACTTTACATCACAGTGAGGTAAGTTGATTTACTTATGAATTGGCGCATATGCAAAAACCAGCATTTTAAATATAATTTCTTGGAACACAGGAGAAAATAAAACAACCTACAATGTGTCTCATAATGATGCGAGTAAACAGTTCTTGAATCAGATAGGCACCGAAAAATTGTTAATTACAAAATAGAACCATGATATCATGATACAAAAGTCCTCTGACAAAAAAAAAAGAATATTTTCTCTAAATGAGAATGTTGCTAGTTCATATGCAAAATATAAATTATAACTGAATATACCTAATTTCATTCGCATGCTCCAAGAATTTCGTATTTTCGGCAAGTCCGTAAAAACCCTTATCCTACTTTGATGAGTATGAATGAAAATCATAATTACGAACCAAATATGAATATCTCAAAAGTGACTATAGACATAATCTGCAAGAGGTTAACTAAAGCTTTACCCAATCAGAATTTACAGAATTGACTTAATTCTTCATGTTACAGAGAGGATTTATTTCACCCATCCTTCGTAGTCATACTATCCCAATACTTTGCTAACAATTTCTAATTGTTTGATTGCATTCAAATTTTCGATTCTTACAGATTTCTGTTTAATATATTCGTTATTCGACAGGGAAACAAATATTCGCATGTTTCAAATTACACTGAATTCTTGGCATTTTAGGCAACTTATAGCGGATATAAAGGTTACGGAGTACTTACGGAATTACTTTAACGAATTTTGCAACTTCTCAGGATAATTATTTTTTATATTTTACTCTAAATTGTAAGTTTTCGATGTAAAATTTCTTAGTATTAAACTTTGAGAATCAGACTACAATGAATGAATTTCACTACCTTTTATGAACAAATTTTGAAAGTTATGGTGTTTTAGATCAAATTTATACACTTCATTAACTCATTCATTCTGCGTTATGGTGTTTCATTTTTAACCTCCGTTTAACAGAACAATCAGAATGAATACGAAATGTTTAATGCACAAAAAAATATCTCAACTATTGTTCCCCTGACAGTTCCATGCAGTCACCATTTCTTTTAAAACATTTGTCAATAAATGTCAAGTAATAGGATACATTTGGCCTTTCAAAAACAACTGTCGCCAAATATTCTGTGTCTTATGACTGGCCAGTGTACTAAAACAATTTTGTTACAGCTCAGATAGCATTCAGTATAAAATTTGCCTTATATAGTCGAGTTCAGATGTGACACAAAAGTCAAAGAAAATTCACAGACAGTTGCCGGATTTCAATGCATTCACTAAAATAAGTTAACTAAAACTATAATTGTAAAACATAACTGCATTACATTTTGTATACGGCAATACAAAACCGATAACGATGAATTGTAGTAAACCTTTTCCAGCCACCGAAAAACTGATGTTACAGGCAAATCCATGAATATAAATGCGATAATACAAGAAAATGCAGAGTAGATGTAGATATTAATTCCCTTTTTGTTATTGTCACAGAGATGAGAAAATAACTGTCGACGTAATTATTATGAAAAACAAAAGATCTTTTGACAATGTCACCTTTTCGTAGCTGTTTTGATTCAAAAGAATGCAAATTAACAGCTTTATAAGAGTGAGATGTTCCAAATACATTGCATATTTAATTTCAAATATTCACGTTCGTCCAGTTTTACTTAAAAGCTTCATACAAACATTTGAGCAAAATAAAAGCACCAGTACTTAACCCTCTGACTGGAATATAGGCCATTATAACCACTTAAGTAGCACTTGTTAAGTAGCCGGGTATAGAAAGGATGTTTAGGGTCGTAAAAAAGTACACAAATTCGATCACCGCATTTTTAAGAGTAAATTCAACGAAAGTACAATTCAACATCTGAATTTTTGCAAAAAAACTTACTTAAAATCAATAGATCACTGGAAATGAGATATCAGTTACAATATTTCAGATATTTGAAACACTACATAAGCAAAAGGTCAAACGTGTTTATTGTAACAGGAGTGTATCTAATTCTTCTATTAACTTCAAAAAATAAATAAATAGTAAAAAAAATAATTACCAGAACTTGATTTCTTTCACCAACAGAAGAGCGAAGAAAAGTAGTATGAAAACCATCTCAATAAATTTAAATTTGTAATATACAGATATAACTTTTGCATTTCAGCATCTAAGCCTTGAAACAGAAATTGCAGCTGCTAATGGAAAACGTATGCCTGCAGTTACAGTGTTTGCACATGCTCTTCGTTACTTTAAAGATCATGCTCTACAAGAACTTAGTGATCAGTCTGCAACAAAAATCCTAAATGAAGATGTTAGATGGGTCGTAACAGTTCCTGCCATTTGGAAACAGCCTGCAAAACAATTTATGAGAGCCGCTGCTTATAAGGTAAGCTCTGATACATGATTTTATGGTTGGTTATTTATTTTTGTAATATATACAGTAAATCTGAAGTTGCTTTCTGTGATGTAGAATTGCCCATCGATCCCTCATCCAAAATGCTTTAAATTACGGCGAAATCAATGAAAATATTATTTGAAGTAGTTATTTTTTTAATCATTAACCATAATCAAATTAGATTAACTAAACTTTTACAGCGATTCGACACAGGTAAAATGTGATGCAGCTTTTTTCAGTATGATATTAATTTTTAAGTTTTGTCTAAGAACATTTAATTAATTAAGTCTAACATGGAATTTGATATAGCTTTGGGAAGTTTTACTTGGGTTCCAAAGTATTAAAACGTAGGTTAATCTTTCGTTTTATTGATACTTAGAGGCATCACATCCTTCATTCAGAAGAAACGTTTATGTTACATCTTAATTTAAAAAGTAAAACATTTAAGAAAAGGTCACGATAGCTCCATTCCATCTACAAAGATCGAGGTTTAATTCAAGTTATTTCACTTTCCGATTTACCAGAAATAACAATTAATTCAGTCAATTGTTCTTTAACGTCCATACTTCCCACAAAGAGTTAATGACGCCGCTGTAACCAGGCTTGATAATGAGGTTTATCAGAGATTATTTAGTATTATTCTTTGTCTAACTCTTTCAGAGTTTCTATATACAGACCATTAAAGTGGAATTTTTGTTTAAAGGCGTCTGACTATATCGAAATAGGACAGTTTCAAACATTCAACAGCAGTTGGATGCAAACACTGAGATCCAATAGAGCACAATATTTTCCGTTTAATCATTGTTACTAGTTTTTAAAAGTTAGAGAACTGAAAAAGGGAACAAAAGAAATCATATTGCTCATAGTAATTCCCCCAATTAATTTAGCTTGTCATGAAACTTTCCTAAACCTTACAACGAAGTTAAGTGATAATGTGTTTAGTTTAAAAAGATTTAATTTATATTGAGACAGTATCGTTTGGTTACTAAACACTGAAAGAAAATGTGGTAACGTTACTCTCCCGATTTCCATACATTAACTATATTTAAACTTTGCTTTTTCAATCTAGAATCAAAACATCCTATCAAGAAGCTGATATTCTTATCTTCTTTAAGTGGGTTTGAAATAGTTCATTGAAAAATTATGTGCACTCACCAGTCCCAGTCATGTAACTATACTACAATAAAATAACTTTTCTGATATGAATATTAAATTCATGAATGTACAGTATATGCGTTTCAAGATTTGAATTAAAACTTTTTCAAATGGCGTCTACATTTAAGATTTAAAATTAAAAGGAAGAAAGAAGATAAAAAGTTTTACATATTTAAATTTTTTTCTGAACTTCCATTACTTTGAAAGCGTTACGTTCTGTTTAATGTCTTTGCTCCATAGGCGGGGATCGCTAGTCCAGACTATCCCGAACAACTTCTAATTGCTCTGGAGCCCGAAGCAGCATCTATATACTGCAGAAGAATGAGACTTCATCAACTCGTTCCAAATGAAACACATTTTCAACGGTCGTCTTTCCAGTGGCAAAAAGATAAGGAGGTAGAGTCAGAAACCGGATCAACAATCAGGGACAAAGGTAACAATATCCTAATAATTTTCTACAAATACAAACAGTGGCGGTTGGCAGCTCAAAAATAAGCAGTTACTGCAAAAGATATTTTTCGATGCTTGAATTACATGTTACAAAAAATTACCTTTAAATAGTCCGAAATTCTAAAAATTGAATGCCAGTTATTAAATCTTCTACAGTTTAAATACATAAAATAATCAGCATTTTGTCTTTTCAACCTAGCTATGTTTAAAATTATCATTAGGCGAGTATTGATATGAATGTTGTGCAGTCATAAATTTCTGAGTGCAAACCCCCTCGTGGTCAGTCAAACCACAGTGGCTAAAAGAGGGTATGTGGCGCCGGGGCATATTATTATTTCACTCCAGTCATCATCAGTGGTTTATCAAGAGTATATGGTGTCCGGTACATGGTATTTTTTCGCCTCCTTGTCATATTTGTCATTAAAAAATGGCGTAAACACACTAATGTCTTGTCTCCATGGCGCTCCCTAAGAGTGGCGCCCGGGGCATCTATACCCCCCCCCCCCGGTCGCTACGCCTCTGTCGAACCGATAGCACAGATACAAAAGTTTAATATTTAATTTTATACTAAAACACATTAAATACGTCACTTTTTTCCCTTGAATACTTTAAAAATTTCGTTTATTTACTTCTAAGAGTAATGATATATCTTTCCTTATCTTTATCTGAATTCATCTTTAGAAAATTAACGACATACGATTATTTCAGAAAGTGATTTACAGCAAAAGAAATAACGACAAAATTAGGCAAATAATATGCATTAAACCTGAAACATTACTTAACAGTTTTAGAGAGAAATGGTATACAAAATAACTAAGAAAAGGATTAGGAAGGGAGGAAGATAGGAAATAAAAAAGGTATAAATTGATTGAGTGCCATTCTTGTGTTGTGTTGACTGCAGCTGTTTCAAGTGCAAATTTCGCTTGATGTAAACGCTATTTTTCATTCTCCAATGCATCACTTTGCCATGCGCAATAAACGGATTTTGCCGCTTTCTGTGCTGCTATCTTTGCCATGTATTTCCATCACATGTTTTTCCTATTTGTTGCATCATTTTCGTACTGTGTTTATTTATTTGTTTTTCATCTCCTTTGAAAATCAAACTCTAAGAATGGTAAAAGTAAACAAATGTTATAAAAAAAACGAAACAAGGCAACTTTTCAAAATAACGGCAGGGAGTGATGGTCACTGGATGAATCACCACTCAGAAATACAGCGTGTGTCTCACCCATATAAGTACACATTTGAATCAAAACATATATACCATATCAGCATAAGAATAAATTACATCGTTTGTAGGTGGTGCTCTGAGTCACAGCTAGAAAGCACCATTCTCCCCTGAAACGCAAGCATATGTTAAATTTCTACAACTGCCCGTATATTATGCCTCTTCGCTGTGTTAGAGTATTCATTTGTAGAGTATTTTGCAGTTTTATTGATCTAATAAAATATCTTTTACACTTGATATTAACTAACACAACTAAATTAAAACGAGCATTAAATGATTAGCATGCGCCACCTCCCCTTAGTCCACCTGCGACTTTTCTTTGACTCGCTAATGAAATTTCAGTTCAAAAATTTAGATAAAAAAACAAAAAGCTATATCGGTGCACAACTTATGCCGTGCTTCATGTGAAGCTACGTATAAAACCATTTGTTAAAAATTTTTTAAAAAAACTCAAATATTGTCAAGGCAGAGAATACATTCCTAAGTTTCTTTTTTTACAAAACAGTTCGGTAAATTTTATTTAGAATGTAGTGTATTAGTAGAATTTATGTATTCGTGTCTCGTGTACGTCAAATCTGCTGTGGGTCAAATGTCCTCACGATGGCACGGTATGGTAATTTGGAGCAGGGGATACTGGCACAGGTATCGCCCTCATCTTCACACCACCTTGCAAAATCGTGCGACCCATCCCAAAATAGTACTTGGGAAGCTTCAAAATGGGACGTTAATCTGACTAAACTAAACTTAAAATGCAGAGTAGAATTAACCATTTTGTTTTTTTTTTTAATTACAGATGGAAGCATTGAAGTTCATTGATTAAAACAACAACAAAAAACTAAATATGTTGGAAACTATGCATTTTCAAAATTTCAAACGAAAAATTAATGATTTATTTCAATTCCAATGGAAATAAATAAAAGCAGGATTTTTCCTATGTATAAATCAAAATTTAATAATACGTTACTTTATGCGACCAAATTTGGCATAGTTAAGACAGCTAAGTCATGTGACACAATTATTTGATAATTTTTACAAAAAGGCTGTAAACGACGTTTAATTATCTTTGGTAAAAAAATTCTCCTTTGTAATAGCAGAAAAAAAGACTAAACATACAGAACATTTCAAATATTGTTTATTTTACCTTTTCTTCAAGAATTTAAATTTTAACGCACCGAAAATAGAGTCCCCAAATTTCCGAAGGAGATCCATACTGGTATGAATATCTCTCAAAAGCGTTATATTCTAATTGTTCTATATTTCTATTTTGTCAATTTAAATAATACATTATTCATTTAGAAAATATTTTATTATTCGGATAAATAAAACAATGCAGCTAATTATGACTTCTTTTTCAGATTTTAGTTCCAGTAGTTCCTCTCTGCAAGGAAATGATGGTTCATTTACAGCAGGTAAATATTTCGTGTTGATATTTATGGAATGGAAGAGAAAATCAATTGAATTTAAATATTACTGGTTATTCTTTCTAAATATCATTCTAAGATAATGCAACTGGTCAAGCTGCGTCCACAAGAAGCAGAATACAATCTGCCGAAAATTCAATTGTGATACTTATTATTATTTTCTTTTACATTCAAAGCAGGCAATTTTAACTGACCTGACCATTGTCATTCGAGAAATTTAAGGCGTTAAGCAAAAATAAGTTAGCAGATTTAATTATTAAAGTTTGGCAGATTCAAAAAATGTTTTGTCAAGCATTCCTACATGGTGAACTATTAACCGTTATGTTAAATGTTATGATGTATGACACGTTTTCTTCTAAGAAAATAACACAATCTCTCAATCGCCTGAGTTAGTCATGTTCCTGACAAGATACATCTGGTCGGCAAACACCACAATGGGAAGGATATATTTCTTGGTGGAGACATTTACTTACAGAATGATAAATGTTTCTAGTCTCAAGTCATTATTGTCTCAGATGAGCAAGAGAGCAGAGAAAATAAGTTACATGAACTAAATCCGCTTTATCTATTGAGTACATAAGGGATAAAGTAGAAAGAGCAATTCAGTGCCATGAGCTTCCTATATAAATTCTATCTGACATCTACTTAAAATTATAGACAAAGAAGTTGAACGGTAAGAATAAGCCTTAAACTCTACACATCAAACTTCCGTCATCTACTCTCACATCTTCTGAAATAAGTTTTTCTAGTGACAAATTTTATCATTGATGCATTGATGGCAAAGGTGGTCTGCAATTTATGAAAAGGTGTTTCTAATATTTTGTGTGCACCAGCATGAAAGTCAGATAAGAATACATTCCCTGGGTTCAGGGTATGTATTAAGAAATGTACTTAAGACATCTTCTGTACGCCTTACTTACATTTCTTAAGATTAAAAGCTTATTTCTGCATACTTACAAATTAAGTTTGTAATATTAAGATATCGTCTGTATGTCTTAATATCACAAATAAGACATACATAAATAAGCAATAGCATTAATGAGTGGTTGAGGTACAAAGAACCACTAATGAGCGGTAAATAATCACTCATAAATACACATAGTAACCATAATATTAGCAAAAATGTCACACCAATAAAGATTTTTGTAATGCGTAATTGCCTCCATCCAATACACAAATATAAAAATAATAATAGTAAAAGATATTTATATGTGCATCTAACATTTATCAAAAATATTATTAATTTGTACAAAGTGAAAACCTAATTATAATTCATTCAAAATTTAGATTAAAATCGGCAACAGGAAATCAAAATCCCACCTAATCTACGCACATAATAAAGCCAAGAAAATTTAATGGAATTTGCATATACAGTAGACTCCGCTTAATGTAATCACTTCGGGACTTAAGAATTTTGATAACATTAACCGATTGATAACAGTAACTGAATTGAGTAAAATCAACTATATTTTATCACATCAAGGGGATAAAAACACTTACCTTAGGGCTATCTATAATTTATTTCAAAAATAACAATTAAAAAAATTCATTAATTGCTACTTGACGACAATTATTCCTTAACGGTTCATTTTTATATTGTTTGTACTCGTATTGTTTATTAAAATTTGTTGTCAAAATATCAAGGGCTTGTCTCATTTCGGCGTTCGTTGGAGGGTTTTCTTCAACATATTCGGCACCGTCGGAATCATCAACTTTTATTGCTTGGTCTTGCTCTCAAACAGCTTGGCAAATTTCCAAGTCTGTCATTGTGGCAGCTACTGGATTGTCCTCGTCAATGAACATCCACTCTTCATACTCTTCCTTTTGCATACCTTCAGGAGGTTCAATGACAATTACCGATAGTCACGTCCCTGCCCGTTAAATGGACGACCTTCAAAGAGAAGTCATGAAAATAAACCCCCCGAAGTTATTGGGATGTGTGAGGGAAAGTGGCCCCCACATGTTTCCTTACAAATGGAGCGAGAAATTCTACGAACGTCTATCGTTAACGCTAGTTGAAAATGAGGAATCGGTCAATTCTCTACTCCAAAACGGATAACATTAAACGACGTAGTGATCACACTAAACAAATAATTTTGTAGACATCTGAATACGTTGGTTCGGGACCAGAGGTTTTTGATAATATAAAGCGAATAATAACATTAACCGCGATCACATTATACGGAACCTACTGTAATTTAGGAAAATTTATTTCCCGACATTTTGCAATGTTAAAATAAGTGAAAAATCTTTACGGATTTCAGTTTAAAAAGAGTGTACTAACATGCATCTTTAATAAACAGAACAACACATAACCGGCAGCATTTATTACAAAACATGCGTTTTTATTAAGTTAGTTTTCAGTTAGCCTTTCATCATAATAATTTTAAACAACTTTTTGTAATAACAACATAATAAATAAAATATCTTTTAGGTACTCGCTATATGGTTGTAGATTGTGGAGGAGGTACAGTAGATATTACTGTTCATGAACTTCTGGATAAGCAAGGGACATTAAAAGAACTTCAAAAAGCTTCTGGTGGTCCATATGGTGCAATAGGTGTTGATATGGAATTTGAAAAGTTGTTATGCGACATATTTGGAGAAGATTTCATTCTGCAATTCAAATCCAAAAGACCTACTGGATATGTTGATTTAATGATTGCATTTGAAGCAAGAAAAAGAAATGCAAACCCTTACAAGACTAATCCTTTAAACATTTCTTTGCCTTATTCTTTCATAGAATTCTACGAGAAATACAAAGGATCATCTGTAAGTATAATTACAATTTAAGACTTAAATACTATTTCGAAAAATACTACTTTGTTCCATTTTTAACATTAAGATTTGTCTTTTTATAGTTATAAATAAGTTTTATTTATTTATGTGTCTAATTTACGTAGAAGCTTATTCAATAGAAAGTCATTTAAATCAACAGATTTCAAGTTATGCTAAATTTAATGCTTGCTTTTGTATTAACAGGTAGAATCAGCGATTAAGAAGTCTAGTCACAAGAATGTAAAGTGGTCTTCTCAAGGAATGCTTCGTTTAGAACCATCTGCAATGGAAGGTTTATTTCGAAGAACTGTTGAAAAAATTAGGCAGCATATAGAAAGTATTATTAACCAAAAAGATATTCGAATAGACGATATTTTCCTTGTTGGTGGATTCGCAGAATCATTAATTCTTCAAAAAGAAATCAAAGATGCATTTTCTTCGAGATTAAAAGTTATTATACCCCAAGGAGTTAGTCTAGCAATACTTAAAGGAGCAGTACTCTTTGGTTTAGATCCAACAACTATAAATATTAGAAGATTAAGAATGACTTATGGTGTGGGTGTACTAAACAGATTCATTCATGGTGTTCACCCAAGAGAAAAACTTGTGATAAAAGATGGAATACAATGGTGTGCTGATGTATTTGATAAATTCGTAGTTAATGAACAATCTGTAGATATAGGAGACGTTGTAGTACGACGTTATACCCCAGCTAAAGATGGTCAATCATGTAGTGTTATACACATTTACTGTAGTGAAAAGGATAATGTATATTTTATTACTGACCCAGGAGTAAAACGATGTGCTACTTTAATATTAGATCTTTCAGACAGTCGATTTATACAAGGAAGGGAAATACAAACACAAATGATGTTTGGCGATACAGAAATAAAAGTCAGTGCACTTGATGTCACCACAGGAAAATGTGTAAAAGCCGAAATAGACTTTTTAAATCAATGAATACAAGCTGAAGTATAAATAAACCACAAATTTTATTATAAAAATGTGTAGTATTTTTAATAATTTATTTCCACACTAAAATATTCTAACTCTTCCAACAAGAAATTTGTTACATTATGTACAGCCAAAAGATAACAAAAAAAAAGCATGTCATCAAATAACAAAGTAAATAAAGAATATCATTCATGAAATTTAAATATATTTTTGACAACACAGAAAACTGATTTCAGATTCAATCATGAATAAAGTAAAAACTGCTTAAGTAAGTTTTTAGATTTTTACTCCAATTAAAAAACCAATATTATTCAACGAGTTGAATAATAAATATATATTTGAAAACAAAATTAATGGCAGGAAAGTGGAAACTAAACTTTGTGACACTTCTGAATACCATATTTCATTTCCTTTCAAATGGGTAACCTGCTGAACATCATAATTTATTTTAACAAATTGATTTAAACAATGTCCTTTTCTATTTGTTTTGATTATTTATATACAATAATAGATAATACATTCAGTGGTATGACACTAATAAAAAAATAATTGATCATTAACATATTTAGAAAGCATGAAAAGGAATTAATATTTCAACCAATTATTTAAATTGGTTGAAATATTAATGTAAAAAAACATTTCAAAGCAATCTGTAAAAAAAATTGATTAACCACGATAAATCTCAAGAAAAAGTCTCATGAAAATAGGCATCTAAATTATCAAACAAATTTTTGATTATATGACAGAAAATTCCAATTAACACATTCGCTGCCAACTACGAGATAATTTGTAGTTGGCAGTCTTGTCCAGGACGCCGACTACAAGTTATCTCGTAGAAACTTAATATGATTGTATCAGATTTGCTTCTGAGACTGGAGACTGCAATTCTCCTAGAAAACGAACATGTTAAACAAAACAGTATTAAAGACTTTAATGATAGAGCAACTGCCAATGTACAGAATAGTGACCAACAAAAAGAAAAGAAATCACACCATATTAGCCGTTTAGATTTTATGTGTACTTGCATACTTTCTATGACAGATTTTTAATTGAAAACTAATGTATTTTACACAATTCCTCATGGGGAAAATACTGTCATTTAACCCAAGTGGATGAGATGAGAGCATTGAACCAATTTTTGAAGAAAAATATGTAGTCAAAATTACTTGACAATAACAGTGGTTTTTTTTTTAATTCGGAAAGAAGTCCGCGCATCGAAAAGGCGATAATTTTTATCTTAGTCCTTTTATTAAAAATATATAACCAGAATAATTCTAGGAAGTTAACACTTTTGCTTGACCTAATCTTTCTATTTCCAGGAAAATTAAAAATTGCAAATGACTGGGAACCGTTTTTTAAATAAAAATTACAAATACATATGATATTACCAAATGCATGTTCTTATGTGTGTAACCAACCTTTCAGGTTCAGCAGAATAAATGAAATAATTAAATTAAAAATTTGCTTTTTCAGCACCAACCAACAATGGTATCAAAAATTAAATCTTCAACAGATATTTGATAAAAAAGTACCAAGACGCAAAAACACTAAAATTAATTTAAGAAATATGTATCAAAAATTGGAAAGAAATTTTCAAGGTACTGATGCAGTTCTACTAAAAATCATATAATATACATTCCCAGATAACAATTTTTCAGTATTAATACTGTTTGTTACACAAAAATATGATTTGCAAACATTTGGAAGAAGTAGGAATTCTAAAAGACTGAGGATATTTTACTAAAAACATAGAAATAATTTAAACTATATTCAAATAAATTTAATGGCATTATTAATGCAAAACACGTATAAATCTCATGAATGTTCAATTCACGAAGCTGATCCTTTATTTGCACAAAAAATGAGGATATGAAAAATAAACCTACAAAGTTTTAAGTATCAGATAGATTGGAAAAGTTATAACCTGCAAATAAAAATTTTAAATAAGGAAAGCTCTTGAATTAAAAATTAGTGATATAGCGAATTTCTGTTCATGAGAAAAATCAAACATTTATATAAAATAAAGTTGCACACAATTATGTTTTTAACTTTATGACAAGAATAGTTTAGTAGACTTGAAGATCAACACTAGGGAGTATAAAGCTGCAGAGTAATTTTTAAATTGGTTATCAATGAAAATTAGCAAAATTGACAGAAATCTGCACATCTACAATAAAAATAGTTGCCAAGTGAACAAACACAAATCTAAAAAGTAGTATTTTATTAGAAAAACGTTTATGATACAAAATTTCATGCTACTAATTTACAATAAATTAATTGAAATTTTATAAAAATATTTTATTACAAATTCCAGTAACTTGGAATCCTTGTAATAGGCACATTATAACTTTTGATAGATAATAATTACCTATTAAAACAGTGAAAAAATAAATGTACAAAACTATGGTAAACTCTTTCAAAAATATAACAAAGAAAAAAATGCAACAACAAGCACTTGTTACATTTTGAATGACTAGTTAAATAACAAAAACTTGTCTGGAAGCATATTTTTCAACTGTAGTGCAATTTAGAAACTTGAGAAGTCAAACATTAAATCTAGCATGCTTAATACTGTAAATAGAGTAGCTGAACATTAAAAATTCTTGAAAATGTTCGTTGCTTGGAAATCGATATTTAAGCAGACAATGAAAAAAAAAATCACAGCATCAGAAAAGGTAGCTGTACTTTGAAAAAATATTAAGTCATAAAAAATAAAACAAAAAATGGACAATGAACATATTTAATAAACATTTCTGAACAAAAAGAACTCTATTAAAGTTTATAAAATTCAAAGTTAACAAAAGAACACATTTAATGTAAAAGTCCACATATTCAGTGCAAAGGTAACCAAAGTGAGCGACTAAGTAAAAAATTTAAATATACAATAACTGCAACTAAGTGCTTTTTTTTCAATTATTCAAAATCAGGTATGTCATCAAAAACATAACCAGGATATCCACGATAAGCCAAATAAGCTATTCTCACATGATAAACACCAGGTATAAACATCAAAATTCCAAGAATAAGTAAGGGCCAGGCTCCTTCCGTATGCTATAGAAAGTAAGCAAAAATTTGTATTTAATCAACATATATAGTTTAATAGCAACTGTTTAAAACATAAAAAGAAAACTAATTCGTTAAGAATACTTATTAATAACAACATAAAAAGCACAAAAAATTTAAAAAATGAAATAGTAAGACCTAGTAGAGTGTTTTAAAAATTATATATCTACAGAAATATACAAAGCAAAAAAAATGTTTAGGAAAATTTTATTGTTAAATGCAAAATGGGATAAACATTGTTTCATGAAATAAAACATTCTGTGATAAGGATAGATAAGGACAGGGCGCACTAGGATGATCATTAGAAGCTCTATGGAAAAAGAAAAACAAAATTATTCTCAACTAAGTGCACACAAATTCAGGTTGAGGCATAATTCCAGATGCAGGAAACTTTACTCATAGTCAGGGAAGTCAAGGAAAAAACCTATAAAGAAAATCTATATATATATATATATATATAACGCTTATGTGGACGCAAAATCGGGCCCAATTTGATAATCGCCGTTTGGCAACAGCTCGCAAGTTTGGAGGTTTGTTTACGTTTGAAAAAGCAGAACTCTTGAATTAGTTTGAAGTCTGAAACAACGAAATTTTTTTTGAGTTAGAACGTTTGAATTAAATAAGTCTGACAGTCCATACAGTTTGGATTAGACAAATGAATGAATGTGTGCTTAATACTGAATGTCCTTTTTAGCTAAAAGTTTCTGAGAAATTGGTTTATTCATCTCTCAACAGCTCAATTTTCTGAGTTTTAAAAAGCATAAATAACCATCCAGAGAAAAATAGTGTACCTTCCTTCACTTAATAATAATTGGACTGAGTGTGTTTACATGTGCAGAAGCAACATTTCGTTCAAAAAAGTGCATGTTCAAGATTTTGCTGGAAGACACGATGTTTGAAAATTTTGAAAAAGGCTATATAATCAATTTTAAAATGCTAAGGGTAAATAATTACTATGGGTTTTAAATATGAATAGTTAATATGAACATGTTTCAAGCCACTATTTTCTTTAAACTGTCCTTTTTTAGCTAAAAGGTTGCGAGAAGGGTTACATCATTCTACAACAACTAGAATTTTCTGAGATTTAAAACACAAATGACTACACTGAGAAAAACACTGTATCTTTCTTGACTAAATAATTTCTGGAATAAGCATGTATATAAATTGTGGAAGCTTTTCTGGGCAATATTTAATTGAAAAGTGGGAATGTTTAAAATTTTGTTGTAAAAAGCAAGGATTTTGGAAATCTTTGAAAAAAGCTATCTTATCAATTATAAAAGGCTAAAAGTAAATAATAATTATGGGTTTTAATTTTGAATAGTTCATATGAACATGTTTCAAGCCACTATTTTCTTTAAACTATCCTTTTTTAACTAAAAGGTTGCGAGATGGGTTACATCATTCTACGACAACTAGAATTTTCTGAGATTTAAAACACAAATGACTACACTGAGAAAAACACTATATCTTTTTTGACTAAATAAGTATTGGAATAAGCATGTATACATGTGGGCAAGCTTATCTGAACTACATTTCATTGTATAGAGGGTATATTTGAAATTTTGGTGGAAAAAGCATTTTTTTAATTTTTTTTATTTTTTTTTATTTTTGAAGATTCGCAAAAGGCTATCTTATCAGTTTCAAACTTAAATTTTGGTGGAATGAAGTTACGTAGAAATAAACTGTTGCAGAAACAGTCAAAAGTGTATGCCAAGAAGTTTTAAATGACTGATTGTTGATCGATGAAAATCATTTTGATTTTTAATCATCTTTGAATTATAAATATTAACATTCAAATTTCTTTCTAACATTTACATATATATATATGTACTGTTCATAAAATTTCAAATAATTTAAATTTACTTTTAGTAATTAATGTACTTATAATTTCCAAATACTAGCAGAAACACATAACTGTATGGCGAGCAAAGCGAGCTGGGATCACTACGTGATCCCGAAAGAATCACAACATAATTCTTGGGGGTTGGCGAGCAGAGCAAGCAGGGGGTATAAAATAAAGATAAATAATAATAAAGATTTTACAACAACTGTGCTAGGAAACGCAAAGTCTTCATTGTAGCGACCAAAGCGAGCAGGGTTTGCATAGCAATCCTCCTGGGGTTGGCGAGCTTTAGCGAGCAGGGGGTAGAGCCCCCTAGTAAAAAATATAACGATAAATTCAACCAATCTAGAAAATGCCCAAATTCGTTTCCAACTCTTGTCTAAGTGAAATTCCATTCAGGTGATCAAATATATACTTACAAAAAATACTAGTCTCTGGACTTAGTATATTTTGTAGCAGGGAACAGAGATGGACATTAAGAAAACATTTTCTCAAGTAACTGTTTTTTTCTCCTTTCAATGATTAGCATGTCCTTTTCAGTGTTTGACCACTTGTACTCAAAGAATTATTTCAGTTAGTCTAAAGTTATGAATGCAAAAGCAATCATTCCTGATTTTCATCAATTTTCCCCTTATACCTTTGTTGAAAGCCGGCAAATGTCCTCCATTTGGACACTCTTTAGCGTTAACTACTTTAGAAATTATATGATTAATATTTCATTATTTCTATAAAACTCATCTGCACCTTACAATACAAGTCTCAACACAAACCAGGCAAATTTCCAAAGATATACTGAACTATTCCATTAAAATTACTCATGGTTGTTTCTAAATATGTAAACTTCTAACGTCTTTAAATTAATTTCAGTTTGAATTGATTTAACAGTTTTTCGTAATTCATATTTCTATTTAATGTGAGGGCCAGTAAATTTAGTAGTTTTAGAAAACAACATCATCTTTCTATTGTAAACAAATTAATTTTGACATATTCCGCCAATTTGAATCTTCGAAAATAAACTTCTGAATTTCAAGCAACAGTGATTAAGAAAGTCGAGATATAACAAATTTCAGTGAATTTCATTTCATATACGTATATATATATATATATATATATATAAACAGGTTCCATTTCATTAACTTTTCAACAAAAATTTCTTGAATACATTTATAATTTTCCAAGGTATACTATATTTTTAAGGTTTACGTCTTTTAAGTTGATAAAAAGTAAATATACCATAGGAATGAATTCTAAGAAAATTTCAGCATATAAGAGAGCACCCCTCCCCCGAAAGGCAACTTGCTCATCTATAAGAATGTTTTCATTTTCCATCATATCATATGATGGCTACACACCGTGTATGTAATATACTATATTTTGGCAATTTTCGTACTAAAATAATGACATGTTTCTGGTATTTTTAACATTTTACTGTTTAAAATGCATTAATAATTAACTGACAATTAGCATAGCACCATAACACTGCAATTTAATACTCTCAATAAAATATCCAGAATTGCCAATGACAAAATTATGATGTAAATTCATAAAACTGTTATAGGTCTATGAGGTATAGAAGGACTCATATTTAACCATCTAGCCACTATTTTCTAACCCACTTCGAATTTCATAACCCTTCTGAGGTCAGGCCCGAGACTGTCTCAGGAAAGAAAACTCCCTCATAAGTGTCAAACCCAAGATTTTCCTTCTACCAGTTTTTCTCTCCCCCAGCTGTCATGCAGCGACATAATGAGAGGGAGTGCTTGTGGTCAGGGGAGGGTTAGTGTGAATATATCTAGTCTTTCAACTCGTATTGCGTTTAGCAGCAAAAAATCAGGGCCAGAAGTCCCCTGCGTAAAATTCACAGATCATTCTGAGGGTTTTTTTTTTTTTTTCAGATTTAGAGAGTAAATGTGTATTCAAAATGTCAATTAACGGGCATAAAATTGAACGTTTATAAACCTTGAATATACATATATATGGTATTTTTATTCGACTAATCTATAGGATTTTAAAATTGTTTAACAAACAAAACGTTTTTAATTTTTTAAAACAAATAAAAGAAATATAAAATAAAAAATTAAAAGGTTGACAATTTTCTCTTTTATAGATTACTTTAATTTAAGGGCATTCGAATTCAAATTGCTTTCAAAACTTAATTTTTGAATTTTTTAAAATACTATACAACATATCCCGTAGAAAAATTATAAAAAAAGTGCATAACCCAAGGCCATCTATCATTTTAAGATTTGAAAACACAAAATTTTTTTTTCCACAGTAGTTCCCTTTAACGGATTCCTAGATACACTCTTGGTTACAAATACAGTCAAACGTCGCAAATCAGGACGTCCAAAATCCGGACCTTTTTCATTCTATAACCCCTCCTCCCAAGAAAAAAAAAGAAAATATCCTATAACAAATCGGCGCCCAGAGTCAGCAGAAACCGGTAGTAACCCTTTGGGGAGGGACAGTATTTAACCACGTGTACAACGATGTGCGACGAAGGTCTTGCGGGGGGCGGTATTGTAACGAATCGCGGAGTTACAATACCTTCCTCCTTCCCCTCTCTAGCACTCAAAACGATCTAGTCCAGAATGTAAGAAATGTTAACAAGTAAGATGAGAGCATAACTTCCTCTCCCCTTCTGGCTCACGAAGTGGATTTGCCCAGAACGAATGGAATATTGTAGAAATTCGCGGTTGTCTTTAATTCCGAACTAGCCCTCGCGGATGTAGTACTTCTCTTATGTGAGTTGATGTATGTGGCCGGCAACCATATTCTGTGAGGACGAAGAAAACGTGGATACCGATTTCAGATCTCGAAAGAAAAAAAATTTTACTTGATTATGACAAGTCAAGAGGACAAGAAATCGCAGAATATGACGCCTTTTAAGTACTGCATTGCGACGATAAAGCTCCGACAGTGTGTCAGCTCACCGATGCCGAAATATGTAGTATAGTGTTGATGAACTCCAAAACTTCGGTATCCGATAGCGAAGAAGAAACACATGCGGAAGATAAAATGTCAATTGACAGCTTAGTGAAACTGTTGAACACCGCAATAAAAGGACTTGAACAAAGAGACTTTATTTCGGAGTCGGACATAACTGCGATACATAAAATAAAAGAGAAGTTACTGAATCAAAAACCAAAACTAATGAAGCAACTCACTTTAAATGAAATGTTTTGTAAAAATGTTAAAATTAATAAGAAATAATATTAATTATGTTTATAAATCAAAGAAAACAAGTAATAAATAAGTTTTTTAAAAATTTAAATTGAATTATGTGTTTTATGATGTTAAATTCACTTCTTAATATTGAAACGATCTAAGATCCGGAATTATCCCAAATCCGGAATTGCCGAAGTCCCGACGATTCCAGATTTGCGACGTTCGACTGTACTAATTTATGAAAATTTAATAAAAAATGGAATCTAATCATGTAGATAAACACCGTAAATCGTCATCTCAAAATCCAAAACTTGGTATAAGATTCCTTATTTTAAAAAATTGTTTTTCTAAATGTGGTATAAACAAAATTATAACATAGTGATATTAATTGTGATTTTTGTTTTAAACACACATTTTCAGTACTACAAAACATTTGCACATTAAATTTTACAATGCATTGTTTTAATTAAGTAATTCTTAATTTTTAAGATTTAAAAACACAGAATTTTTTTTCCATATTAGTCCCCCACGCCCTTTTAATGGATTTCTGGATCCACCCTTGGTAACGAAAGCTAAGTTATGAAAATTTAATAAAAAAATAAAATCGTAATCGCATGCAAATAAACACCAGAAATCGCAATCTCAAATTTCGAAATGCCAAGTGAGATTCCCTATTTACACAATTGTTTTTCTAAATGTTGAAGAAACAAAATTATAATGTAGTATCACTAATTTTGATTATTGTTTTAAACACAGATCTTTAAGTGCTACAACACATTTGCAATGCACTGAATGAACAATATATATTTGCTTTTGCTTCAAGAATTAAATATCTTGTACCTAACTTCGAGTAATAATTTCATAGTTTGAAGTAATAAAAATATTTTTATAAATATGTAGTGAGGAGAAAACAATGAGACATGCACATTTAATTTGTAACAAAAAGATTCATATAAAAAATTATAAAAATTTATTCTCCTAACATTAGTTTTATGCAGCGTTTTAGAAAAAAATCTAAAAACGTTCACCGATAAAAAATCTAACTTTTTGCTTTTCAAATTGTAAGACATTTCCTACTTTTCTGAGAATACTCAATGAAGGGTCGACAAAGGAAATCATCTGTCACTGTCGCCCAATGACGGGTCTAATAGCCCCCTATGGAGCAGAACTGACCGCATAAGGGGGAATGCAATTTTTTGTCCAAACCCTGGCACTTTAGAGGTAAGAGCTGCTATTTCGACCTGCTGACCGGAGGGTTAATGATCATTGTAAGGAATTACCACTATTTCATACTTCTCATCACACAATCATAGCAAAAGCAGTGAGTTACAGTTTTATTTATCAAATTTTGTACCCATTGGTTTCTTGAAATACAAGTTATTGATATTTTTGTGAATTTTATATAATTTATGGAAACCAATGTATTAAGGTCAACACCTTAAGAGACCACACCTTAACAAAATAGAATACACACAATGACCTACACCATGGATAAAGAAAATACACAAAGAAATTATAGAGTTTCTGGAAACCGCCATCAATATACTGCAAGCATTTTTTCAATATAATGAATACTTACTTGACCATCAAGATGACCAGTAAATAACAGAGAGGCAAAAGTGATTAGTAAACTACCAGCAATGAACAAAAATACTGCTAAAATAATTCCTCCCCATGGCATTTTCGACTTTTGCTTCTGATACTGAAAAACAAAAGAACATATTAGGCAATAACACATTCATGACATAACAAGTGCCATTTATGAATCATTTCTGGAATGAAATTAATATTGCAGAATTTATAAGTAGAAGGAAATAGGAGTTAACAACTCACCACTTTTTTTACATATAGGAAGAAAAAAAATGAAATATTTTCAAATCCATATTGTAACTCCTTTGAACACAGTTTAAATTATAAACAGGATGTCCGAAAAGTTTATTGAATGTTAAAAAAAAAATTATGTAATTAGTCAATGTATATATTCGAACTCCATTTGTAACGATGGGCAATAAGTCATGGTATCAATATACATATTCTTTTGAAAGAAAGAGCAGAAAAATGTTTTAGTTTGAAATTTTATTGATGCATTTTACTACATCATTTATTTCATGAAAATTTGTAAAATCATGCATTTTTACTAACAGGGTATCATTATACCAACAAACAGTTAAATATGTTAAGAATATTGATTTGCATAACAGCTACTAACAACACAGTCGACCATTAAGTTTAGTAAGTTCACATTTAATATTTCAACAATTCGAAATAAAAGATTTCCATGATGGAAAACGTTACACCAACATTTCTCAACAGAACTTTTTAAATAAAAGTTTCTCTTACAACCATTTTCTTCATAAAGTGAAAAATTCTTAGTTGTAAATAGAACTTTAATATAAAAGTTTGCCTAATTCACGATTTTAAAAATATGTATGTCAAACGGACATTTCGTATCTAGATTTATAATCCATATATCAGCACCTAGACTGGAGCATCATAAATCCATATTTAAAAGCTAGGAAAGAAATATAATATAGAAGATAAAAAAACTAAGAGAATAAAGAAGGTATGGATTAATTGAATTAAACTCAAATAATTCATAGAAAACTAACACATAATCCTTCTTTGAAACAGGATTTTCTTGTTCAAAAATATAGTTTCTGATACAGCTGGAGCAAATGTCTTCCAGAATGACATTTTAATCACTAATTCATCAATTCATTTTCATAAAATATATTTTTTAATACACAAGTCACTGTGAATTATACAGTCCATGAAGTAATCATGAAACAGGATGTTAATGTAACAAAATGAAATAATGTTATCATCAAATCATTTATAAAGTATACAAATAAGAATCAGTGCCTAATGATGGCAGAATTTATCACTGTTATGGACGCCAAATACAATCGAATATGATGCTAGAGTAAGGACAAATATTTTGAGTAAAATCATCTGTAAATAAAATCAATAACAGAAATGTTCTTCTGTTTAAGATATTTTAATATATACCATAGCTAA
Source organism: Araneus ventricosus (assembly GCA_013235015.1). NCBI lineage: Eukaryota > Metazoa > Arthropoda > Arachnida > Araneae > Araneidae > Araneus > Araneus ventricosus. The sequence continues at coordinate 1,800,276 of BGPR01000073.1, forward strand.
ATAATATATATATATAATGTATTCGTTATTGTAGTCGTTAAATGATTAAACAGGCCGAGTTGAATTTTAAATTTTATTTTTATTATCGGAGAGTGACGAAATGTACGTACATCTTCGTTTAAGTTTTAAGTCAAAAGTGAGCAGCAGATCCCTGCTTTTTCTCAGGTAGGGATTTAACAGATAGACATGTGATCAAAGTGAAGGGAATAATAGCTATTTTTACTATATTACGTAAGTGTTCTAGGGAAAATGCATGGCGGCAATAAGTCGCCGATTTCGCGAGTTGTGTGCGCGTGGAAACGATTAAAATATTTTTTTAGTAATAAATATGCCAAAACGCGAGATTTAATACATCTCCAGAGCGGGAAATAGAACGAAACTGGAGTTTAAGAAAAGTGATTTTGGAATACATTAAGACTTTAAAATATATAATATTAGAATTTGAAATAAAATTAAGTGAGATTATTACACATATATATATATATATTGAGATAGAGTTGGGCAATTAAATATACTTGAACTCAGACCTCAACTTGTGAAATGAAAACAGTAATAATTTAAACATGGCTCTATTTTTTTTTTATTTTCATTGGATGATTTTATCTCTTTAATATCAAAAATACTAAATATAATAATAATGTGCACTTTAATTTTTTCTTCAAAGTCTAAAAATATGGAAACTTGTAAGTCAAGTTTCTTAACCTTTTGGGAACCAACAAATGAAATTTAAGGAAAAATTTAGTTCTTTGAAAAACAAATCTTGTTACAGGACAAATTATTGTTTTTATCCTTAAAGTCACGAAAAATTATAAACTTTTACGAAACTTTAATGAGCAGGTGGTTTTAATTATAGGCCATTGGGAAATTAAGGAGAATTAAAAGGGGAGAGGACTATTAGGTGAAGCAAAAGGTGGCTTCATACTGAAATCATTTGACTGAAATGGGTAAAAAAGAATACTATCCGAGAAAATATTGTCCCGTCTAATTCTACAAGAATAAAATACCGGGTAAGTCAAAATGAATATAGTGATTACAAACGGCTATAACTATTTAATGGAAAAGAATTTATCAATAAGATTAACACAGAATGTAGATGGAACTTCAAAATTTCTTTACGTAAAGAGCAGGTGCAGTGAAGCGGAAGCCTACGCATGCACGAGCTGAAACTTCGCAACAACAAGAAACCTGTTCATTGCGGGCGTCTCGTTAGTAAAAATGGCGAGTCCCGTGCAGAAAGCATTCTGCGTGTTAGAATTTAACAAATGTCATTCTGTTATCACAGTGCAGAGAAGATTTCGTCAGCATTACATTCAAGAACCTCCAAATGCGAACAACATATGCAGATGGCATTGGATGTTTTGAAGAAACAGGATGTCTGTGAAAAGAGAAAACTAGCGGAAGGCCACGTGTTTCAGCGGAAAACGTTGAAAGAATTCGCCGCACGTATGAACGAAGCCCACGGAAATCGACGTACGAAGGCAGTAGGGAGTTACAAATGCCACAAAAAACGGTATGGTGTGTTCTCAGAAAGAGGCTGAAAATGAAACCATACGTAATTCAACTTGTGCAGCAATTAAAACAGGAAGAATACGGCAAACGTATGAATTACGCTACGTTTATGCAGGAAAGCATGGAGGATGAAACAATGGCTGATCGTCTCATTTTTAGCGATTAATCAACCTTCCACATAAGTGGGAAGGTTAACCGGTACAACAGTCGAATATGGGGTACGGAGAAGCCTTCCACTGTAATTGAACACGAACGTGACTCAGCGAAAGTTTACGTGTTCAGCGCGATCTCATCATGTAAATTGTACAGTCCTTTTTTCTTCAGTGAGCGAAGTGTTACATCAAATGTTTACCTTGACATGCTTCAGGTATGGTTAATGCCACAGCTAGACTCAGATTCCATGGATTATATCTTTCAGCAAGATGGAGCACCCCCACATTGGAGTACGGAGGTTCGAGCACTTTTAAACCAACATCTTCCAAAGCGTTGGATCGGTCGAAGTGGAGATACCAACAATATCTTCTGCTCTTGGCCACCGAGATCTCCGGAATTGACACCCTGCGATTTTTTTCTATGGGCTTATGTGAAAGACAGGGTGTATGTGCCTCCCATGCCCAAAACAATTGAAGAACTCAAAGTACACATTCGTAATGCGCTTGCGTCGGTGACTGAACAAATGCTTCAGAATGTAAGGTGTGAAATGGACTACCGCCTAGATGTTGTCCGTGTGACCAAGAGAAGTCACATAGAACATCTATGACGTATGTATACAAAATTTTGAAGTTCCGTCTACATTCTGTGTTAATCTTATCGATAAATTATTTTCCATTAAATAGTTATAGCCGTTTGTAATCGCTATATTCATTTTGACTTACCCGGTACATCCAATTTACATAACGAACCCTCAGAATTCTGCTGAATAACATGAAATATCATCCAAATTAAAATTAAAAAATGAGAAATTACAAATATATCTTTTAAATTATCAATATCCTTTTTTTTATATTTTTATGTTAATGTTAGATATGCTACTTTGATTATATAATATTCCATAAATAGTATTTATGATTTTGTTCTAAGAAAAGAGCAAACAAAATAATCAAAAGTTAAGAGTGAGAGCAAAAACTTTATACTTATGATAAAAATAAGTAGTCTTCCTATAAGGAATCTATCCAATATGTTCTTTCAGAACTGCAAAATGTTAATACAGATAATTTCAAAGATTTTAAATTTAATGACATTCATTGCTTTGGTTAAAATTTTGGAGGTCGCAGATTATGTGAACATAAAAATCAAAGGGTAAAGCATGCTTCAAAATACAAGTAATTTGCTTGTCAAAGGCTGTGAAATCAAAAACACCCATTTGGTATACATGAATCATAGACAAACATTGTAAGTCAATTATAATTTCTATATCTTCATAGAACTCAAACAAATTGTTATGTTTTTTAAATTTCTTTTTGAAGGAAACGATGGAAACAAGCAGGCCCTCTCCATAAAAAAGTTAACTTTATAAGGTATGCTGATAATATGATTATCTTGAATTGTGTGCTTTGTTTTTGGAAGATAAACTTTCAAGAAAAAAATCAATAAATAAAATAATAATAAAGAAAATATAAAATAAATGTTGTACCTTCTCTTTCTAACTTGATGTAGACAAAAAGTTACATAATTTGCAGACCAACAAAACAGACAATTCAAAGTCAAAAATATAAAGGTTAATTAACTTGTTATTTGTGACACAAAATCTCATTGAAAGTCAAAGATATTCCTTTCCCTGTTGGATATTTCTGTTAGAAGCTGTATTTTTACCAGTTTGGAGTGAGCGTCTAGCAAATAGAACTTTGATAGTTTAGAAAATAATCATTGTATGTGAGCTGAAACATATATAATAATTGCAGTACCTTTCAAAACGATTATTTAACTGTAATGAGTCATTCAATAATCGTATATTAAACCAATATATAAAATGTATAAAACAATATATTTTGAGAATGAATCAGGAACAAGGCTTCAAAATTTCGATGAAACGAATTATTCTTAAATAGTCTGACTTTCCAAATTGGAAAATAACAACTATCTATATTATATAAAACGCTTATGCGTGGCGAAAAAAAAGGACCTTTATTTCTTTCTCCCCGTTGGCAATGACAGTTTGTTTACCAATCTCAACCCTGATGCCAAGCTTTTGATTACGGATTACAGGACTTTTTTTTTCGGATTGTCAACTTTTTTTTTGAATTTATTTATTTAAAATGAACTCTTTGCGAACTTTTGAATACAATTTGCGTAGAAGAGAGCAGCGTGCAAGAGAATCCCTGGATGAAAGATTTCAGCGAAGATCGGCCAGAAATGCCGCCGATAGGCTTAGGCGAGCCTTTTTTTGTGATACTAATTGTGTGCACTATTTACTATACGTGAAAATAAAAATTACAGAATAAATACCAGAGAACTAATTATACTTCAGAAAAGTTCTCTTGCACACTGCTCTCGGAGAATGATTAAAGTTGCATACTGTTTGCAACGTGTATATATAGAGAGATTAAATTTTTTTGCCACCATGTTTGTACGGAAGGAAGTGAATTACCACATGCTGCTTATGGTGAATGATAATGTTGCATACTTTTTGCTTTTCTGTGTAATATTTCATAAAAAAAGAGTGCATATTTAAAATTTTGGTTAAAAAAGCAACAATTTTGTATATTTTGAAAAAAAGCTATCTTACGTGTTTTAAAAAGCTAAAAGTAAATAATTATTATGGGTTTTAATTTTGAATAGTTAATTTGAGTATGTTTCAAGCCACTATTTCGTTAACTGTCCTTTTTTAGCAAAAAGGTTGCAAGATGGTTTACATCCTTCTACGACAAGAGACGATCAAGAATTTTCTGAGATTTAAAACACAAATGACTACATTGAGGAAAACACTATATCTTTCTTGGTTAAATAATTGTTGAAATAAGCATGTATACGGGTGGGGAAGCTTTTCTGTGTAATATTTCATAAAAAAGAGTAAATATTTAAAATTTTGGTTCAAAAAGCAACAATTTTGTAAATTTTGAAAAAAGCTATCTTATCTGTTTTAAAAAGCTAAAAGTAAATAATTATTATGGGTTTTAATTTTGAATAGTTAATTTGAGTATGTTTCAAGCCACTATTTCGTTAACTGTCCTTTTCAAGCTAAAAGGTTACAAGATGGTTTACATCTTTCTACGACAAGAGATGATCAAGAATTTCTGAGATTTAAAACACAAATGACTGCACTGAGAAAAACACTATATTTTTCTTGACTAAATAATTGTTGGAATAAGCATGTATACATGTGGGAAAGCTTTTCTGAATTACATTCCATTGTATAGAGGGCATATTTGAAATTTTGGTGGAAAAAGCAATTTTTAAAAATTTATTTTGAAGATTTGGAAAAGGCTATCATATCAGTTTTAAACTTAAAATTTTAGTGGAATGAAGTTATGTTGAAATAAACTTTTGAATAAACACTCAAAAGTGTATGCCAAGAAGTTTTAAATTTCTGACTAATGAAAATAATTTTGATTTTTAATCATCTTTGGATTATAAATATTACCTTTCAAATTTCTTTCTAATATTTACATATATATCTGTGCTACCAGAAGATTTTAATTGTAGAAACTGATGAAAAATTAATTTTAGGAGTTCATGCAATTTCAAATAATTTAAATTTACTTTTATTAATTAATGTACTTATAATTTCCTAATACTAGCAGAAACGGATAACTGTACGGCAAGTGTGTGAAGCGAGCTGTTTTCACATAGTGATCCTGGAAGAATCATGTGATTCTTTGGTGTCGGTGAGTGGAGTGAGCATGGGGTGTTATATATATATAAAGATTTTATAACAACTGTGCTAGGACACCCAGTGTCTTCATGTAGCGAGCGAAGCGAGCAGGGTTTGCGTAGCAAGCCCCGGAGGATTGCAGCACAATCCTCCTGGGGGTTGGCGAGCTTTAGCGAGCAGGGGGCAGAGCCCCCTAGTTAGATGTAAAACTGCCTGTAAATAAAACATTTTTTAGAGAAAAATAGTAGTTTTCAGTGGGAGGAGAATTGTAGGATTGTTTCTTGGATGAAATAGAAATGGACTTTTGTTTATAATCTTTATTGTTTGTAATTATGTAAAAGGAATGGTAATCGATTGAGCAATCTATATTTAAATTTCTATCTTTTAGAACTTTAAGAATAATGAATTTGGAAAATAATTTAGAAAAATTTCAAATGAACTGTTTCTCAAAATGATTAAGAAGCTTGGGACTGATAAACATGGAGTTACTTAAATTACAACTTCTGAACCAATGATAATTTCTTGTAAGTATGGCTCAGACTATATTGCATTAACATGGAGTATTCAAAATAATTTCAAAATAAGAGCTCACACTGAGAAATTCCATGAATTTTCTTCCTAAATTATGAATAATTATTCTCCATCCTTTCAATTATGAATCCATTAAAGTATAATTATTATAACAGCAAAGACAGTATTAACAGTTCTGTTAAACATTTTTTCAATAAACATAGAGTTAGGCTCATTTTAATAATAATTTAGACTCATTTTTCGGCAATTTCATTTTACTAAATTTCTATCCAGTGGTTTATTATCAATCCATCATACCTCATTAAAATCTGCACTTGAGAAGAAAAAATATAACTCTTTCCCCACTTGCAAAAAGTGTCAAAACTAGAAACACTTTACTCTCAAATGTCATTCTTTTATTATCTGTCCATAGTTTGCTAACTTAGTTGATTGATTGGCAAAATTTTGCTCAAAATCAGCAAGCAGAAAATTTTCAACATTCTCTATTTTTGAAAAATACTCAATACCATTTAAGTATGTATGTATAGGGATTTAACAAGATATCAAAATGAAATAATGTATCAATTATATCTTTCCAGGCATGCCTCAAAACCTGATTATCAAGAAGATATAGTACCTAGAGCTAAAAAGCAAAATAAAAAAAAACATACAGCATGTAAGCAAAATATGCAACAGGAGAACACGTTAGATTTGTTAAAAATATTTCTTGTTATCATACCTGTTAGGTATATGCTATAAATTAAAAATATTTAAAATAATTCGGTACAAAAATAAAGACAAAGTATTACCAATAATGAACAAATGAATATTCACAATATATTGTTGTTGTTGAGGCAAAAGTTACTAAATCCAAAACTATGGTTTCAGGATGAAGTCAGTTCAAACTTAAATAATTTTGAGTTGTTATGATAAATAGTAAAAACTATTTTACAGATTTCCAGCTCCCACAGTTGATTTACTGTGATGTTTATATATATATATATATATATATATATATAACAGGTTTCTATCACAAAATAATTAATTACTAATTTTAATTGACTGCAGTTGTCCATCAAAAGGTTTTTGTGGACTTGGTGACTTCTGCCTGAACGATGACAATATACATTATTAAAGATAATGCAAAATCATACTCCGCATTACACCCAATGCCATGTAAAATATAATTATTATAAGAAGATTGGAATACAGTATAATTATAGGCAGTATTTCACTTTCTTGAAAGCATTAACTTTGGACAACAAAACAATCACTGAAAGTGGATGCAATGTTCTATAAAATTGTAGGCAATTTATTTTTGTATGCATACTTATATTCAACAAATTGGAAAATGAAGTTAGCCAAAAAATTCAGGAAACATGATCCTCCTCAAAGGCAATCAGCTTACATTTAAAAATATATATCAAATTTCCAATCTCGTACACAACTCGCCAAAAGTATTGTAGAATTTGTAAAATGCAAACAATTGGGAGTTAATATGGATACAATGGTTCATAATGAGTTGTGGTAAATCGTGGGATGTACAATTGTCAGAACTCATACTTTACAGTGAAGATTTGGTCACGAGGGCATTTAGGGGATTGACCAGAAAGTGAAGAAGAAAAAAATTATTTGGGCTCACCTGCTTCGCAGAAAGATGATAATTATTTGCAAATTTCATCAATGGTTTTGTTTGCTGTTCACAATACTTACATATAATTTGGGAAAAGTAGCATGTATATTTGAGAAAATATAAAAGATTTTCCTAAAAACGCCCCAAATTTTTTCATACATTTTTTGCTTATAACATACAGAGTTTTCAATGACAGAATACATGACAAATATGTTAGCAAAGCCTTGTATTAAAATTTGAAGTAAATACTTTAAATATTAGAGGAAATATAAATATTTGTAGTAGAGAAATTTTAACTGCACAGGTTGTAAAATATAGTATTTTTGATTTATAATTTCAAAGCCAAATATACAGGGCAGCTTATACAAAAATTTCCAGTTGAATACCATTAAGATTTAAAAAGATATCCAAAAGTTTTATTGAATTTTACAAAGGTCGAGTATGCTGAATACCATAATACATATAAATAAAATACAATCAACGATTACTATTCGAAAATTCAAGTTTAAAAATATCAGTTTGTGGAAAATCCTTCATCATTTTATTTCTCATAGAGACCAACAGAAACTCTACTCACTGCAATGCCTATATCTTTCTAAATCTTAATGGTATTCGAATGGACTGGCTTCCAAATAATAAAACAAAAATTATGCTATGTTTCACACATTGTTTTGGGCATTTTTTAATTTTCCCTCATACTATTTTCATCAAAATGTATGTAAGTTTTGCACACAGCAAACAAAACCATTGATGAAAGTTGCAAATCATTATTAGCTTTCTGGGAAATGGGGTGAGCCCAAATCATTTTCTTTTTCACCACTTTCTGGTCGGTTCCCTAAATGTCCTCGTGACCAAATCTTCACTGTAAAATGTGAATTCCGATGATTGTACATCCCACGATTCTCCACAATTGATTAGGAACCATCGTATTCATATTAACTCCAAATTTTTCGCATTTTACAAATTGTGCAATTATTTTGGCCAGTAGTGTATATTTTAAAAAATATAAGGATGAAATGTACGAACAAAAACTATAATCTTTTATAATTTAATATATATATGTTTCATTAAGTATGAAATCCTTTATTTCACAGAATACCTATTCCCTGAAATAACTGATCAAGTCAGTTAAAGAGTAAAACTCACTTGTATTCTATGGTTTAACTAGTGATTTAATAGAATAATGATCACCCCATAATAATAATTAATTATTATCATCATAATAATAACACCCCATTAAAGAGTAAAATAGCAAACACGACTCATCCCACTAGTTAGTACCTGCTACTATCTTGTGATATACAAGATGACTTTATTGTGTGTTTGTATAAAAAAGATTTTGAATGCTGTATAATTCAGTTAAATTGTTTATTTTAAACTTTAACTGTATATCATTAAAGATGTATTTGCTTTAAAAATAATGTTCCCATTAATAAAATAAATATTAATAAAATTCCCATTTTAGTAATTCCTGCTGTAGCAAATGAATTTATTGTGTTTTTATATAAATAACATTTTGCATGCATAATTCAGTTAAAATGTTTATTTCACACTTTAATAGTCTATCATTAATTAATTTATAGAATTTGTTAGTTATTTCATAAAGTAACTAGCTTAAATATGAAATTATGCTTAAGTGTGAAATTATTAATTTATTACACACTTTAATTGACTTGATCAGTTAATCCATGAAATAAATAGGTATTCTATGAAATAACTAAATTATACTCTTTTAACGATAAATATATAATATTAAACAAAAAGCTCGAAATTGTGTGGTAAATAAAAGTATTTTTTAATGCAACAATAATGAGAATATATTAACTGCCTGTGTAATTCAAGTTATACTTTATGAGATTTAATTTTAAAATATGAGCAAAATAAACTTTAATTTTCTTAAGGCTCAACATGGTTTCATTATTATGTACAATCTAACAGAAAGACAGATAAAGACATTTTACCTGAAGATCCACAAAGCCATCATCTGTTCTGGTTAATTTATGATACCGAGCATTATAATTTCCAGTTACTTTCTTAGTCATGATAGCCAGACTAAAAAAAAAATTAATAAAATTACAAAAATAATTTCCCACTTAATACATTCTCTTTGTAACATCATAATAATTGATTATATAAATGAATTAACAGCTCAATGATAAAATCAAAATAACAAATTTAAGTAATGATATGCATATATAAAGTCAATGGTTTTATTTTAATATTATCTTTCATGGTAAATATGGTATTACTACACAATTATTACAATAACAATTATGTTTTTAAACCTGACTCATCCATATCACAAAAATAAAAAACAATACTAATAGCTTTTAACACTCCTAGAATGTTAAAAAAAAAAGTAAATCATTCAGAAGTTACACAGTATATTGAGTACCACACATACAAATAAATTTAGAGAAATAAATTTTACTATCCTACTACTTTCTAAACTTTAAGGAAAGTTTAATGCACATTATTTTTAAGAAGAAAAAAAAGAATTTTATTTGTGCATTTTTAAATGTATAAAATATTTTTCTAAGAAACTAGTAGGGCAATTTAAGTCCAGTACAATTTGAAAATGATAATTGAAACAAGAAATATGACATTTCGTCATGTATTCATTATCTTAATATCATTAATCAAAAATCCCTTATCAGTAATAGGCTCTACTCCTTTCATTATATAATAGCATAACAAATTTCAAACTATAGAGGCTCTTAAAGGCTACATAAAATAAATAGGCATTGATTAAATTTTATTAATGTAATCTTTTTAACCCCATTAATACTTGAATTAAGCATGCTTCTTATCATTTAAAAACTTCACAAAGACATAAAATTTCCTAAAATATCACCATAACTTTCCTTCAAAATTCTTAAGAGAATAATGTATTTTGAGAGACATAGTAATTCAATGCATATTATTTTGAAAAAATCTGTTTCTCTGCATATGGGAGAAAGCTAATTTTAGAAATTGAAAAAATCTCTTCATATCTAGGTTTATGAATTGGCTATTTCAGCAACTATAATTAAATTTTGTGGACTCTGCCTTCTTCTTGAATAGGATGAGTAATTTGAATGCTGCAAATTTCTAAATGAAAAAGAAATATATGTAAACAATTATTCTCAACATCACAGTTATATAATGATTAAGAAAACTTATAAAATAAACTTAAAATTAAGCAAATGCAAAAAACATAATTAGGAAATGAATAAACCCACTTATATACAAAATTTCATAATTTAACACAAATAAGGAATACTTTGGGGATGAGAAGTTTAATACATCACTTTCTGTAACAGATTTTATAGGTTTTTATTTTATGCACATTTGGGAGAAAGCTAATTGTAGAATTTGAAAAAATCTCTTCAGATCTAGGTTGATGAATTGGCTATTTCAGTCACACTATAATTAAATTTTGTGGACTCTTCCCTGCAATATTTTTAGCGGACTGTGAAACTCAACTATTAAAAAGCATTATCAAAACAAATTTGATAGTTGTTAAATCATCAAACATGAAAATAACTTTAACCTGAAACTTACATGAATTTATTGGATATAAATTCTTGAATAGGATGAGTAATTTGAATGCTGTAAATTTCTAAATGAAAAAGAAATATATGTAAACAATGATTCTCAACATCACAGTTATATAATGATTAAGAAAACTTATAATATAAATTTAAAATTAAGCAAATGCAAAAAACATAATTAGGAAATGAATAAATCCACTTATAAACAAAATTTCATAATTTAACACAAATAAGGAATATTTTGGGGGTGAGAAGTTTAATACATCACTTTTTGTAACAGATTCCATGAGTTTTTATTTTGCAAAATTAATCAAAACCGACACTATTTTCATTTTTAACCTTTTTGGGACAGACATGTCATATATGAATCACCTACAAACGTTTCTCACAGCCAGGCATACCACGTGCATCGATAGAGAATGTCGATAGTCACGGCTCCGTTCAGTGGGAATGTCTTTAACAAAGGCATGTCATTGCAAAAGGGTTAAAAAATGCATGTAAAGTTATATCAGGTTATTAAATTATCTCTAGCTTCTGGAATGGGCATGATTTCAGATGTTATACATGACAAATTAAAAATTGCTTTCAAGTACAAATATATGTGCACATGTCATAAAGAGAGGGGAGACTAAGAGTAATGGAGGGAAAATTCTAATGCACAAAACTGTGTAATAGTACGATAACGAGAAAAAGAAGGATCATATTTCATAAGCCATTAACTTAACAGAATCTTCTAGATTAATGAATGCAAAAGCATAACAAAACAAACTTATAGTGCACCATGTTCCTACTAAAAGTATGATGAAATAAGAATTAGTATACCTTGGAGAAATTAGACACTTGTAAATTACAGAGTAATTACATAGCAATTACAATCTAAGCATCACATTAATCATATAAGCAAACAATTTTACTGTTGTTTCAGATGTAAAAAAAACAAAGCATCTAAAAAGGAAATAAATAACCAAAATTAATTAGCTTGAAATAAAATCAAAATTGTTTCTTGTTTCAATATCTACACTTAGTGAGCTAAAATATCAAAGAACAGAATAAAAAGTAAATTTCATAACACATGAAATTGATTTCATGTTAACATATGAAATCACCTTTTTTTTTAATATGATAATTTAAAGAAATAGAAAAGAATGAAATCTTAGTAGCCTGAGCAACTGAAATAGGATAATCTATTTTCTTGTGTTTTAAAAGTTAACTAGTGGATTAAAATCCCAAATAATACTCTCACAAAAAAAGAAGAAAAAATTAGAACTGCTTAAAAAGATACAAATTTCAAAAGAAGAGTACAAAGGAGGAGAGAAACTGCATACAAAAGCAATAAATAAAAAGAATGCATGTTTCCCTGATAAGTGATTTCAATGTTCTATTGCAGGGTATCTCAAACTTTTTCTACTCATAATCCTTTTTCTGAAGGATAAAATTTTTATGACACTGAAGTTGGAAAATAAATAAGAAAATGAAATATTAATTAATGATAACACTGGGGAACAATTTTTTTTCTCATTTTCTGTTGCATGAAATCTTTTACCTGATATAAGATTGTCTCTTGTCACCAATTCTAAATCTGAATCTATTTCTCTCTGCAAGCTCTATGTAATTTGATATTGTATACTGTTTCATAGTCAAAAGTAATGAGCTATAGAATAACGAACTACACTAACTTATTCCCTTATTCTAGGGGCTTAAAATTCCCATGGTTTGGCAAGAACCCATAGATCATATAACTCACTGCTATTTTTGCCTGGTCAACGCAAAGGGCATCAGCAAAACAAAAATTAGCACACTTTTTCCTATCCTGATATCCATCAGCTATTTAGTGGGAGTTATTTTTAGATAACAGTAAATGCAGGCTAAAAATGTATTATTGCATAAGGGTAATGTGTATGGAGTGGTGCCAATTGGCCATTCAGAGTGTTTGTGAGAAGTGTATAAAAACATTAAAATGGCCATGGACTTACTGAAATGTCACGAGCATAACTGCATCACTTGTGGAGACCTGAAAATGCTCAACATCCTACTAGGCCAACAGAAAGGATTTACAAATGTCCATGCTATCTTTGAAGGGGAGAGCTGAGCTCGAGAGAAACACTCAGCCAAGAAGAAGTGCCATATACGTGAAACCCTGGAAGAAGGCACGCCTAACGTTGAGAGCAACCAATTGTCAAAAAGAGATAATCAATATTCCTCCACTTCACCTCAAGCTTGGCTTGATGAAACAGTTTGTCAAGGGTCTGAGTGTTGATGGAGAATGTTTTCAATATGTAGTTTCTTTTTTACCTGCTTTGTCTTTCAAGATCAAAACACGTTTATTCAATAGACCTCAAATTCAGGCAATTGTTCGTAATCGTGAATTTGTCAGGAAGATAAATGGAAAGGAGAAGTCAGCATGACTCTCCTTAAAGGCAGGTATACAAAATTTTCTTGGTAACAAAAAGGCAGATAACTATAAGAATCTGGTCACCAGAATGATGTTAGCTTTTTATAAGCTCAGGAGTAACACGAGTGAACCTCTATTTCCTGTTTAGTCACCTTGATTAATTTCCCAATCTTGGGGCTGTAAGTGATGAACAGGGAGAGCATTTTCACTAAGATTTCAAGATGATGGAAGCCTAACCAAGCTACAAAGATACTGAACCCAATGGGATAAACATATGATGGACTACTGATGGAGCATCAAACAAGATTTCCCTCATAAAGTCTACAAACCCAAAAATTACGAAAGCAAATTCTTGTCTGCATCATGTCAATTACTCTGCAATAGTGAGTGTATGTTATTTATAATATTTTATTATTTATAAACTAAAAATGGTATTTTGTATAAAATCTGCAGCTTACAAAGAAAAACTAACTTCAGATTTGAAATCAGCATACTTGAATGAGGTAATACTTGTACAATTACAACAAAAATCTTCTTCAGTGAAATTAATCAGAAATTTAATTAATAACAGCTAATTATTTAACAGCCTCGTTTCAGTCAAAATTATTTCTCTTATTTATTTTTGATACAGATGTGGAAAAATCTGAGTCGAGAAGATATTATGAGAGTTTTCATGATCCTGATATTTTTCTAAGCAACCTCATGAAGGGTAACAACTTACAGTTTAAGAAGTTCTGTTTTGGGAAATTTGAATTGAATATTTAATGCCATGTAAAAAACAAAGAACAACAACCAAGATCAAGATAATTATTTTCTGATGATGACATTAATAGAAGGTATACAGTCATAGCAATTGGATAGAAACAATGCAGACTCCATATGAAAACGAAATGTTGTGTTTACGTAAACTACTTGTTGAAGTTGAAACTGATGAAGATACAGACTTTTACAATTAAGACAATGGACCTGAGCATGTTTTAGAAGAGAATTTTTCAGATCATGAAAGTTTCAGCAAACATGATAAGGAATCAGAAGAGGACGGAGATTCTGGAAATCAAGATGTGAATAACTTGGAATGGTTTTCATCAAAAGATGGCATACAGTGGAGGGAAACAAAATTTAGGCAGAATATTTGTTTTATAATATCGTGTCTCTCTCGCGCTTACCTGGAACAAAGGACCAGGGAAAGATGTGACAAGCCCTGTGAAGAATTTGGAGTTATTCATCAACGATAACATGATACAGTTAATTGTAGAGTGAACAAATATATTTATCGAGAAATGCGCATCAAACTTTTCACATGAAAGTGATGCACAAAAAATGAACCCTCTAGAAATCCATGCTTTATTAGAGGAAAATAATGGAGTAGATTTGATTTGTGTTAAGCACAGTATTCTTAACGTCTAAAAATCAAAAGCTTACCAATATATAATAAAATATTTTACCAATTAAAAATATAATGATTTTAACAGTGCAGGGTTGAATTTCAGTTTGGAGTCATTCTATGACCCCCGTGCATCTTAGCATTTCCTAAGGAGGCGCGCGTTCTCTCGGTTAAAGCAGTAAAAAATATTTGCTCACCAATGTTTCTGAAATTATATAAAAAGTAGAATACGCTGATTTGATTAAAATGGTAACATTCTTTTCTATTTTGTTGAACTAGTATCTTAGTAAACTAAGAATAAAGTGATTTTTTTAACAATGTGGGAGAAGCTCATAAGTATTTTAATTAATATGCTATTAACTAGCATAATTCAGACAATTTATTCTCTTAAATAAATTAATCAGATATTGATTCTTTTGAAAAAGGAAGTATTTGGTTGTTTTTACTACCATAATGTGTGTATACATAATCTGTGATTTTTATTTCTTATGTTAAAGAAAAAAATCACAGCAATTATCACAGATAAAAAATCACAGGATCACAATAATTATTTCTTATAATAAAGGGGGAAAGCCAAAAGAAGACTGAATAAACAACACAACTATAAAATTTGGTCTGATTTACAGTTTTACACTTATTTTTCGATGGGAAGAGTCATATCAGTATACCATAAAACCATCTGTCATTGATTTTCTAGACAGATGAATCCATTTACAGTAAAGATAGTTCTATTTTAAAATATTTAGTTCTATTTTAAAATATTTAATCAGATAGGAAATTTGCATCAGATTTGTAAATTTTAGCTTTCTTTAGAACACTAATAACCATGGTGAAAACTAAACAATATTTTAAAAAATAAATTTTCAAAGTATCAGTTTCTAATATATATATATTTATTTATTTTAATTAGACGAATAAGTTTAAAATTAACAATCTGGCAAGTTCAGAAAAGGCTTTTTTTTTTTTTAGTACGTACAGCTGTGAGAAAATCCAACCCTTGTTTGTAAACAGCAGTAACCTTTCATTTCACTTCAAAATTGCAAGGGCTTTTTTTTTAATGCTTACAAATTTCACTACATCGAAATTAAGATTTTACTGCCATAGCAATGGTAATAATAATTTTCATGGTACGAAGACATTTCGATGTAAAAGTCTTTTATGGTACAAATTATTGAACAATGTGGCAGCTGAAATAGATCGTTATTGACAGAGAACTATTCCTATTATATAATAGTAATAGTTAAATAATTATATTTAATTAATATTACTGTTACATAATAGTAGTCATCGGTAGTTGAGCGGTGCATCGGTCATGTGCGCGGTTTCTTTTTTGTGTAATGGTTGAAATTATTAATTTAATTATTATTTTTAACAACTTTGACGTGTCTTGACTAGGGGGTCTATTCTGGTACCCCCGGTTGGGCTGGGAGACGTTACTTTTCCCGTTGTTAACGTGCGTAAAAAGTGACGTCTCACAACCCAACCGGGGGTACCAGAATAGACCCGTAAGTCGTTTGTATAAACTTGCTTCCCAGATAGCAATTCTAGTTGGCAGCAAGCTTTCAGAGCAAGATTCAATCAAGCAATCAACCAGCAATCTTGCTCTGCAAGCTTGCGGCAAGGTTGAAACAAGTGAACGCAAACGAGATAGACACCACGCGTCAAATTTGTCACAAGCTTGCGGCGTCAAACTCATTGCAAACTATAACAAAACAGAGTACGAACACAACCTCGGATTAGAACCCGCGACCTACCGCTTCCTAGACCTGTCGCTCTAACCACTCGGCCAGCTAGGCTCTGAGAGAAGATAGATTGCGCTAATAGATCGTTTATCTATACGATTTAAGCACTGATTCTGGTACCCCCCGTTGGGTGGGGGGGGGTCACTTTTTCCGTCGTTAACGGCCAGAAAAAGTGACGTCTCCCAACCCAACCGGGAGTACCAGAATAGACCCCTTAATTTAAACTGTTTTCTTGATTTCATTAATTTTTTAAATTTTGAGTTGAGAATATGATTTTATGATTTGAAGTCAAAGAGAGTGCGATTTTCGCTAATAACTACGTTTTGCTAGTAGAATAAATTATGAAATTAGAGTTCAAAGGTAATTACTTTTAAAATGGGACAAAATGTAAGTTATTATTTTTCAACACACATTGACTGTTTTTTAGGTTTAATTTTGTTTCTAAACGTTAAAATTCCAACGTTAAGAAAAAGGCGATATAGTTTTCTTTAACGTGCGAGTTCTATATTTAGTAAAAAGATGGAAAATGTTTCAAATTTTTTTTTAATAAAAAAGTTAGTTTTTTCACAAATTATCATTGATTTATTGAATTAATATAAAGAAAGACGGTCTAGGAGATGCTATTAAAAATCGGATGTTTTTTTAAGCAGAGACAAAGATTATCTCTAAGTGTGCTATCATCATTGCAGCAAACTTGTTTTGCAATTGTGGTGTGAAGTTCGTCACGACATCTTCACAGCAAACTTGCTTTGCAAGTGGGTTGGTCGATTATGCTTTGTTACTTTGCAGGAAGTTCGCTGCAAAGTTGCCACATCAAGTTTGTCATGACAAGATAATATCAAGAAAAATCAAACTTGCTACAAGTGTACATGCTATCTGGGGTCATTCTTTTGTGATATTACAGGAAGCTTACCCTTAAAAACAGGAGCCACATCCTCTCCACATTACTGAGAGAGTTATCATGAATATATTGGACGATATGTATTGCCCAACGGGTTTATTTCCTTTAAAAATGTACGAAAAAACATTGTTTTTTTTAAATAAACAAACGAAAATCGGTTATTTAAAAAACCGGTTATTTTAGGCGGTTATAACCGACAGGCTAAACTGGAGGTGAAATAAACCGGTATAACCGAAAACCAGTTGTTTTTGCAATAACCGCCATCCCTCCCAGAGAGCAAAGAAAGCTTGTCTAAAAGGTTTTGGAAATCTTGTCGTCGGCAAGGGTAAAGGGTTGTCACAAAGGTTTCCATGACAAGGGTTGAACCTTTCAGCAATGTAAGCGGAAAGGTTCGCTAGTCAACAAGAAACAAGGTTTCCTGTAAGGTTTTAGATAAGATTTTTTTGGTATGATTACCCCAAGCTTTTATTACAAGCTTGTTTCAGGCTTTCCTCAAGCTTGTTTCAGGCCTTTCAAAAAGTTGTTCAGAGCCCTCCTTCGGTGGACAAAAAGAATATGTGTTGCGTGTATTATGTATTTATTATATGTCACCTCACTGTTCGATGCTGAGCTTATTAGGACAAATTAGTTTGCAAAACTGAATTCTAAACAGATGAAAATTCAGATTTTACAGGATAGTTTATCAAGAAAGATATTCATGGCAGGTTCTGGTGCTCACTATTTTTTCAAGAAAATAGTTCACAGTCATACAAAATTGGCAAAATGCATGCATATATAAATATGTTTGAAGCATTTACTATTGTATATTGCTCACCTGAAGAATTGATAGAATATAAATATTAATCGATTAATAATAAAAGTATTCTAGTTATGTGAGGATAACTATACCTCATCTCTTTTATTCAAGAATATGACAACAGATAACAAAATAAAGCAGTGGAGGCGATTGGGTTCAAAAAGTAGGGAAGTAAAAATTTATGGACATATAACAGTACCCGGGAGTATTAGGGATGGACAATAAAGTTTAAAAATTTACCTATAAACTTAGCTAACTTTCCTGGACACTATTGCTTTTAAATAATTCTTAGTTTTAGGCAGCTAAAATGACATAAAAATTTAATTTTCCCAGCCAAAAGTAGGGGCCGACTGCCCCTTTGCCCCCTCCCGACTCGCCGCCACTGAAATAATGTAACCGAAAATTCAATAAATAAAACTACTTCCAATTTATAGTCTGATAACGGTACCGACGTATCCACAGTAAAATTATTAATAAGTTATTTGTTTCTTTAAATACTAGAAGATTTGTGCCTGTCTAAGACGGGCGTTTAGCCTGCAATCCTTTCTCAGAACTGATAGTAACGGATTTACTCACGAAAGATGTAATACAAAATCTCATGCACATTGGCAGAGTGCTTAAGAAATAAATGGAAAAAAATGAAAAACGGGATTGATGAATCACTTGGCACTAACTTTCGTTTTGTTAATAACTTTTATTTCAACGATTACTTTCGTTTTATAGGAGTAAAAACAATGCAAAATCCAGTAACAGAAAAAAATGCATTACCAAATCTCTACTAATAACAAAAGAGAATGACTGTGTTGACGCTCAACAGGGCAGACCGCTGGACCTAGAGCTACGAAATTTGGCACAAACAAATTTTGGAGGATGGGAAGCCCTTTCGAAGCCCTTTTTACGAAATTTTAATTAGGTGTTAATTAATTAAAAGTTAAGCAAAATGTTGATGCTTTTCTCAATAACTTCTGAAAATATTACAGCTCAAAAATAATTTTTACGCCATCTGAAAGTACAAAAATCACCTTTTTAAGGATATCAATTAAGTTGCTGTATAATTTTTCTCTAATTTTAATACATTTTAAAAAACATTTTTTGGCATAATTTACAACAATACTTTTCATTGTTGAAACGCAATTCAATCCGTTTTCATTGTTTAAAAAATATTTAATTGCGTATTTCTCTTTCATTGTTGAAAGCTGAGTTAATATTCTTATACAGTTATTCGATTTGCTCGTTCAATAATGGCACAGACAAAAGGGACGGGGTTATTTGAACCTCCGCCCAGTGTTACCGAAATTTCTGGACAGCTCTATTATAGATAAGTTACAGATCATTTTTCTACAGACAAATGTTTTAGATAATCTGTTTAAAACCTGTTAAACTTCATCTCCAATGTATATTTTTCATATTTAGACAATTAAATTACTACCTGATAGATATTTCAGAAATAAAGAAAGGACATACTATATATCATGAAAGAAATAGTATGTTCTTTAATTTTATTAGTTACAGCATGGTGAAATTTTATTCAGTTCAACAGCTTTCTAGCAATATTTTTCAATTTAGCAAAGGTTAAAATTAAATTCACATTTGGAGATTTTATAAATCTTCAAATGGACAATGTTTAAAATAAATTCAAAGAATGATTTATTTATGCTTTTTAAATATATTTTGATGTATATTACTTTTTTAACCATGCTTGATTGATTAAAAACTTTATACTTTTTTATAATGTACAAGTAAGAATTAACATAAATTTGTTTATTAAGAAAATTAATTTTAACCTTTTGTGTACTAACGCATATAGTAAAGGGGGGAAGTGTGATAGAGCTTCTGCGCATTCAAAAAGTGAATCAAGTGTCTATTGCATTTTTTAAAGATTGCAATTTTAATGAAAAAACAAACATATATATAACACAGAATGTGCCCGCGGAAATATAAGTTTAAATAGTTCTATTTGAAATTTCCCAACAGGTTAACTTTACATAGGTCATTGATGAAATTTTTTTATAATAACGTATCTAAACTATTAAACATACCGAAATTTAATTTATACGAAATGAAAGAGATTGCGCTTAAATTTCATACATAGATTTGTTTTCATTATTTGTTTCATTTCATCCCGTCATCGATGAGGCCAACATAACCACACCACCATTGCTGTACTCTCCAAGGAAACAAGAGCATGTTTACATATCCAGAGTCTTCTCATCCCCATATTTGAGGTGCCCTCTGGAGGGAGGGAGGGCCATGAGAGGGCAAATCTTCTGTCATGAAGCATTATTTATCTCATAAACAATTTATAATTTCAAAATATTTATAATATAAAAAAAGCAGAGAAAGAAAGAAAAAACGCAATATGGATAGTACAGAAAAAAGTAAAATTAATGGAATCTATAATATTGAACTCAAACTCATTCACGACTTTCTGTACAGTTTTTTTAGGGGGGGGGGTTGCTGCTCGTTGCGCGTGCGTTGTAATTGTTGGGGAGCGATAACTTTTATTCCTACTATGAGCAATGCTAGATTCATTTTTGTATTTTTTAAAGCAATCTTGAATAGTTTAATACTTACTTATTAAAATAATTTTTTTCATTGCATTTTTAACATAAAATCGTTATTTAAATCAATTAATTCTAGTTAAAATTTCAATGTTAAAATAAATTTTTGGAACTATTTTTCCTGTATTCCTCACCCACATTTATAAGCGTTTACACATCTTCCTTGAACAACCAAAAAAAGAAATTGTACAATGTAGGGTTAAATTAATACTTATGTGCTGAAATTATATTATTATCTGTTAACAAGAAACATTTTATGGCATAACTAAAATAAGCATAACTGAATGCTATTTATTAGTAGTATTAAAATAACTTCTAAAAATACATCCTTGTTTCATTTCCTGTAAAACGATCAACAACTTTTACTTTGATGTTAGCGTGACT
This sequence comes from Araneus ventricosus, assembly GCA_013235015.1. Lineage (NCBI taxonomy): Eukaryota > Metazoa > Arthropoda > Arachnida > Araneae > Araneidae > Araneus > Araneus ventricosus. Next base: position 1,821,432 of record BGPR01000073.1, read on the forward strand.
GATTCCGTCCAAACTCACGGAAAGCAGTGGAGTTGAATGCGTATAATGTAATGTCCGTTTAATTAGAAATATAAAGCAGAGCCCTTGTTCACGAACACAGCATTTGTTTCGATGATCACACACACACACACAAACTATATACATGTTTTCAGAGAAAGAGTAAGATAGTAGTAAAGGGGGCATTGGCGCGCTCACCTATTCTGGCAACCATTTATCGCCAAAATGCGAATTCACAGTTGAAAGGCGCCAACATCCTGGGCCCCGTTGCTTACATGCAACACTAATACACATTGATTACATAATAAACACATGAAAACAAAGCCCGCAACAAAGGGCAGTCATCTGCCGGCGTCAGAGCCGCAACTGCTGGGCTAGTCACGTGACATGACGCGCCACACCGCTTCAGCCTTGCCTCCGTTCAGTTTTTGTAGTGCAGTGTTCCGGTCCGATTGTTCAGCGATTGATGGCTCCTCGCAAGCATAAAACCCTCACTTTATAGAGTACAAAGTGAAAATCATTAAATTGATAAACAGTGGTCAGAGCTGCGATGCGATTTCCAAGACGTTCGGCATCAGAAAGTCAACAGTTGGTGACATAAAAAAAATAAGGA
>BGPR01000074.1:0-16962 GCA_013235015.1 Araneus ventricosus
TGAAATGTCGGCAATTTTCAGAAAAGGCGCTATTCTTGATTTTATAGCGTCTCAGTAAATTTATAGAGATATAATTAATTCTTAATCGAATAACATTAAATATGTTTGTATTTAATATTTTGTAAGATACGGGTTTACGAATGCGTTTTTCGATTATTATGTTCACAATTTTATTCAGTAATAATAACAAATGTTTTACTATTTTTGGGTACAAATTGCTAAACATATCTGCCTTATGATTAGACAGAATTTGAAGAGTGGAAATGGTAAACTAAGTTAATTATTAAATTTACAAATTTTACAGTACACTCTGGCCTCTCAGTACTTATTTGATTTCCAAAATCTACCATGGCACATTTTTACCACTCAAAATGTGTATAACATTTCCCAGATTTAGAACCTCAGATTTACTACGCTTTAACAAGGGAAGAAAAAATCTGTTCTTCGGGTACTTACTGCTCTTTCGTTTTCAGTCTTCGTTTGCTTTTGTTTGTTATCTAAACTTATTTTATGAGAATCAATGATTTATTTGTTACAAAACTTACAAGTCAACAAATTTTGAGAAACTACTTTTTAGAAATTAAATTTTTAATCGATATTGGATGTGTTTCAGAAACCTCACAGATTTCACTTTTTGAAAACATTTCATTTAAAACCTGTTATACTATATAAAAATAGCTATCAAATCCATAACATTATTTTTCAGATTTAAAAATAAATTTAAGTAGCTTCAAATATTGATTAATGTTTGCAACTGATCAAGAAAAATCCATTCATAGTGATGTAATGTATTTCAGTCGTTATAACAATGTATAATGAAAGTAATGCAAGAAAAGTAAGAAAAGTTCTTAAAAAATCGAAAAATAATTGAAAATCTAAAATAGAGTCTTACAATGGTCTGTAAACTCTGCAATAATATGTTCTTGTGTGAAAGAATCGAGTAGTTAAGAAATTGTTACACGTATAATTTTAATTTTAGGAGGGTAGAAAGGGAAATGTTTATAAATAAATAAAATAAACACAAATCACAAATAAAAAAACTGCATAGCAATGAAAAAAAGTAAAACTTTACCTAAATATTTATAAAACGGTTGAAACAAACTCTATGTGGACATTCAATAAGAAAGTTAACAAGGAAGATTTTAAAGCATTTTGTTTGATAAAATTAGACTTATATATAAAACTTATATATATAAAAGTCTATATAAATAATTATATATAGACTTTTTTAAAAACGTTTAGAATGACTGTTATATTAAGTAGGTATATAGGAAATCTTTCGTAGAATTCATGGGGAAAAAGAAAGAGATGCTTAGTATATTAAAATAATATAGTATATTCATTTAATTCAGAAAAAACTGCTTTAATATAAAAAAAAATCCTGAAGCAAGAAACCAGAAGAGGGGTATATTTCATTTAAATACAGAACACATTTTATTTTGAAAATATTTTAAAAATGCAATATGCAATCATATAATTGACCGAGAGAAGCGAAGTCTACGTTTTAACTCAAGCATTCAGCACTTAGTCGGTCTGTAAATTTTTTGTTACGCGATTTGCGACCAAATGCGTTGTTCGATTCCCTTCAATTTGGCAGAAATATTTCTTGAATCAATTGAAAACGGTGTATATGTTATATTTCTTTTTATTTTATTTCGGTAATAAAATATTTATTTTAATTATAAATAATTATTATATTAATCTGCAGTAAAAGAGTGAGAGGCAATGGAACATTAAGATTATGACAACACAGTTGCAAATAAACACAGTTCGCTTTTCGCTATGCATCGCTGTTTATGGTTATCCGCATTTCGGTAAATAAATGTTACCTATTTTTATATTATTTGGCTAACTTTTAGTTATAAATTTATATTTAAACTCATTTAAAATCTAAACCATTTCTTTTATACCTTATATGACGCATTTGACAATTTAAAGAACTTTAAAAATTCTCTTGTAATTGTTAAGACTAAATGGAATTATCAGACGCTTCTCGCCAAGAAATGCGATCTCGACTAGATAATTTCGCTTGCCTTATAAATCGTCTGATCTCCATAGCAACGACAGTTTTTCGCTTAGTAAGTGCTTCTCGAAGTTTTATATATATGTTACGGCTAATGTGGATAATCGGTTATTACACATAATAACCGCGGCAATTACGCATAATAACAGAGCAAGCCGGTTAAAGTGGATAATTTATGAGAATTTAACACATTAACCGGTTGTTATGCATAATTACCAATGAAGTTTGATCAATGTGATTAATTGCATTGGCATGTGATCTTATTAACCAAACTTCATTGGTAAATGTGATTAATTAAGCAAAATTTATTATTTATTACAATTAAATATTAATCGCTCAAAGTTAAATCTTTTTGAAACCTAAGTATTTGCGGGTTGTCTTTGCACTATCTCTTGTTTCAATTGCAGACTTTCAACAGAGCGCGAGATGCCTGCGGCATGTAAAATTAGCATCGGGCAGAATTAATAACTTAAAAAAACAGCCTATTTATTTGCTATCTGCGGAAGCCGGAACCAAGTAGCTTCGCTTGCTCATTGAAGGGAGTTGGAACCCTAAGTCCGTTAACCCTAACCCTGTTACTTCGAGGTACCTTTTCTCAAAATCTGTTATAGATGCATGTTTGAAACTTTTTATACAACTAAAGTACATACTGAAATGAACTTTTTTTTAAAAAGACTCAAAACTTTATTTTTTACAATTTTTTTGTGTCAAAATAGGATAAAACTTCACTATGTCTGTTTACATATTGTGCAAATTTATAAAAAAATTAAAAATTTACGAAAAGCTCATTTTTGTATAATGAAAAAGATGTACTTTACTTCTATAAAAAATTTTAAACATGTATCTATAACTGATAATGAGAAAGTGTACATCGAAGTGGCCGATTTAACATTTTTTTTTGATAAAAAAAATTAGTGAAAAACAATTTTTTGATTTTCTTTAAGATCATTTCAGCATAATGAGAAAGATGTACTTTAACTGTATAAAAAATTTCAAACATGAATCTATAACGGATCTTGAGGAAAGGTACACCGAAGTAACAGGGTTAGGGTTTCAACTCCCCTGAATGTAAGGAACTTTTTAATTACTCAAGTGAAGCAAGATAAATTGTACTCGCGATGCTTGTGGTATCTGATATAGTAACCCGGCAAATTTTGTTAATTTAAAAAAAACACCCTGTGGCTTTGCTAGTAGTGGGAACCGGAACCTAGACACTTCGCTAGCTCATTGGAGGTTACAATATTGAAGAAATTAGAGGATAACACAGGTAGATCATAGAATTTAAAGAAATATAAAGCATTTGCCCCTAGAAGCTACGCTACTAACGGCAGTTATTTGTCAAAACAAGGAATAGTAAAGAATTAATAGATTTACTCAGTTCCAATATTTGCAATTGGGAAGAAACGTTCTATAATTTACAAAAAAAAAAAAAATAGAATTATGCAAAGAATCAAAGAAGCCACCAAGCAAGTGAAGACAGAATTCCAAAATATGAACAAGGGACTTCTTAAAATTCAAAACAAATGATAGAGATAGAATTTAGACCTTAGAATTAGGTAGACCGTAGAAGTTTGGCGCAAAAGAAAGTAATTTGAAAGTAAGCATCCGAACCCTACACTACGCGTTCCATTCAGCTCTTTGTTCTATCTCCCGTTGGATGCTTCCCTCAGTTTTAGGTACGTAAAACAATTTCTAATATTTGGTATTTTATTCCAATTCTTGGTCTATCATAGTGCTTGGGATGAAGGCAGTGTTTTTAGCTTTTTGCTAACACTGTTCGCAAGAAGCATTATGATTTCACTTATTCGATCGATGACACATTAGTTAATAAAATGTCGTTTTTGTTCTCGAAACCGTAGATGAGTCTTTAAGGTATAACATAGATGAACTAGCAATCAATTGAAACACGATCCAAAGATATCTGGATGATTTTAATAAGAAGAAGGTTATTAAGATTAACGAATAATTTAAAGGAAATACACCTAGTTTCGCATCCTTTCTTTGGGATGGTAAATTGGAACATGTTTTAACCCTTCTTTGCATGATTTTTTCTTTATTGGTGAAATAAATCAAGGTGATATAATTCATGTTCAAAATTAAAGGAAAAATGGTTAAAAAAATCTTAGTATATATTTATAGTATAAATTTAGCAAAAAACAATATGATGGAAATTTCCATCATCATACAAAGTTAGATTAAACGCAAACTTTTTCAGAAATTGCTCTAAAAATAACAGAAACACATGTTACAAACCTTTCATCCACATCACTTTTTTAGCAAAAGAAACTCAAACATAATAAAACAAAATTAAAAACGAAATCATACGTTTATTGCAACTACAACAAACAGCGGAATGACAACTTCAAGCTCGTTTTACTGATAGTGACACTTGCTTATTTTTGACAGCTATGTTTTTTTTTATGCAATGGACATTAAAAAGGTATCCAGACACGATCAACTTAAAGTGAACTTGTTCTTTTATATAATTTTTGGGCATTCAATGTTATGATGGAAATTTCCACCATCATGCAAAGAAGGGTTAAATTAGCGAGATTTAAAAAATGAAAGGATGTTATCACTGTTACATATAAGGATACAAAAAATTGGTCGGGCGCCAAAATTAAAAAATTCTTCTGGGAAGGAGTAAACTATGGCTCTCTCGAGTATTTTAAAAAATTGGGGGTTGGAAGACAAGGCTCGAATTCTCCGTTCTGACCCAAATAGTTCCAACACGGGTGGAACAACAGTGCGATTACATTTGTAAAGCAGTATGCAGATCTGGAGATGCCATTTTTTTCCATCTCGGCATCAGAGTCACGAAAATGTGCCACAAAGTGTTTTCGAGCATGGATTACCTCAAGTGACTAGCAATGCAGATGTGGTTTTTTAAAAAAAAGTCAGAGGAAATTGGAATAATTTGGAATAAATGCTTGAACGAAATATGCAGTGTGAGCGAAATACTGAATAATGCAAAATATATTTCTAATGCATTTACGAAATGAAAAATTGAAACATGGTTAAAGGGAGCTCACTGGATTATAACGATATTCATTTTTTTTCATTTTTCATTTTAACAAGATTTTTTCAACGAATATTTACAATGTAAGTCAATCAGAATTTAGATATGACTTCAAAAATTAGTTCATTGTTCCTTTTTCTTCAGAAAAAGCATTAGCAGGCTTCATTTCGGAAAAAGTTTATTTTTATTAAAGAAATGGGACGCGGAGAAATTGGATTTCTGAATCTCAGTCAGATCTTTATGATAGGGCGATTATTATTTAAGGTCATAAGAAACATTCCGGGGAAACTCATGTTGTCAATGATACTGCTGAAAGAGGGGTAAAATTTATGCATGCTTATAATCGACTCTTAACTGTGGACGAAGAGCAAAAGCAATTTCTCTTTCAAGACCACAGAAAGCAGTATCCGTAGTGCACAAGAAGGCTATTCTTAAATGCGAAAATTTATTTTAATACACTATTATAAACTGTATATATTTTAAGTTTTTAATATATTATCAAACATTTGTATTATTAAAACTGTAAATTATTATAGCAAAATAATACAATTTCTTTAAATGAATAACAAATATACAATTTTAAATGCTCAATTTTCAGCATTTTTTTTATTTTTCATATTTATTTAACCCTTTGCTGACAAATGACTTTTTTTAGAATACTCAGATCAGATTGGCGCACTTTATGCGCCATCCCATATTTTCCAACTCTAAGCTTAATTAATAATACTCAACTTGATTTTCTAATATAATAAGATTAGATGTTGAATGGATGGATGATACAAATTTTTGTGATCGAGTTTGAATCGCTATAATTCTTCGTGAACTGGATTTTCCTCTACGTCAGTCTCAGAATTAGATTCTTGGTCGCTGTAATCAGTCACTTCTCCACTGAGATGTAATGCATCAATTTCGACCTCAGCTTGTCTCCCCTTGCTTAATTCTTTGAAAACGGCCGAATATTTCTCTGTAGTAATAATTTTCCGAAGTTTTGTGATAGGCAGGTTGGGTTATGGGGAGCGTTTCATGCAATTTCAAACGCGATTAGACCAAACTCACCGATTCACTGTCAGTAGAAGTCTCGGAGCAAGAATGTTAATAGAAAATCAGAGGGGTGGTGACCTCTCCACCTTCGATATTTTTTATTAAGCATATCGTACTTACCCACTGGCGTACTCCATAAGCCGTACCTGCAATGAGTTAATCAAGCTGGATGCGGCACGGGTTAACCTTTGCTTATTGAAAAAATATTTGGAATACTTACATATTATGTTAAGAGGAGAAAAATTAGGGGGGGGTTGCGCTCAAAAAATGCTAAGTAAATTTTTCGACATTATAATAAGGGCCAAATTTTAATATTTATCTGCAATTTATTTTGAGTTTCATCTTCTTAAGTCCAACGAAGTGAGTTGGAAAAGTTACCTTAATTTGATGCTTATTTAATAGAGAAATTTTCTCCTTCATTTTTTTAAAATAATTATTGTAAGGATTGAGTTTTTGTCTGTGATTTCTTTTAATACTTTTTCAAAATATTTCGATATGCCGCCTAAGGATAAGAGAAGTAAAACAGCTAGATATGCTTCTTAATTAGGAAAGCAATGTGAAATTTCTGAAACATTTCAGAACAGCTCTGATTTATTGAACGAAATCCAACAGCTGCAGATGTAAGTTGAAAGAATAAAAAATTCGGTTCTCACTGCGTTAATTGGAATTCCAAAACAGTTATTACAATATCAAATAAATTCAAAAATGAAACACAACTAACGATACAGCCAATTCTATTCAAATATTTCAAGGAATATAATGGAAAATGCGGCTGAATGGATGAAAGAAGTTGAAAGAATTTCAACACAAGTAAACTGGACAAATGAACTAGAATTGAAAATTGCTGTCTCACGTCTTGCCGGATCAGCTGAAAATTGGCAAATAACTGAGGGTTACCGTTATAATGACTGGTTTGAGTGAAAAGCTGCTATAACATCAAGATTTAAAATACGCATTACAATGCAAGAATTTTTAGCACATCAAAGTGATCGTAAGCCTAAGAGGAAGGAAAGCTTACTATATTACATTTACGCAAAATACGATCTCTTGGAAAAGGTCCCTTTTACTATACCCCAATCTTACAGCATTTCAATGATTATCGACGGCGTTAGTGAAGAAAAGTAGCAAATTGCTTTAGATACACAAAATCATATCTTCTACGCCATATGAGGTATAAAAGAAATGATCCAGATGGTGAATGAGTTTAAATATGAATTTAAAAGTAATAGATAGAAAAAGATTATAAAGATAAATAATATTTATTTAGCGAAATGTGGATAACGATACACAGCGATAAGTGAACTGTGCTTATTTGCAATTCTGATGTCATAATCTTAATGTGCTGTTTCCACTCACCTCACTCTTTTATTACCAAAATAAACATTAAAATCAATTGGAGCTTTACATTATGATATGAACAGTTTTGTAGAATCAACTAAGAACTTTCCACGAAACCATTGATGAAAGTTTCATCTCGTTATCAGCTTTCTGTGAAACGGAATGAGTCGAAATCCCTTTTCATCATCATTACTTTCTGGTTGCCCCCTAAATGCCATCGTGACGATATTTTCACTGTAAAATATGTGCTCCGACTACTGTATGTCCCACGGCTTTCCGCAACTGATTGCGAACCATTGTATCCACATTAACTCCAAATTTGGTGCACCTTAATAATTGTGCTAAACTTTTCTTCACCAGTGGATCTCCTCGAGGGTCAAATTATTTTGTCCTAGCATTGAATTAGAAACTTTTCAAATATCATATTCCATCACATCGTGCTGCATAGTAAGAAAATAAATGTTTTAATATTTGTTTAATAATGCTTTTTAAGTTTCAACCTAAGAAAATAATTGCATTTTTAAAACATATTTTTGGTTGAAACTGAGAAAATACAAAGTTATCCATATGTTTAAGAAAAAATTCCAAAGTGTATGACTTTCTGATAATCATAGAAGATAAGAGAATTTTTAAGTTTCCATTTATGACTCTTCTAGCATTAAGTAGGACTTGATAGACTTCTAATTGTAAATTAGATACACCCTATTCATTTATCAAACATTTTATATTTTGAATACATACAGATCACATACAATAATGTTTCCTTCTCTCAAAAATAATACATGATAACTGAACATAAATAAATTTGTTATTTTTAAATTTTAAGATACATTGTAAGGATTCGAATCATTTACCATTGTGCCACCGGGGCGTCTGTGAATTTGAACCTATTATTTGTAAATGTTTTTTGTGGCAACACGTTGTAATTCCATACTATTTCAGGTTATTTTGATAATAAAATTTTAGTAGATACATTGATGGCGTTGGTAATTGTTGTGTTTTTTTCTGTACTTATTTAGTTGGTATATTCGATTGGTGAATTAGGTCCTTTTAAGATGAATCATAACGCTGGCTTAAGGAAACCTGACTTACATATATGCCATTTTCATCAAAGAAAGCTTTCGTATTTCTTATTTATTATGAGTTTTGTATTCTTTCCTTTCGAAATAATTTGTATATATTTAAATAAATTAAATCTTAACAGGAGTTCTTTAAAATGCACATATGATAAGACGCTGCTTAAATTATCTTACGAAAAAATAAATAATTGTAAAATAACGACAAAATAATTTGGTTTTATAACGTTTTTTTCTTTGTTGAATTATTAAATAAAAAGTGTGCTTATAAATTTATGTTTTATGTTAATTTCTAAAAAAAAATATTTGAAATTTCTTAAATGATTAGGAAGCAATTTATCCTTTGGCAAGTTTCATTTCAGTGATAAGTTTAAAAAAAGAGCATTCAATGCCACTGATCTTTTCTCCTTAACCCTCATCTTGAAGGTTTGCAATTTACGAGTTCTGATTGTACAAATGTCTAAATATCGAACCAGTAGGGGAAAGTCGAGTAAGATGACGATCTTAAGGTTTAAGGATTTTTCATTCGTTTCAGGAGAATTATTTTTTCGATAAAATCATCTTGCAACTCTTTCCTTTAAAGTAATATTATTTTAAATATTTATTTTCAAATTTCAGACACCAAAATTTCATTTTTGAAAAAAAAAGTCATTTTCGGCATCTTACCCGACTGTGTGGGTAAGAAATCGAACTGAGATAACAATTCATTTCAACACCATATGCTACCAAAAAATAATTAAAACTATTGAGATCACATCTTGAACATAACAAATTGCATATAACAGAAAACAAACAAAATCGGACTAAACTAACAGCATAAAACATATTAAATATTATCAATCTAAATTTTAGATTCAAACTTTAGGAAATGAAGTCAATTATAAATATCGCATCGCCACGGGCTTGGACTTTGTCCCAGCCAGTACAGGTTTAATTGGGGCTATAGCTTGAACATAAAACATTGGAATCCCAATTCCGTTTTCCCTTGCTCACTGCAAATGATGCATTCTTCATTATCGAGGTCCTCTGTGAGCAGCTTGCCATCAGCGTCAACGTAAGAAAATTCAAATGAATGATTCGAGTCTTCAGATTCCATTAGAAGTACAGGTGTCTCGTAGCTACTTTCTTCATTTTTGTAGAATTTTTAGCAGGTCTGTTGCGTTTAGTCTTATTAATTTCAGCCTTTTTCAACTGTCACAGCTTTCGTGTATCTTCTTTTTCCTCTTTCTCTTTCTTTCAATGGTATACTCAACTTTCACTGGACGACCAGTGAGGTGCATGAAGGGCAGGTGGCATTCAGGTAGCACGACGATCTCCTGAATTAGCGTGGAGAGGTCGTCATCGTACACTCTACCCAATTCGTCATCTAATCCGACTTCAACTTTTTATTTGAAAGAAAACACTGAAGGATACCAAAGCATCAGAAAAAATAAAATAATACTTAACTGAACACGTTTTGATTAGCTCTTTACAAATATCACATATATAAATCAAAAATATTTACTCCGTAAACGTCATCCTTTATTAAACAACAATCAAAAGTTGCGTAGGAACAACTAAAAAACACATTACCGCGTACTGTGATTCACATTAATAACGAGGTCGAAACGTATGGTGTGACACGGGTAGCTGGTCTCTATAGGTCTCTGATAATACGGAATTGGGGCATTCATCTAGGGTAATTTCCGAGAAAAGCCCAATTCGTAATCCTACTTTCTGCGTCATCTTACCCGACTTTCTCCCACTACATAAAATCTATCATAGTTTACACCCAATTGTTTAATGAGTTATTCAATTTTATTTTTTTCAAGCATTCTTTGGTAGTTTATTATTAATTTATTTACTTAAAAGAGAAAATTTCATTTTAATTATCCACCAAACCTGTATAGATAACATTAAGAATTTTTTCAAGAAGCTAGGTTTTTAATTTATTTAATAATATAAGCTTGAACTTTCTGATAATGTAAATAAAGAAGAGGCTAGCATTAAGCTTAGGGGCAGTGCTGAACAATGTATTTATATATTAAGAAACAAGTGTAATCCTTATAATCAATTAATTGTTTTATAAACTTTTAAATTGTTTCACGAATTATCATTTAACTCAGCTGTCTTAATTTTCTAATTTTAACATCGTGTGAGTCATGAATGTAAGCGTTAGTTTAAAAAAAATTCTGAATTGTGTTCAAAATGGAAACATTAAATTCAGAATGATAATATGCGACTCCATTTCTGTAACTAAATTAGGTTTCGGTTAAAGTTTTGCATTTAATCCCGTGTAACTACAAAACTCTTCAGCCATTAAGTTTTGATAAATGTGTGCGTCTAATCTGGATTTATATGTATGCCTAATTCGAATTTGTTTACCTAAAAGTGATTGCACATTTTTTTCTATTTAGTCAAAACTTTTCCTGTATGTATTAAAAAATATTAAAAAACTCAAATTTTTTAGTTTAGTTCTTTTTCAAATTTATTTAAAGAAATCGTGAAATGTTTAAAGGAAATTTTAACCTTAAAAAAATTATAATCTTAAAAAAAAGTTTCGTTTAGGAAAAATTATCTCAGAAATTTTAATCTTATCGAAAGAAGGTAAAATTCCTTATGCAACAAATATTAATGCGAAGAAACCTAATAATGTTGCGTGGTGTTCTATTTAGAAGCAAATAATTTGAGTCACACTGAAAGTAATTTACCAATATTTTAATTTTCTTGATGCATTTTTAATCTTATTTCCAGTTTATTTATTAATATTTCATAACCCTGCATAAAAATTGTGTCTTTAACTTATTATTCATTAATATAAATATAATGGGATCTTTAAATCAATTGTTTTTCTACAATCCTTTAGCCGGTGGTGTCACTCGTGTGAAATCAAAATTTAATGAAGTTAACCTATAAACTGATAATAAAGTTTTGAAAAAATACTGCAGTAGCCTAATATCAATAAGAATATTCAAGTATATAAAACCTCGAAAACGTATTATATCAAGAAATGACTGAAAAATCTTTATTAAAATTGTACCTTTGCAATCTGGATTAAGTTAGATAAAAGGGTTTAATAACTATACAAAATCATCATTTTGAAACGGTATATTAGTTTGTGATGTGGATTTTTCATTTATGTGCTTTATTACACTTAATTTTATTTTAACTTGAATTAACGGTTGAGTCTCGGATTTTGGTCAGGCTGATTGAGGGATTTGGTTTCAATTCCAACAGAGAAACACAGTGCGTGTTATCCTGCCTATTGTAGATAAACTCCGTCAGGATTATAATTCTTCCTTCTGGTATGATTTGAACTTTTTAGATGAGAGGCAACTTTTGGGTTCGTCTACCATTTAATCACTGTTAAAAGTTATCGAATCATAAAATAGCCAAATGTATCTTTAAGACGGAAAGTTAATTTAATTAGGCCAAACAAATTTTAGTTAACCAATTAAAAATCAAATTCGAACAGAAATATTTGATGAAATAATTAAATATGCATAATTTTTCTGCATCCACTTCCAATGTACAAGAATAGATCAATGGAAATTTAAATTAAATCGAAGAGTGTTTCGTATTCTACAGCATTGAAAGGCAACTGATAGAAATTTCTGGTATTTGCATTCAAATACATGTTATCTGCTTTAGTGCAACCCCTATTAAGATTCTGCTTAGTGGAGAACCACAAACAAGAGTGAAAATTTCACTCCCACAAGGAGGAAAGAAACCAAATTTAAATAAACATGCACTTTGTATTTCATCAAAGGGAAAACACGTAATTATCTTGAACGCTTGAAACGAATCCCAAACTAAATCTTAAGATAAATCAAAATTCGTTTAACGTTAGGACGGCGTTTAATGAATTACAATGAAACAAATTACCATCGAGAAACATTCCAACAAATGTGCTTCTGCACGTGCAAAAGGGGTCTGTCTTCCAATGTTCCATTAAGTTCCGAAAGAAGCGTTAGTTTACCACCTCCATTTACATTCCATTTGAGGGATATTACAGTGGAAGTTTCGAATGTTTTAAGACTGGTGATTGTAGTTCGGAGAATATTAGAGTTGTAATGAAGCAAGAGAGTATTGTCATAAATAAGATCTGTTGTTTGCTATGCATTCAAAACAATTGTTCTCAGGAAATGGAATCAACGGAATGGGGGCAGAATTTCGGAACTTAATGTCTGCAGCCCTGGAGGCTTTTATCTCTTTTCATTTAAGAATGTGTTCTTGTTTTTGGATGCTAAGCGATCGTTTAGGTGAAATATTAAGCATTCATTGTGAAAGATATGGCAAATGTGGGGTAAATTCTCAATTCTCAAAGTATAGTTTTTAAAAGTATTCCCGGTTATGGTTTACGAAATTAAGAAAGTTGGAACCAAATATAGTTCGAATAAAAGGTGCATGCCTATTGTATCTTAAAATTTATATAAGACCTGGAAGATATCAAAATACTTTCTAATATATACATCTTTAATTTTTTAGTAAAATAATGATGTAGCTTATAAAGTACTGTCTTTGTATAAATGAAATATAAATCCTAAAGATTACAGTCTTTTTTGAATATTTTAATGTAAAATTCTACAAAACTAAGTAAAGAATAATTAGAAAAAGTAACCATGAAGTAAAAACAGTTTATGAAGCTCAGACTTCTGTCATCGAAAGTTAACTGTTTGAAATAAAAATTGTAGTAAAATTGTGACTTAACCATGCAAGGAAACATTTGTTGGCATTCTTTTCCAACAACATTTGAAGTGCATACAAATGTCAAATTTGACGTTGTTGGACACTTCTGATATAAAAAAAAAACTGCTGCGATGTTCTCATCAGGTGATATCTTGCGATGTGCAAACATACTATAGATGAATAAAGGATCATGGATTTATGCATTATCTAGTCTTTCCGAGCAAATATCTATTGGCAAATAATATGAAAGTTTCTAAAAATTGAAAAAAATTTCATTGACGAATGTCTTATGTTTTTTCAGTTGAAGGGGGAGTTATGGTTTTAGTTATGGGTTAGTTTATAGGAATAAATACCTTCTATTCCTATGGAGATTTCAACAAATTTGCCTAGTGGTTTTAATAACAGAGATGTTTTCCGTTTATGTGTGTTCATTTTTCAAATACTTTCTCAGCTAGAACGTGAAGAGGACGTTTACTACATTGAGTTGGTGTCTGATTTCGACTATTTTGAGTATTCTGAACCTTCTAGTAATCATTATGAAACAATCCACTTTTTTCATTTATATAAACTTTAAATGAAAGGTAAAAAAAAATTAAGGAGCTTACTTTCATTTTCAAATCAATAATTAAACATGAAGTCAAAATTTGTTATATTTAAAAAACGAAGCTTAATGTTATTATAGTAAATATAATAAACAAAATTAAATAACAACATTTTAAGTTGATTATTTCAATTATGATTATGGCATTTAGTTTGAAACAATGCAAAATAAAATTGACATAAATTATAAAATCAAATTAAAAATCGAGATTTTAAGTAAATCGAGTATAAATCATAAGGTTTTAGCTTTGTTCGAAACAAAGATAAAAATAAAATACAACTTCATTATTTTAGAAATAAGTAGGATTTCTGAACTGAAAATAATAATAATACCTTCAGTAAACTTTCATTTCTTCTAGAACATTGTTTATTAAAAGATCTTGGTTTATGTTTAGAAAAACGTCTTATATTTGCTTCTATACAGAAAAAAAACTTTATTTCGGAAACTTCTTTATTTTAAGCAGTTCTCCCAAACAATTCAGAGTCTTTTATTTTTTATTCATCTTAGATCAGGTTTTCTTGAATTTTATTAACTTCAAATAAACAACATCTAAGATAAAAAGAAAAGAATTGAAACTTTATATTTGAGTTTCATTATCAAATAATAATAAAGTGCACTTATATCTACAACTTTGTTTTATAAATTTTTAATTTATTCAAAAAGATCTGAAACTTTCTATTCAAGAATAATTTGCAGGATTATATAATGTGCTGAAAATTACATATTTGTGCCACAATTGTTTGCTTTATTTCTAAGCATTTGATTTTTTCAATGCAGTATGTTTTAAAAAAAAAGGAAAATCTATTTTACATTTAGTTAGTGCAGTTTTTAAAACTAGATATTAATCGAAATACTGTGTAATTTATATCCTTCAAACATTTTGTCAAATATACTAATTTTATTTCACACTGCATATTAATTTGAATGACACCATTGCATTATAAGCTTTAAATCGTAGCTTAACAAACAACAATCCCTATCTCAATTTATTGAAACTTCAAAGAGGAAGAAATTACTCAATTTTTTGGAACTTCAAAGAGGAAGAAATTACTCAATTTTTTGAAACTTCAAAGAGGAAGAAATTACTCAATTTTTTGAAACCTCAAAGGGGAACAAATTATTCAATTTTCGCAAACAATAACGAATATTTCCGAATTTTTTAATTCCGATATGAACATGAGACCACGTGTTCGTAGCTGATTATAAAAAAATCATAAATATTCGTTATTGGCTGCAAAAAAATTAAGTATTTTCTTCCACTTTGAAATTTCCAAAAATGGAGATATGTGGTGTTTCTTGTTAAACGACGAAGTATAATTTTTTTCATATAATTGCATACCAAAATTGCTTCATAGAAACAGAATCAGTGAGGAGGGATTTAAACCCAAGTTAAGTCAGTGAAAGAAACTGAAGAATATGAAGGAACCAACGTTTTCCTGGCTTAGAATGAATTTTAAACATCGATGATTCCATGCGAGTGACATAAAAATTCCTTTAATAGAAATAAAAACATTCACTTTTATCCTATATTATTGTTTAATTTCAATAGGTGTGACGTTTTTTGGATTCTAATTTTTTCTGTGCCATCCATTTCTAGATAGATGGAACGGAATTTATTACAATTTTCAGATTGCTATGGAACAAATAGCATTTAATTATCTGAAACTAGGATTTCATTATCGTGCATACCACAGTTAGGAATTAAAAAGTTGTACAAATGCAATTTTGAATAGATTAATATTTTGACTCCTGATAAATTTGATGTTAATGCGGAACTTTTGCAAACAATAGTTTTATCAGGGATTCGGTAATTATAAATAGAATTCATGGATTTTTTTTCATATTTGCTTGAGTATGTTCTGATTCTTTTAATTTAAATTCTAGAAAAACTGTTGCTTTGTGTGAAAATATTTTTTTGTTCTTTAGAATATAGCTGAATGCAATGCCTGCGAAAAGTGTAATTTTTCTTGTTTCTAAGGTTTTGTTTTTCAAAAATGTAACAAGTAATCAAAAATTTGGCAAAATGTCAGTGAAAATGGATACTTTTGAATAGCTAATAAGAAATAATGGATATTCACAACATATTGACTAACATTAATCATAGTTTTCATAGTTTAAAACCTGAAATTGATTTCGTAGTGAAATTTAGGAATTATATTACTTACATAAGAATATAAAAATCTAGCTGATGCCCGCGACTTATTAATTGTAGTTTAGAAAATTACAGCACTTTTTTCCGGAGAGTGACTTTTAATAACAGAAATCGAGTATGTAGAAACCAGCCATGTTCCCGTTCAGGCAACACGAAAGTGAATCCGAAACCTAAAAAGAGAACTGAGAGAGAAAATTTAGGAAAAACAGAAATTAAGAGAGCGAAGACGAACCATGGGTGAGATTGAAGTGCAGGAAAAAAGAGCATTAGTTGGCATAGAGCAAAACAGGAGCTTCCGAAAATCCAGTTCTGGCGAAGTTCAAAGACAGAAAGAATAACTATTAGCCTTGAGAGATTATCTCACTTAGTTGAATGCAATGAGCGAATATTAGTGCTTTCCAAAAGTATTTGGTGTGCAACCCAAACCTGTGTCTGTCTTACTTTTCATTCATTTTGTGTCTTCATTTGAAGTTCTCATCTTTTCTCGTTGATAATCGAACTCTAAGAGTCTAGTAAAAAGGAAATAAGAATAAAATTGACCAACGTATTACCTTTGACCGAATGGGTTTAAAATTTGTCGAAAAGGAGTAACTTTTTTTGTCTCAAGAGCATATACCAAAGAGCATATACTCATTGGAATTGGAAGTATATTGTTGACATTCCAAACAGAGGAAAACTATAAGGCACTTTACCTTTTCAAATATGTGGTTTAAAATTTCCACCACATATACAATGTAATTCCAAAACTGTATTTCAAATTTCAAAAACCTAGATTGTTGCGTTTTAGAGTCGTCGCGTTTTCATGCACATGAATGAAAATATAGACAGAATTTCAGTACAAGAATTTTATCCAAATTTTGATAGAAATCTGCGAAGACCCAGTATCAAATTTCATCCATCTAGATCTCTTCGTTTTTCATTTATTGTGTCCGCAGTTAGAAAAATCTTTGAAAATACCTTTCCTGGAATCAGGATGTCTTAAATGAGGATATTTTTAATTATTCTTGAGCCCGAATTTTTTTGTGGCTTAAAATACTTTCTCTT
>BGPR01000074.1:17088-85445 GCA_013235015.1 Araneus ventricosus
CTCGAGGTCCAAATTTTTTGGCACTTAAAATGCTTTCTCTTCGTACTCTCATCCACGGATAAGAAAAAAGCAAAATGATAGAAAATTTAAAACATTTAAACACTATACTGATTTACTTTCTGCAGTTGATAAGATCTACACTGCTGCTTCGGATCCACGCGGTATAAAAATAACAAGTAGTTTAAAATAACAAGTAGGTTTACTTCTTTCCTTTTTTGAGTTAGATTAACTGATACCGTTTGAACATCGATTATTCAGCGGCGCGGTTAATCCGAAAGCTAATTTGAATATGCTCCTAGTCCGGTCATTACTATGTTAAATTCTTAGGATTTTCCGGAAGGCTTACCGGATGAAGGTGGCTGCTTTGAGAGGGCTGAGTGCCAAAATCTCTACCCGAAGGCACTTCCTCATTAGCGGTGCACCGCATCCACTCTGACAGAGACGACTAATTGGTTAAATTAAACCAAAAAGCACGTTCTAACCGTCGAAAGAATACTCGTTATAGTCTTTCTTTCGCCGGGTAGTTACTTTGGCGGAGCTTTGAAGTCGAAAGGGCAGTGATGAGGATGTTTTCTGGATATCGGAGAGAGGTGTAATTTTAATTGAAAACTCCGAAGCGATACAGATTTTTGATAACGTATGATTGATCAATGGAATTCTTTAAAATCATTATGGATTTGAAAAAAAGATAAATTTGAGAGAGAATAAATATATTTTTTTATTTGTGAGTTTAGTTATATATTCTTCTTAAGTCGAATAATACAAAAATCAGCGAAACATTCAATACAAGCATAAAATGTTATCAAAAAATTTGCTGTTATAGATTTCTTAAAATTTATTTACAGAGTATATATAAAAGCTTTTGTTTTTGATTTTGCAAAAAAATTTTTAAATAAATGGAATAGTTTTTTCTTCAGTGAAGATCAGTTTTAGAATCACAACTATTTATATTTTTCTATATCAAATAAAGGTGTAAGAACCTGCAATAATGTACTATAGAGATAGCTCTTTAATATTTATTTAAATATTAGAGAGAACAAATTAAACCGTAAGCATACAAGAATGAAAAATTTAGAAATTTTTTCCATTCATACACCTGTTGTTTCCATTCGAAGCGTTAAATCAAAATAAAAATACCTAAAAGGAATTTATTTGATGCACAATGTATACAAACATTTGGTATTTGTAACCAATGTATAGAATTATTGTGGTAGTTCTTCAGATACTGCAACTGAGAACAACTTTCCCGTCGAAAACCTTTTAAAAATGTAAAATTTTCTGAATTTAGAGATAATATTTTGATTAAAACATAATTTGTGTTTTAAATATATAAATTTACAAAAGTTAATTTTTTTTTATTACACTTAAGGATTGTATTGAATTTCATTTAGTAGTCCTTAAAAATGTTATACTACTTGAAGTTATTCAATGTTGCGATTTTGTAGCTAACAAATAAGGTAACTCAATCCAACTACAGGAAAGATAAAATATAAATGGATATAAAAACAGAAATCAATTCTAGAATGTTTAAGTTAATTTCCTTTCCTATAATTAGTTCTTAAGAAGAATAAATTTAAATGCTTCAATGGTTCTTTTAGTAATATTTAAAGAAATATTTGGAATTCGTCTGAATTAGAAATTATTCTTTGATCAGAAAAAGAAAACCGTTCGAAAAAAAACCGAACTCTTGTTTTTGAAAAACGCTTATTGTTGAATTAAAATGTGATCAAATAAAATTATCCTGTCTAAAATGGCCTAATAACAGCATATTTAAGAATTTGTCATTACTCCATCCTGTATATATTTCAAAGTGGCACTGAAATGTTGTGACATATGCGAAAGTTGCATACACTGATTTAGATATAGCAAATTAAATTAGAACTAACAAAGATTGTCTTTATCGAAAGGGAAACCGTTTATATATCCGCATAGGCAATACATTCATGCATTAGAATTCATGATATTTGAGATGAGATTGGTTTCTTAGAAACTTAGAGTTTGCATTGTCTTATCTCAATTTCCTGCATTGAACTGTTCTGAGCGATACGCAATCCACATTCGAAGTATTTGCTTTTGCCAGTCACTGAGGACAATCTTTGATTTACGTAATAATGCATTCATCATGACAGAAATGCCATTTTAATGCCTGATAAACCTACGCGTGTCCATATTTAGGCAATTAACCATGTTTGAAATCAATCATTTGGCACTAAAGCATACTGAGTTGGAATTTGATATATTACCGGTTCAAATCCATGCGCAGGAGTAAATCAAAATAATATTTTCTTGTCTTTTTTGGAAGGAAATTCTATCATATGAAATGTTTTGATTATAAAAAAAATTGTCAAAACACCTGAAAATTTTACATTTCATAAATCTTAAATAAGCTGTTTAAATTTAGTTGGTATACGATAAAAATTAGTTGCTTTAAATAACCTTAAATTATGTTAGTAGGCGTAATTATATATGGATTTTGTAGAAGTTGTCATTTTCTCCAATTTAAAATGACAGTACGAATTGTAGAAGGGTCTATATTTTTGTAAGTGAATAATATTCTTATGCTGGGATCATTAAGCGATGACTTTTCTAAAATAATTTATTAATTAATCAGCATTTATTAATTGATCAGCATTCCCAACTACCCCGGTGAGTTCCCAATTCCCAAAGCTAATATGGGGTAATTGGGAACACTTTTCTCCAAGTCTGATCAGAGTAACAAATAAATTAGTGGAGAATGAAATAGAAATGACGAAACTGCTCTACATTACCTCAGAATGCAATTGACTGCTTGTTCCTAATTACCATTTAATATTCATTTTTTACTGTTTTTCAGTAAAAATATCTTTTATTCCGTGAGAATATCGCATATGAACTATCATAGCTATCTCAACGTTAAATTTCAAGTAATTTATAATAATAATAATAGGAAAGTATAGCTTCTACTACACGCAGAACGTTCAATACACTTCTCAACTCATTTTTTTTTACATTTACACTATTTGGAAGAAACAAAAGCTTCTTTCCCACCATCTACTTAAACGCAAATATGTGGCAAATGTGATCTTCATTCTAGAACCGGTTCAAGTTATCGACAAAAATACACATATTTGTCGAAAAATTCAAGATATATTATTTCCTCTATCTCATTAGTGTCCATTTATTGTTTAAAAGTCTCACAATCATCTTCAGATTCCACTCTCAGCATCACGTTCCCTTCTTCTTCGTCATCAATTTCCTTGTTTTTGTCCGTAACCAAGCAGCTTTTGATCATGATCAAAGACTTGCATAAAAATTGCTATGCATGCAGGTCATGTGAAAAAAGCTTCTAAAAAGTCAGTTGTTAATTTGGCGTGAAACAATAAGCATTATTGGCGGGACGAAATTATACCGCGTTTCCAGATTTAAATTTAACTCCTATAATACAATAAATTATTCCAAAGACATAAAAATATATGTTTGGGTTTGCATTAAAAACCTGCCCTCCAATTAATCTGCGTTAGAAATTGTCAGAAATGATTGGGCACACTAACATGTTTGTCACAATAAAATTCAGAAACGAAACTTTAAGTTTTTTTTCTAATTTTATACAGTACAAATATAAGAAATATATATCCTAGCAATTTAAAATGCATAAAACTGGCGTAGAAAAAGAAAAATAAAGCTTTTGAAAGTTTTGGTTTAACTTTTTCTGAACGCAGTTGTAACCAAATACCTTCGCAAAAAGAGGGAAAGTGTTTTAGTCCCCTAGAGTTGGCTTAGCAAAAGCAAACGCTTCCCAGTTCACTGAGCTCTGACTATACCATTGTAGTCACAGTTGCCAATTACTCTGCCTGACCTATTCTGCTTAAAACTAATTATGTGTATTTTTTAGTGTGAAACATATTTCCCTCTTCAAATGAAATATTACTATAGAAACTGTATAGAATTGCCTATACGTTAACTTAACACAATAACCGCCATGTCAAGCAAGTGTGTCTCAAAGGTAATGTATTGGTTCGGACCGTGTGAATCACTGATGCTTCACGCGAATTCTTTGGCTTTTTTGCATAGCTCAGCGACAGTTCACACTGGCGGTATAAATATATAATGACAGCTAAAGCGTGATCTATCAAATAAAATAAGCTGGCTGGTTTACGTAAAGGCCGCCAATTTTGTTCTAGGACGCTGCGTGAGACAAATTTCCTTCGTTTGCTTTATTATGTTCAGAAACATTTTTTTTGGACAGCTTTTGTCAAACAAATTATTACATCACTATTTTAATGATTGTGCATGTACAATGAGTCAGTTGTTTGCTTGGCCAAGCAGATCGAAGCAATTTTTTGTATTGTGGCAATTAATGTGTTAATACTCGATTTTCAAACAAAAAACACGACATTTAAACAATGCAATTTAATCATATTTAGAAACGATTATTTGTCATTTATAGTAGATTTGGAAGTTAAAAATAGATAAATTATGCGCAAAACCTGAAAAAATAAACATTTTGGAGGAAAAAGTTCTGAACAAAATAAATTAAATTATGAACGGACTTTAGTTGAAATAAATATTAGAACAAAATGTTTTGCTTTTATAGCAGAATAAATTATCAGGGACTTTGTTTTAAATAGAAATAAAGTACAACAGTTTATTCTCTATTTTATAATAGATTTTCCTATGACAGCAATTTTAAATTTCTAATAAATGATTCCTTGTTCAAAATCATTTTCTTATAGAGTTATCATATTTTCTCATTTCAGTATCTATAAAGGAATGGTTTAATATGTATATTTATAAAATGCGGTTTTACTAAGGTTTCAATATTTATTTATAAAATACAATAAATATTGTTTTATAAAAACATAATACAATAAAATTTGTCTGATGTTTACAAAATTTAATTGTTGACATGGTAAAATTGAAATTATTTTTGGAAACTCTATATTTTAGACATATTCAATTCCTGATGATTCTAATCTTAATTTACTATCTTACCAATTTTTTTTGAAAATGAAGACTTTGTAAGTTTTGATAGATTCACAAAACTGAACTTCTTTATGTAAATAATGAGGTTCTTTTACCTCTGAAATGCAGGCTAACTCAAAAAATGCTCGTACAAGTTTTCATAAGACAGATGGAATATTAAACCATTGTTTCAGTCTCATAGACAATTAACTCCTGATGATGATAAGTCATAGTGTCTGGAAGATGTCTGGACAATCTATGAGGTTATAGATAAAAATTGAGAGCTGTGATTGATTTATTTACATGAATTTTTATCTTGCGAAAGAAAATTTTACATGACATGTATTGCAATCCCTAGATGAGGATAGAGTCAGTTGCTTATGTTAGCCAAACCTCAGAACACACAATGAATGTTCTTTACTTATTTAAACCATTTAGAAATAAACCTATTAGGTATACAGTTGCAAATCGTTCAAACGAAACAATTGTTAAATTGTATTCTTGAATAATAAAATTACACAAGTTATTCATTAATTTGCATAATGTTTTTACTTTCTTCAACCACATAAGGAGTGATTTCCAATTGGTTATAGGAAATAAATACATATATATTTTTTTAATTCCTCTGAAGTTTTCCTTCGAAATTAAAAGTTCAATTTAGTATATTTTTCCGTCATAAAATTTAAAACTTCACAGCATTCTTCATTTCACATTTCTTATGTTTCTCTTCAAGATCAACTAATGGAAATCGGTGTTCTGTTTATATGTTAAACATATTGGTCCCAAGTTGTCCTCACGGTTAAATAATTAACATTAATTAATTATTTTTCAACAGGTAGCGTTGTATAATTTTTTAAAGCTGCGTTTAACATTACATTTTTTGAAGAAGCAGAATGTAAAATCATGATGCAGAAATAAGAATTCACTAGTATATAAACAAAAAAAAATGCTTGAATAATTTTATTCTTTAATTTAGTTTCATCTGTGAATATAATTTGAAGTATGCAGTTTTGATCATATATTTTCGAGTGATGCACTAATGGCAAGAATCTTTGAATCTAAAATGTACCGTAATCATTATGATTAATAATTTCCGATTGGAAACTTAAAAAAATAAAATTACAAATTTAAGTATGAAACTAATACATCATGAATGCTAGCAAATAATTTAAATGAATAAATTATCTTCAGAATAATACGCTCAAAATAGCAGTGTGAAAGAAACCATCTTCTTTTCTTCTATCTGCAATTTTCTAAATAAAAAAAAGCATAAAGAAATACTACTTTATTTCCTGAGCTCAGTAATCTGCTGTTTTAAGGAGTTAAAACCTGGCAATTTCATTTAAACAAGGTTTATCATTAATTTAAAGTATCGTAAGTGTGCACAATAGATTTAAAACACCACGTTTTAGATAACGACTCGCGGCAGTTAAATTCTGAAAAGAATTCATTGCAAAAAAAGAAGTTGAATCGAATGAAAAAATTCCGTTTTATCGTTCTCATTTAAAGAGTAATGGAGGATTATACGGAAAAGCTTATTTTAAATAATAAAATGAATTTTTTCAGGATTTATTTTCCATTTTGAATAATTGCGTTTTCAGATAAAATCTGGAAAAATTAATGAGGAAGATTTTGAAACATTCTTTCATTTGTAAAACTGAGCGCATAAATATTTCCTTTTGTTTCGATTTCTATGCCTTTTTTCATCAAATGCTTAATAAAACGTCGGATTTTGTTTAATTTCATTGCGAATTTTATGATTCCGAGAAAGAAATTAAATTTAATAATGAATCTAAATTTGATAAAATACCGCATATTTATTTCAGTACTAAAGATACATGGTTTTTAAATCATGTGTGTATACCTTTTTAGTCTTACCGAGAGTGCTTTAGTCTACAATATGAAAACTGTGTTATAAGAAAAATGTATATATTTTTAACAAGAATATTTCTTTTAAATTATTATTTATATGTTCAAAACGGATTTAATAGTAGTTCTAAAAATAAATATACGTAAAAGATATAAGTAAGTCCTGACAGATATTCTGAAACAAAAAATATATATTCTGATATTTTGAGTCACTCGATTTTTCCTCATACATTTAAATTATTAATAGTAATTGATTTCCAAAATTGTTTCTTCATTAAATTGTATTTGTATAATATAATTTTAAGTAGAAGCATATGCAAATGAGTGTCACAATAACGCAAATAGCTATGAAATAATGAAACATAATTGTTAATAGAAGGAAGGACCTCCCTTTTCCTTAATTACAGATTGTGTGCAAAGTGTGATGTATTAATTGAAGTCCTGTACTCTATTTTAGGGGATTGCAACTAGAGAACTATCTAATTCCAAAGGTGTGGCCGGAGTGGAAATCGAACATGGAGTGTTGACTTATATCCACACAAACGTTCAGTAATGTTCGTGTCAGGGGATTGAAGAGGCGCCAGAGGAGATGTTATGCTTCATCACCATATTTTTCAACAATTCTTGAGCACACTTAGAAGTGTGGAAAGGATCTTTGTCATCTTTAAAGAGCGGTTTATCTCCAGGGAAGACAGTCTGGAGAAGCGGATGTGACTCATCGGCCAGAATGTTTCGACAGTGATCGCCTTTTATCCTCCCACACAAGAGAACTCTTGGACAAAGTTCGCGTTCAGAGTCGGGAACAGTCAGGTAGCGTTATACGCATTTCGGAACCATCTCCACGCATACACTCCACTTATGGTCTGAAAGAGAATATAATTCTCTGATGAATAAGAATTCATCAGACTAGATTACACGCTACCGCTACTGTGGGATCCATTCTTAGTTATTTCTGCACCATTGGCGTCGCTTGCAAGCATTGCGTGGCTTGACCAAGTGGATTATGACAGCCAACTCTGCCATAAATTTTCACAGAATGAAGTTCTCTTTCCACAGTTTTGGAGAAAATGGGATTCTATGCATGTCTGTCCAAATTTGATGTTACTGGGACCATCCATTGCAACCAAAATGAACTTTAGCATCCGTATATCTCCATCTGTCATCTTGTACGTCGGTTCACTGTTGTGCTTTGCTGGGACTATCTTACCGTTAACCATCATCCACTGGCCATGGACCCTTTCCTTCCTTCCTTAAAAGGTTCAACCTCTATCGCAGAAATCGTTCTGCCTGTGGGGAAGTGGGCGCTCCTCTTTTCTCTGCTACTAGCTGCCTGTTAACCGTCTCTTTCCACATAACGAAACCAAGTGATCATCTCATCGATCATTGGTGGAAAGGCTGCCTCTCCAACAAATACTCGAGTTACGAAATCATCCCACTAGTGAACTTCCTTACTGATAAAGAGGTCTTGTTTAAATTGGACCCTGGAATTGACAGTAATTTTTCAGACACTGACTCGGACATCGAGGTCGCTATCCCCCAATAACAAGGCACTCATTAACGAGTTTGTTTATAATGTTTTTCCTTTATGTTCTTTTCTTTAAAATGCTGCACCATTATCTTAGAGTGTTTGATAATTAGTGTGTACCTTTGTATATTCACTTGGATTTATTATTTTATGTATTTAATTTCTTTTATATATTTTTGTTGTATTATAATTCTATGTTAATTGCTCAATAAAGTTTCTATTTACTCCCATCCAAACTGCTAACCGGAGATTTTTATCTTTGGAGTCAGGAGTGTGTCCTAGTATAATGTAATGCCACAACGGCTTCCAACTGCCATACCATGTTGAGAACACTGGTTCTCGTCTGAACACCGCAGTTAAGCAGCATCGGGCGAGGTCAGTACTTAGGAGAGTGACCACCTGGGAACGCAGCGTGTGTTTGCATCTTTTTGTCCCATATCCATTCAACTGATCAACAGTTGTAATGGTTCTAGGCACCGGCACATGTGGTGGCGTTAAGTCATAACCGCTGATACCGTTCTCCTTGCACGCACACTCCTCAACATTTATAGTTTCAGCTACCGAGCCTCCAACTGAACATGGTCCAATTACCTTTCGAATTCTTTCAGGTCTGGCATTGCAGATTCTCTCAGAGTGAATAATGGGCGCATGCAACTACTTCAACAGTTACTGATACGTTTATACACCTCCCTTCAGGGCCACTGAGTGGTCGGCTTCTATGGCAAGTGCATTACAACTCATCAAATTATCATCCTGGTTCCATCTATGTATATTTAGAAAATAAAGAAACATTTGCCAAAAACAAAAAAAAATTATAAGAAATAAAAGATAATCTAATTAGATCATTTAATATGAAATAACTAATAAAATCAATCTAGTGAGTTTAAATATTTCTTATTTATATAAACATACAAGAATTTCCTAGGAAACGCATTCTTCAACGCACAATCAATGAATTTCTCAACTCCAAACATCCAATTTGCGAATTCGGAGACAAGCAACTTATTTCTATGTATATAATTTAGAACTGTATTTTTGAATGCTAATCGACGTAAATTACTATCCCAATATGGAAATTTATTTATATTAAACTCCAAAGCATTTCTTTTATCAAAAATATTAGTACTTAATTTATTATTTACTATTTCACTCTAAAGATCAAGAACATCTGTTATTTATTAAAGTGTTGTTATTAGATTGTCGTGACATCTTATAAACCGAAATTAAAGAGCATGCACCAGTTGAAAACTGACGTACAACAAAAGTTCATGCACGAAAGTATTCCTGTTTTTGGTATTTCTTAAAATTCTCAACTTTGTATGAGCGTATAAGTGTTTTAAGAGAATTCTAACTATTACATGAATGAGTAAGATATATTTAACTTTTGTTTTTATTTCTTGCTCTTATTTGTATATTGATATTATGGCCACAGATATGTAGATAAATTACTTATGGAATTGCTTACCTAAAATACTTCAATTTATTGAACTTCCTAAGAAATACATAAATATTTTTCTTCAGAAAGTGTTTCGTTTCTTGAACTAAAAGCAATTATTTTGTTAATACAACTGAAAAATTAGTGCCTGTTCTGATCCAACAAAATATAGACAACAAATATTTTAAAAACAGAACGAACAAAAGTGCTTATTATTACAGTAGAACCTGCGTTGCATAATTTATCTATTCAGTTTTCAAGTCAAACATTTTAATTTTGCAATTTCTTGTCACAGTGCGAATATACCTAATATTCTCTGACAGCGAAAATATTCCTTATATTCAGAGTAAAGTAGTGAACGCAACTGCTGGCTTGCACGTCAGTTCCAACAGCTCAATAACTCGCAGTGATATTAGGAATAAGTCTCCGATATTAAGGAGTACGTGGCACTTCTACCGACGCAAAGCAATAACTTTCTTATTAATCAAAATATTAATCCGCCGAAAGAGCTCGCCGTTGCTTATGAACAGTAGTAAAAATAAATTAACGCTTGATTAACACGGAAAGTTTCAGAAGTGCTCCGAAATGCACAGAAATTAAGCGAGAGAAAAGTAGCTACTGGGACTCGGTAGAAGTGGGGCTGTAAATGACAGTGGCCTTTAGTTTCTCTTCTAAGTGAGGGGCCGTCTGCTCAGTGCATTGCTGCGGAACACTGGAATTAATTATTGTTCACTGAATCTTGGATATTACATTAAAACTAAATTTTGGTTTATAGGTTATTTTATGTTTTATACAAAATTGTGCATGAATTTTTACATTAACTCTCTGACTGCGTGTCCCGCATTTTCTGCAGATTGGAAGCAAGTCTATTTTCTGCTGCATCCTTTGATTTTCACAGGTTATTGTGTTTAGTAATTACTTTTACAGCGTTGGATGTTATTATACTAATAAAGCTTTCCATATAAATTACAATTAACTTCGCTTAACGGTATTTGAACACGTGTTCAAACGTTGCCTCCAAACGGTGATTTAAAAAAATGTGCATGTATTTAGACAGTAACTCTCTGACAGCGTGTCCCGCGTTTCCTGCGGATTGGAAGCAAGTCTATTTTCTGCTGCATCCTACGATTTTCACAGGCTAATGTGTTTAGTTAGTACTTATATAGCGTTGGATCATATTATACTAATAAAGCTTTGAATATAAATTAAAACTAGTTTGGCTCAACGGTATTTGAACACGTGTTCAAACGTTGCATCTAAACGGTGATTTGAAAAAAAATTGTGCATGTATTTAGACAGTACCCCTCTGACAGCGTGCCCCGCGTTTTCTGCGGAATGGAAGGAAGTCTATTTTCTGCTGCATCCAATGATTTTTACAGGCTAATGTGTTTAGTTAGTGCTTTTATGGCGTTGGATCATATTATACTAATAAAGCTTTTCATACAAATTACAACTAGCTTTACTAAACGGTATTTGAACACGTTTGCAAACGTTGCATCTAAACGGTGATTTAAAAAATTACTCAGTTAGATGTTAAATAGTCTGTAAAAATTTCCCCAGACGCATTTCATTTTCGAAGAGAAAAATTGGAAATAAGTTTGAAATAAAAAATAAATATAAAATTTATTGATGATGAGTATTAAGAGATGTTTCATCAACATTACTAAAATTTGCAATCTAACTACCTCAAGAGCTTATAGAACGAAACAATAAAACCCAGGTCCAAAAAAAGACCTCGTATCACGTTCCTGAAAATGTTCCGACTGTTTAATGAAAGCGTGTAAAATCTTAAGAACTACTGTAAATTTTACCAATAACGTTTATCATTCTTTGCTTCCTAATCTGAAAACGTTCGGCGTCGTACATTGCATCGTTTATGAAAACTGACATAACAGATGATCATGATATTTAAACCTACGGTCGCATGTATTACGCTCATATCGCTTTCATATAGAAGAAGGCGGATTTTATTGAAAAGAGAAAAAATTACATTATATGGCACATAGAAATTAAAAGAAAGAAAATTGCATTATATGTAAAGGCAAAGAAAGACGAGATTAAATAAAAAGAAAACAATGTTCTGCATGTGAAATTCAAAAATGCGAAATAAAAACTAAATAATATATTGTTATTAGAAATGCTATTACGGACATCGCTTTATATGCTTTTCACAATAATTGGAGAAAAGAGATCCTTTGATCGTTGCATGATTTTTTAAAATAAAGAGTTAGAATTTGTGCCTTGTATCAATTATAGGGTGTCCTAGAAACATTCGCACGACTTCAAAATTTTATTTAAAAAAGAAGAATAGGTCTACAGCAAAGATTTTTGCAGTTATGGACCGAACAACTCATTTCTTTACTGTTTCTTGGTCATAGATGGCGTTGCACGACACATAAAAATGACTCATTGAAAATGGCGTCTCCCGAGAAGAAAGAGCAATGTGTTCTGTTTTATGTGATGTTCTTCTGAGATTATATGAAATATGTTGTGTACCGAACAAAAGTTCACAATGTGTTGGAATCGAAGCAACGATTCCAAGCCGCTATAGAAATTGTTGATCAAGGCGTGCTTCAACGTTCCTGAAAGGAATTAGAATATCGACTTGAAATTATTCGTGCTTCGAAGAGATCTCATGAAGAACTTTACAAAGACGGTAAAAACTGAATAAGAATGCATAGACAATTTAAAATACAACAAAGGATTTAAAAACCAATCACCACGTATGGAGTACGGAGATAACAAAGGGGAAAACATTATCTTGAATATGAAATGGAAATATATAGAGAAAAGGAGTTCCATTTTCAGAGGGATACATATGAAACATTCTATAATTGTCAACTAAACAATTTAAATAAAATTTAAAGTTTTACAATAAATGGATGACATTTTGAAATCAAGGATTGTACTAAATATGAAAGTAAAATATTAAACAATATATGAAATGCAAAAAAAGGATGAGAATGTCGAAAGATTAAATACAGACATCGCGCAATGTAACAACCTTAAACACTGAAATTTTTAAAAAAACATTTTAAATTTCAACACTGAAATTTGAAAACAAATTTGGTAAAAATTTTATAAAATTCTAGTTAATTTGCCAGCAATGCGATTTTTTAGTTATGAAAATCTATAGGAAAAAAGATGTATATACTTTCAGGTAATTTGCCATCTAAATAACGCCGTTCGAAACGTAGGATATGAAGAACGTAGGAAAATTAATGTTTCAATAATGTAGATAAATATTTATATTCTGACAACTATAATGCTTTGGCCGTGGAAATTGGAAAAAGGAGAAAACGCAAACACAACAAACCAGCAGAAAAGTTTTGACTGGCCATATTTTTATATAAATTGCATTTGACATATGTTATTAACATGAAGATTAAAAAGTAAAGAAGATATAAAATCGCCCTTATTTGAAGTGAGTGAATATAAAGAAATGGGCTGAATAGAATAATTTTGAAAGTTGATGAAAAGATGCGAATTTTCTCAGAGTTAGAGTATAGATTCTTAAGTTGTTCCATGCGCAATTTTTTTCAAATATCTGTTCGGAGTAACCTTTAATTATAGATTATGAATTTTTTCATAAATATTATTTGTTTTCTTTTCGCTGAATTACTAAAAAATTTTGATAACATATTGATTTTTCTCCGATTCCAAGAAAGAGTAAAAAGGGAGAAAGTTGCTAAATATATAGTACTATAGAATTTTTCCCAAGCACACATAATTCAGAATCTGTTGAGTGAAAACTGTCCAAGAATTATGGAAAAATTCTGATCAGAAATATAATTTCGTCTCATTTCCAAAACTCTGGCTTCATGAAAGCTCTTTTAATAACTTTTGCAGAGATCTCGGCTTGTGTTGCAATTTTCTTTCAGATTTTGCATTTTTTTCTTTTTGAAAAATTCTGTCGCTGCTTCTGAATTCCTCTGCAGCGACAACATTTGCCATGAATGTTTTGGCAATTTTTAAAGGTGTTTTCTTTTTCCTTATTAACATCATGAGCTCAGGAACACTTTAACAAATAGTTATATTGCCTGAGAAGGTACTAGAAGTCTTTTGTTAGGTGATGGCGTGTTTCAGGATCTAGCATAGCCAAATTAAACTATAGATTACCAGCATCATATTGTTTGATTTTGTTAGCTTAATAGAAATATTAATTTAAGTAATCCCAATAATTCGGTTTGAAATATTCTATGACAGTTAGCCAGTTTTCGTCGCCTTTACGAAACGCAAATACCTTTTTATTAAGCCTAATTGGCACAGCCCGATCCAGCTCTGTTTTTTAACAATCCGCGGAAATTGTAAGATTTCATTCTGTAAGTAGGTGTGAATAATTTGAAGGGTGTGTAGTATAGATTTTGACTTTTTATTCTGATTCAAATATCTGCTAGTACCTTCAAACTGTATATCCCTTCTTAAAGTTTTGATATTGAAATAAATTGCTTCTTTTTGTGTTTTAAAAGCAATGGAATCATGCCTGTAAATTTATAATGTAACTGTAGGTGAGCTTATATAATATAATGAAAAGCAAACGGAAAGTCCATTGAAAATAAATTACCTTTTATTCCAATCTTAAACCGAAAGTTAATAGGCATTTGAGCCTTAAATGGACTCCTTTTTGTGACAATTTGGGAGCGTGTTTTTGGAATATTTAACGTAGTCCCCAATTACCCCCATAGTAAATAGGATGTGCTATGTGACGAACCTGTTTCTGGGGAAATTTATGGATGTCGAAACACTGTGATCAATATATTGATATATTAAATGTATTTAATTTGTCTCTATATTAAAAATTTCAAGTTTGAAATTTGGGTGATTTTCAAATAGTTTCAATTTTCCCACTGATGACAATAATAATAATAATAATCTATATGTGCTTATGCCTAAGTAAGTGTAATTTCCACAGGATATTCAACTTCTAATATTTAATTTACAAGGAGGTTGAACTTGATGGTAGAGAATTTAGAGATATTCAGATACTTACTTATTTCCCTTCAAGAGTGTACTGCTTAGCAATATTTATTTACTCTAAGGCCCCAACACCTTGACACTATATCTGACCTCCTGGCAAGGATTTTTCTTTTCAATAATCTGTATCTGTTTACAGTTTTCTGGCATTTTATGATTTTGTGGAATGCCTAATGAATGAGAAAAATTTTCTCTGTTTCGTTTCTACTTCTTACTACTGATTATTATAAACTTGTTCTGTCTTCCTTCTCAGGAGAATCTGTTCCCTTGAAGAGTGATTTAAAGCATTTTTCATCGTAATCGTATAAAAATAATTGCTGCAATTTATAAGCAACCTTTAGAAGAATGAGGGATTACTGCAACCGAAGGAGATTCCATAATCTGCATATACTTTGTCCATTGGTGAATACATAATAAGATTATTTGTATGTATAATTTATAAAATTTTTAAATATCTTTGAAGTAGAAACATTCATCACTTATGTGCTTCAAAAACCATTTAAAACATTGAGGAAAGTATCCTTTGAATTTTTTAATTTGATTGTATCGTTTTATTAAGTTTAAAAAATTAAGTAACATTACTTGGAATTCACTTTAACGATCCACAATTTAATTCGTCATAACAATTCAAGTGCATGAAAACTTTTATGCAAATAAATGAACAAATGAGATTCAAAAGTCAGTTGTTTTTATTATTGGATATGCATTATGCATTTTTTGTTACCAGCTTGCTTAATTGGAACACTGTTTGATTTTATTTCCGATTAAATCTTTGATACGTAATTTTGTCTTCACGGTTCCGTCAGTATTTTTCTTTCCTTTCTTAATATTTGTATCTGAAAATAAACAAAACGTCTTGTACAATGAAAGATAAAAGTGATACAGGCATATCTTTAAATTATTTTCATCAGTTCTGTTAAGATGTTCGAGAACATGTTCCAAAAATGCGCATTCGTTCATAAAGAGTTTTCTTTGAGCCAATCTATAATATCATGAGCATGTTCTGTTTAATCAACATTTTTCTAATAGGAGAATATAAGAGATTAATGTTTTCATGTTGTGGCAATTCTTCAAATAATAAATTAAAAGTATTCATACATGCTTCTGAGTGATATGAAATTTATGTAAATTCTCAGTTTACAACAATAGATAAATTATCATACCATACATTGCTCATCAAACTTGATGAATATTCATTCAAGCATTGGTCTTTAACATTTTAAATAAAATTCCATTCTAAATTTAAATAAAATAGAATGTAAAGTACTTTTATTGTATTTTAGAAAATATGAACTATCAGAAATGTACATTTTAAAAGTGTCTCGAATGCTTTTAAAAGCTAAATTAAATTTCAGAAAGTGATTGGCATATATACAACTTAAAAAATGAGGATATAATAGTTAATATCAAATAGGTATGGCAAAAGTTTATCCTTATTTTTTGAAATGAATTTTCCGCTCAATATTATGTATTTCATTTGATATTAAGAATTAAAATTGCATTATTAATATAGGTATTTGCATGGCAATTTAATTTGCTCTAAAATTTACATTAATATATAGGCAATAAATTTTGATGCAAGAGACCCGTGATTCGGTATATTTTAGTCAAATTTTTCATTTCCAGAAATTAATGTTATATTTAAGGAATCTTGAATTTAGAAAATAATGTGACACCTTAAACATTATGGATTTGAAAATTCATAATTTCTTAAATTAATTGAGTAAAAAAAAGGCAATTACAGAAAATGTAATTCGTACATACCTAAAACATAAAAAATATTTAAGTAAACTAATATAATTTTATGAGCTATCTGGCATCGAGATTTGATTATCTGATTAAATAACATGAAATGAATTATGAATGATTAAATAATATGAATCTGATTAAATAATATTTTAGAATTTGTAGTAAGTAAAGAACGCATTAAATTAAATTGCAACTGTCTTTCTATTTTAGACTATCCATTTGATCATTATCTATGTAATACGCAATGAGATAATTCTCATTGATAATTTTATACACTTACTAAAGAATGTTGAAGCATAAATTACATTCAGAGTGTAAATTCTATTTAAAAGGAAAATTAGGTTTGTCGAAGCAACTTTACGCATAGATGAATCTCAGAAATGTTTGACCAAATTTTTATAATGTTGTCATTTTTTTCCAAAACCTGATATTACTAACTCCCACTCTGCTGTCATTCCTTATCATAAATCTATTTTATTTTAAATCTGATGTTTACCTTGAAATTGCACTTCAATAATATTAAAGCAAAAGAATCATGAATAATTCCAAATTATAAAATTGGCATAAAAGCACAATACAGGGTGGTCATAAATTATGGGACCCAATTCAAAAATTAATAAAAAACTAATAATGTTACAACTACATTTTTTAAAAAAAGAATGAGAGCGGTTTTTAAAAACTTTTTCATATAGGTAACGTACCGTTACGGGGGTCAAGGGGGTCGTAAATTATTGGGCAACATTTTTGAAAGCCATTATCTGAGAAACCTTCAATTCTGGAAGAAAAATAAAAGCATGCATTTGTAGGGAATTTTACTCTCTTTAATTTGTTAATTCACATGTAGTGTGAACACTGAGCATTTTTTTAATACAAATATTAAAAAAGAGGAATAAAAAGGTGGAAGGGTAAAAAAATAATAGTAGACACAACGACAAGAAATAAGAATCTGGTGAATGACTTCATCAGAGGCCAGACATTCATGCAGATTCAAAAGTGGAATAGGTTTTCTGTAGAGGAAAGAGACTTTATGGTCTGAATTTAATATCCTCTTTTGGCCTGAACCTAAACCGGAATGTATTGGAAAGAAAAACATTTACCCACAAAGAAGAAATTAAAGACAATCTCCAAGAACAAAGTGTAAAAAGAAGGGATTAAAATCTTACCTCTTATAACATATTTGAAACAAAGGAGTGACGCTCTTTAACAAAGGTGTGTTACAATGTAAACAAGGCCAATAGATGCGTGCACGTATCTCCATCTAGTGAGAGAAAAAATAACAAAAGATATGAAATTTTTTTGTAAATTTTTTCCTAAAGATTTTTTAGGGTTTTTTTTATTATTTTTTGTTTTATTTTTAATTTTTTAAATAATCTATCTTCATTCTTTGTCTTTTTAGATATTCTTACCTTTTTGTCTCTTTAGATATTCAGAGCATTTTTTGAGATATTCAATAAAAACTAAGAAAGGAAACCAGAAAATGTGCATCGGCTTCTGCTGATCGGTAACCATTGCGCATGGAAATATCTCTCTGTAGCAAATTTAGAATGCCACAATGGTACGCCAACTATCTGTAAAAAGCTTTTTTATTTGCTCTCTCATTTAAAAAGAAACCGCTTTTGTGACATTATTAGTTTTTTTATTGATTTTTGAAATCGGTTGAACCCATTTCCATACGCAAAGGCTACCAATCAGCAGAAGCCAATGCGCGTTTTCTGGTCTGCTTTTTTAGTGTTTCTTGAATATTTCAAAACATATTCAGTTTTCACTCTACATGACAAATAACGCATTACTTTTAAATTAAAAATACAACTGCAAAATTTTAAGAAGAAACTCATTTGTACGTTATGTTGTTTTTAATTGCTTGAACTGCGAGAGAGAGTGACATGTGTTAACTTTTTATGAATAGAAAGAAAATGCTTTGAAATTTTAACACCAGTTTAAAAGAAAAAAACATTTTTTCTCTATTTTATTTTTAGCACTAACAAAAAAAAATCTAAGTCAATATTTAAAAAAAAATAAACTTTCAAAAAATCATCTTTAGTTAAATATTCTCCTTTCAGTGTATGTATGTACCAAAATGGTAACTCTAGTATCTCCAACAAATACACTCATTCATAATTAATTAATTAGATATCACGAATTTAAGATTGAATACCAATTGAATGTTTAATTTTTTTGCGTTTCGTTTTGATTCACGTATTCTTAATTTGAAGGAAAGTTTGAAAACTGTGATATTGTCAGCGTAATTTTATATATCGAGTGAAGATTATCTAAATTGTCTTGTTTAATTTTTTTAAATGTATTAAAGTTATTTTTTAATCTTCCAGACCTAATTTCAAGATAAATAGAAAATAATGTTTGGTTGAAATTTTCAGTTATTATCATTTTAAATTAATCGATTCTTAATTCAATAATGACTAAGTTTTAATTTGATATTTAACACGACCAGATATACGAGATATAAGTTAGTTCGTATAAGTTAGAAATGAAATAAATAAGAAGAATTATTAAACCATCTGATTTAAAATCAGACTGATGAAATTTTTAAAGCTTATTCGCGATTAGTATTGTATTCTTTTTTACTTACAAAGACAGTTTAAACTCGCCTTTAGCAATGATTTTAGCTTACACACTTAATTTCAAAGTATTTGCTAGTAATTAATTCTTCTGACTAAATGTTACTGCTATTCAGGGACAAAGATAATTGGAAAATTGTTACATAGTAAGTACTTCCTTACCATGGGACAGAATGCTGGAGTATTCTTCTGGAAAAGGAGATAAGGAGAGAGTAAAATTTTATTTTTCTCACGAGGATAATATTACTCTCCGAAATCAAAACTAAAGGGAAAAGGTGGTTCCTATATATATAAATCCATTTAATTTGCATGGAGAAGGTTTTAAAATCGGGCTGAGTACTTTCTGCTTCAATGCATTAATTTATCACCTTTAAGTATTAAAATACCTGTATATCTATTGTGCATAATATTTTAGAAATTTATAATTTCCAGTCCATGTTTTGAATAGAATGAATAGTTTTTAACCCTCTGAGCGCCCAATTATTTTGGTTTTTCTAGATTTCAGGTTATAAAAGTTAGCTTTTAAAGTGAATGAACCAATTTCTTTTTCATTTAATGTTATAAACTGTTTTTATTTAATGCAAATCAGATATTTAGCAGCAAATGTTTAATTTATACCAAAAGAAATAGAAATATTCTTCGGTTTTTGAATTTTAAAAACCAAGTATTTATTATATAGATTTTATTAAGAATTTAATTATTCTCATAATCTAAAAACACAACTTTCTTGGAACAATCAAGACGTTCTTCACAATTGCATAAAATAACGAATATTTATTTCATATCTAATAACTCAACAAAATTCTCTAAAAATGAACCTTGTATATGTAGAAGAACTATTTATTCTTAGAAAGACTCCTGCCCGCGAAATAAATCCCGCCGATCTATATTAAGTGAATATCTTTCGGGACTCAATACTACCTAACTCAGTTTTTTCTTATTGAATCATCCTGAACCGCTGCTAGAGCCTAGTGGTAAACAGCCACTAGCATTTGCAATAAACCACGAAAAGACTGAAGAGAAGTTCGATCTATTTTATTCTATCAAAAGCGAAATAGCTTGGCCTAACAGAGAAGAATAGCTTTTTCTCCGCAAGAGCTTGAATTTATATCACGTATCGTTTTATTGAAGTGAATTCTATTACGGGGCAGAAAGAAACTGCTGTATCATAGCATCTGTATTTTAAGGTGAAACTGTATACGAGAGAGTACGTT
Source organism: Araneus ventricosus (assembly GCA_013235015.1). Classification (NCBI taxonomy): domain Eukaryota; kingdom Metazoa; phylum Arthropoda; class Arachnida; order Araneae; family Araneidae; genus Araneus; species Araneus ventricosus. Next base: position 37,372 of record BGPR01000074.1, read on the forward strand.
CGAGAGCATAAATATTTTACGGTGTTTAAATTCGTATCGGATAATGTGAAATTACCTAATATGGTATTCAAGTTTGTTTTGAAAAGAGAATTTCATTTGGAAAATTATTTATTTGATGCAAGAACGACTTAACATATCAATAATTAAATATCAATATTGTTACAAAGCTATAAAGTCGTTTCCCTGAGATCCTAATCTTGGCGACAAATTTGGCGAACATTTTGGCGACTTGTCAGCAAAGTTGGCAACTTTGGCGACAAAAGGAATTTTCTAGAAGGACCTCAAACTTTCAACCTATTTCTACTGGCTTCATGAACTTTCTGGAGATTACGTCAGTTCCTATGTAATGAAGTCACTTCCTGTTGAAAAAGTATAAAAGCAAGCTCTCAAGCCAAGAAGTATCAGTTGGATTTTGATCAGCAAGCAAGCTGGTGAGGTAACAAGAAGCCTTTGAGCGTTGTGTTGAGATTTAATGGTAATCTCTGTTGTGAATTCTTACAAGTGCTGTTTGAATACTTGTGTTTCTTTGCTTAGAATATTAGTAACATAAAGAGATTCACTTTTTTAAATCCTACTTATTGGACTGCATTCACGTACATCCACAAGTCTATTTTGTCACATTATCATAGAATTAATATATTTCAAAGAAATTTACAATTTTTCTTTAATCACGCATTATTAAATTTTTATAAGTCAGTTTTGTTCTAGAAGAAACCAGGTACTCCTACCTTAACCAAATTTCACTAAAATAGGAAAATGGAACTTCCCATCGCCTGGTCAATAATACTTGTGTTATAATTTCGTAAATGTTAAAATAGTTAGTGCACTTTTTGAAAAAAACATAATCTTAATTTATTACAAATTTTTGATGTTTTATTTTTGAGAACTGAATTTAGCAAGCATCATTAAGTGTCTTTAAAACTTTCGTAAATTAATATGCGGAAGAAGTTGTTCTGCTAAGCTGAAGTTTAAACATTTTAAATGAAACTCAGTTTTTATTGACAAAGCAGATATAGAGATGGCAGCATGAATTTCTTAATTCACAATGCCGTCGATGAACACTATATAAATACACTGAATTTGATTATAAATAAATGTATTAACTTTAAACATAGTTTAATTTAATAAATTTCCAAAAGACAATGCCATATGGAGAATAATAATTAGAAACTTTAAAAAATGTATTTGATGCTGCTTTCTCTGATTTATAAAAATCATTCAGAAATGGTAATATTTACTTAACTCTATAAGAAGCTTAATATCTTTTTAAATTATTCAAGTTTAATATTTTAATAAAACTCAAAAACGAATATTAAGAGTACTTTGTATTCCTGTCTATTTCTCTTACCTTCTTTGATTTCTGTGATGGATATATTTAGATATGAATATTGAATTACTTTTATTATACATTTCAAAAGTTAAAATTTGGAAAAAATTGGCTTTCATTGAATTTTTGTAAGGGATAATTGTTAACGGATGATGTACTTACAACTTTACAGTCACAGGTGCTGTATATACTGCATTCATATTGCATATAAATTCATCTAAAATCCCACTTTGAAAAGAGTATACTCAATGGGATTATTTTTTAACATGTGATAAGCATTTAAAAATATTTTAGTGAATTTATTTGTTAAAATTTCCTGGGAATTAAAATATTTCGTTTAATTTTTCATAATAAGTGGACGTGATACTAATGGCATTATCACTATCACAAAGATCTCTTTTAAGCGACGTTCATTGAGACTACATAAATGTTTGAGTGTTCTATTCAAAACCATTCAATAATTCTGAAAGCAAAGTAGGAAACTTACAAAACATATAGAAACTCAAAGGAAATGTTTAAATGCTGTTTCGATACATAAATTTAAATTCGTGAAGATGGGAGATATCCAAATATTTGGAAGATGTACGATGCATAAATATGACCCTAGAAACACATTGTATAAGGAATTTTAAATAAAAATGTTGCAGAATAAAAATTACTTTAAGAGATAAATTAGTTAATTTAATGAGTAGTAGTGTATGTCGTAAATAGAATTATTCTATTAAAATATTTTAAACCTTAGAAAGCCGCAAGGAAACCTTAAGTTATTATGTACAGAGGCTCTAAAATTAGGTTTTTGTGTCTTAAATCTTCGCAGTTGGTAACATTCATACAATTCAACTGTAATTTTTCTTGTTGTCAGGAGAGCCTTGAAAATTTACAAGATTTCAAGTAAATAACGCAAAGTTAATTAAGAAATAAATTTTTAAATTATGTGCAGAATAATTTTAATTAACTGTTAAGGAAGCTTTAGCGGAGTAACGCTTTAGAAATTTTCTCGTTGTTCCCTTTAGAATCTCGTTCTAAAATAACATCATAAATCTCTCAAATTTTTGGTCCAGAATAATAATGACGCTATTAAATTTAGTTAATGATACTGCCCAGATATTCTGAGATTTCTTAATCTTGAAACAAATATTTCTAGTTATCTTTATTTTGTTATATTGAACATGAATAATGAGAAATCCATAGATGCATGCCTAATATAAAATAATTTTCTCTGGGCATAAGTGGGGAAATCCAAAACTTTAATTCATCTTTAATTTGTTATCCTTGAATGGTTTATTTCCGTTTAAAGCAAACAAAAATAATTCTAAAATACTCTGGAAGTAAATCAAAAGCTAGAGAAAAGAGTAAAGAAGCTTTGAAGGATTAATTAAATCGATATTTTATATATATTAATATTAACATTTATTATACTAAGCTCATCCAGACAGTAAGTACCGTTTGTGCATACCTCCTGCGCATCTGACAACACGAAGTTCGCGCATGCGTGGCTACATCCTTCAACTCGAGAAAGAATTAACCCAGCCATTTTGATCGTTTACTAACGTTTAAAGTCATTGGTTGTCGATAATCAAGTTTAAAACAATCGATCAGCACGCCAGCTAGGAAATAAGAGCCGTTATTAAGTTTTTGAATGAGAGAAATGTTCAAACTTGTGAAATTAACTGTCAGATAAGTGAAAGTCAGTCCGGACCTAGCTCCATCCGATTTCCATTTGTTTTCTCATCTCAAGAAATTTCTTGCCGGCTAGCAATTTGCAAGCGATGATGAGATCAAGGTAAACGTCCAGAACTGGTTCAGGTCGCAGGCGGCTGAATCCTACTAAGCGGGTATGTTGCAATTAGTGCCAAGATGTGACACATGCCTTGATTCGCATGGTGAATATGGCGAAAAGTAGTTTAAGGTGTGTAGAGTTTTCTGTAATAAATACAAATGAAAACAAATTGCTAATCTTTTTTAATGCCCAAACGGTACTTACTTTCTGGATGAGCTTTGTATTTAAGATTATTGCTTTCATAATATCATATTCTGTGAAATAAAAAAAGAATTAATTTAGTTTTTAACCCTCTGTGTGGTTAGCTATTTTGGTGTACTAGCTTTAAAGTCTTAAAAATTGGTTTTAAAGTGAATAATTGTATCTTTATTGCGTTAAATCAAGTTTCTGAAATCTTAAAAATAGTTTATCCATGGCAAGGTAAGAATTTACGCATATAAACATGAATTATCTGTTTTTGAACTCAAGATGAGAAACGGAAAAATACGTGTAAAACGCTTAGAGGGATTGGATTGAAATACAAAAATTATGCATGAGCATCTCTTCCAACGTTAAGCAACGTTTTCAAGTTGCAATGAATTACTGAATGAAATTTCAGTGAATGGAAGATAAATATATGTTTCCATTTATTTTATTTCAAAAGAAATTATTTAATGTCACAAAAGAAAGTATGCATATATCTCTTGTACAAGAAATAAAAAAAATAATGATCAAGATAACTTAAATCAAACTTTTAAGGAAACAGTTATTTTAAATTTCTAAATGGGGTCATGCTAACTTAATGGTAGGGTCTCGGATTGGAGGGCGGAGGGTTTTCCATGCTCCAAACCCGATCCACTGAAAACCCGCTCTGTGTGGAACTTTTGCAAGTTTGGAAAGGAGCACGCCAGTTCAGGTGTCGTCCTCATCAACTGAACGGAATTCAAAATTACGAGGTCCATCCCAAAATTGCCCTTGTGTTGCTTCAAAACGGGGCGTTAATGTAACCAAACTAAACTAACTAAAATTATGAATTTTGCACTGTGCATATCAGGTCGTAAAACTTACAAACATAATTCAATTTAGTATAATATCATATATTGTAAGGAAATAGTGCGTAATTGTACATCAGTCACAAAATCGAAATTCAATTTACCCACTTTTGGATAAAGCTGCTTCTGAAAACCACAATTTGAAAAAAATGAATGCTTCTTTTTTCCAACACTAATTATTGTTCTACACGTTGTGATAAAGTAGATCAGAGAAGATCAAATTTTACATGGCAAATTACCCATATTTAAACGTAGTTAGAAAAAATTAACCCGGAATCCAAAAAATGGCAGTTGGTTCACGATTGTGTACCTGCTTCGAAATATTAGCATTAAATTTTTGTGCAACAGAGTGTAGCCTCTCTGTCGCTCTAAAGTGTAAAAGTATAACAAAAAAAGATTTCAGTCCTAATTGAGAGAGAAATAGCGGAAATTTGGGAACAATTTCAGAGCTTTTAGAAAAATGCGAGTGTATTATAAGATTTTAAGGGCTGTCGAATTCAATCAGTACCAATCTGGGGACCGTATTCTAAGCATAGGAAATGTCGCGAATGATAATACTTCAATAGTTATTTAATAAAATAAAACAATTTGAGTTCTGTTTTCGAAATATTTTCAGAAAATTTATTAACATTTTTTTAAAAAATTGTACTTTCCACGATATTTATTTTTAAACCCCCACATATTTTACTCCAAGTCGAAGAATAAAAATTTGAAATATCCAAGCCATTCCGAATAATCTTGTAAGTTAAATATTGAACAGCAGAGAAAATATTGGTCTACTTTTAAATGCATCGTATAGAAATATTTATTGAGACTTTTCACTTAAAGTTAAATTACTACAATGACTAGATGAGTGGATATCCTTAAATAATACGAACTCAAAAGCTATTCTTTGCGGAAAATTTGACCTTAATATATATAGATGGAAGGCGTAGATCCCATCTTAAAAGAAAGTCTTCTAAGAAAAATACAGCAACTATTTTTCCTCTATCACTCATTAAATCTTTAATAACTACTTATCAAGCCAAGTAATCATTACAAAAGACAACCCATTTCCTGGATTATATTTTAATATTAGTAACTAATCAAGAACAATTCTGATGAGAGACTAGATATCTTCGTGCAACTTGAACTGGTACTTGGCCAAATATATAGGTTTTAAGTAGTCTTCTCCTTCCTGTTTATTGATATAAATATTACCTATATAACAAAAGATTTACCTATTTAAACAAAAGATCGACTTATTAACCGGTTGCTAGGAAAATAATGTCAGTTTTTAACTTTTAAATTTAAATGTATATATCTCAGCTTATAATAAAGTGATTTAATCGAAATAACAACCATTAAACTAATGTATCTAATGCGTTTTTTCCGACGAGAAATGAGTTTATATATTCCGTTAACTTAGAATTTCAAGTCTGAAATCAATAAACTTTTGGAAGACATATAAAACAGCATTTTGGTTGTTAAAGAATTTTTTTATTAGGAAGTGGTCGAGGTGCTTTAAAAAGTGACAGTCGGTTGGCAACAGGTCTGGTGAACATGATGGCTGAGGCTGAGTTTCGTAGCATAATTTATTCAGTTTTAGTAGAATTATTTGTGGGACGTGTGCCCCGGGATTGTTGTGTAGATGAAAGGGATCTTTTCTCTTGATCAATATCGGGCGCACGCGTTGTAATTTACAGTTCATTTCGTCGATTTCCTTACAATACTTGTCTGTCGCGTAGGTTTCGTCTGGATTTAACACTCTGACTCCTAAGCCGCCCGTAACCGGCCATGCAACTTCTATACTAGTGGGGCGGATTTCGGCCTGTTGCTGTTTCGAGAGGAGGGAGAAGGCAGTTGAGCGAGTGGTCATTAAAAGGAACCTTAAGGGAGAGATAAGAAATGGAAGGCCTGCCATTTATATCTCCCACCACCCATAGTGAGGAGAAAAGAAGGAACGGGGCGGACGAATCTACTCCACAGATCAATTAGTAAGCATACTTCCGTATACAACTGTCCTGAGATTTTGAGAACTCTTAATAGTGAAAGGGTTACAAATAATAGGAGGGAATAAATAATATTGGTTTAAGTTTTGGAAGAATAAGTTTATTGTCAGAAAAAGTAAACACAAAAGGGAAAATAACTGACAATTCCTCAATAGCACATCAAATTCCGCGTTACAGTTAAAAATAAATATAGATGAACTACAAAAATAAATAACACATTCCTTATCGGAACAACATACGGAAATATTCATTCATCATCAGAATTGACAAATCATAGTAGTAAGCATTTGATATGAAAAATCGAATGATATGTGTAAAGATAAAGAATAAATAATTAAAGAAAAAGTGATTGGTATGACAAAATAACGGCTTGTTTTTTTTAAATCTTTGATCCCTTTACCTTATAATATATATGTTATAGCCGATGTGATAAATTGGATATTATATATAATAATAGGATCATTAAATGGTCATTATATATAATAGACGAATCTCTTATGCGGTTATTATTAATAATTCTTATGCATTATCTTAACAATACATACGAATCGCGGTTATTATATATAATATCCGATAACTCACATTGAACGTAGTATGCATCTTTATATATAAAAGGCAAATAGTGAGCTCACTGACTCACTCATCGCGAAATCTCCCACACCACTGGGACCAGAAACTTGACATTTGGCAGGCCATTCCTTTTTGGGAAGTAGGTGCTCATTAGGAAAAGAGTTTTCAAAATTTTAATTAGAATTTAAACTATTTAAAAATTACTTTAAATTTTAACGTTTTTTCGGAATAACTTCGGATCCTATTATAGCAAAAAAAAAAATAAAAAAAAATAAAAAAAAAACATTTTTGTACCATCTTAAAGATAAAAAAAAATTAGCTTTTCAAAGACACCAATCTTATTTACATCGGACATTTTGTTCAAAATGTTTTTAAACATGAATTGTTACAATGTGTTTTTCTTGTTGTAAATAAAATTCAAAACATCTCATTATTTCAACAAATCTTTTATTTACGCGCTTTTGTGTAATTGTTACGGTTATGATAGTATAAATCGTTTTCTTCGGAAATTAAATCCAAAGCAGAATTTCCACTTTAGTATTCATTGCATTTCTGAAATATTTTATAGCACCTGCTTCAAAGTTAATATTTTTTATAAAGTTGGCAACAGATATTTAATTTCGATTTGTTTGTTTTTATTGTGTGTGAGGTACACTGAAATGATTCCCGTCCTTTCTTCAAGCATTTAATCTCATGCTTTCCTGCCATTTGAAAATTATGAGGCATGAAACATTATTGGTAAATTTGTATTAAAATTTTAGTTAGGCACAGTACAGTACTGCTGCTGAATTTCCTCAAGTGATAACTCATCAAAGTTCATATTAGAAACTAGAAATTACAGCCTGTAACAAGCAATTACAAAACGGCAATAGTGTTCGGGAAAACTAACTAATTTTTAAATTTTATTGTCTACCTCCTATAACTCCCGGGTCTTTTAAATGTCTATGAATTTTTTATGCCGCCTCACTTTTTGTACCTACTGCTTCACACGGGTATCCAGAATGTTCGGATTTCGAGACCATATTTAGCGTTAATTATTCTACCAATGAGTGATAGAAGAATTGAGTGAAAGATAATTGAAACTTAGTTTGTAAGTTTCGTTAGCTGCATTGCATCATACAAAATTGTTTCGCTACCATTTTAAAATTAACGTCTTTAAATATTTTACTATCTGCCAAATAAAATAAAATATTCAATTTTTTGTTCATGTTTGCTGAGTTATCGTTGCTGAAACTGCGACGTGTAATGCTATAATTAATATAAAATACAAAAATAAATTTAAAAAAGCGAACCAGCTGGTCGTCGAAAGCGGCTAGTATAGTATAAAGTAAATAGAAATTCGGGTGTATATATATATATATGTAGGAAAGGTGTCTAGGGGATAAAGGTTCTAATTTGATGCAAAATGAAAAGAGAGAGTTAAAAATCAACTAATTTATTATTTAAACACAATTAAAACATTTAACTATTTACAAAGGGGTTAAAACAATAAACATAAGAGCAAGTTCACCTCCGAGATAGCACCAGGCTAATTCATAATTTACTTTCGCTCAGAAAACGGAAAGCCTAAATTATAACGACCGCTTCGGTGAAAATCCAACATCGAACTGATTTAATTCCCGCCGCGTGACGTGACGTCACTTCGCCATAAAACAGACGATTTTATTAGTGGTGCCATCTCTTACAATTTTAAATGAACAAAAATGCTAAAGTTAGTATCTATATATATATATATATATTTACGATAAATTTCGGAATGCCTTATGACTATTATACAGGGTTACCACTTATATCCGTTACACCCTACCTTTAACTTCTAAACGGCGATAGCTTAAGCCATATTTGGTGTCTAGGTATAGTAAAAAGGCTATGCACTATTCGATGAGACAACTTACAATGCCATCTATCGGCAAATTTTGGGATTAGCGGTTCTCTCTCGTAAACAGTGAAAGATACAAGTAAAAAGTCAATTAGGAAGTTGTCGAACACTCTTGATTTAGTACGAAAAGATATCTTGCGCACATTAATACTCAAAACAGAATGCAAAAAAATTAACATTTGTTTGATCGTGATTTTCAACACTATGGCGTCGTGAAACGCGAGCGAAACGAGAAAAGTACTTCTTATGGGGACACATAAAAGGGCAGGTATATGCGACCCCTCCGCCAACATTGCAGGATCTTCGACTACGCATTACTGATGCTTGTGAATCCGTAACACTTGCCATGTTTCACAATGTGCAACCAGAAATCCAGTCCAGAATGCAAATGTGTATAGAGGCTAACGGAGAGCATTTTGAACAAGATAAATAAATGATCCAGAAGATCCTGTAATATTAAATACATTATTTAAATTGCAATTCGATAATAATTATTCGAAAATTCATGTTTTAGAAATTTCAGTTTGTGCGTGGACCCTTATAATTTAGCTTCTCTTAGAAAGTACTGAAATTTGTCTCCTTACTACGTCGATATCTTTCTGAATATTTACAGTATTGAACTGAAATTTTTACATAAGTTGTTCAATATATATTGCTTTGAAGTTGTGACCGAAAAATTTGCTCTACGTTTCACGACGCCATACGCAGTGAAAATTTATTTACTAAAGCGACTCTTATGTCCTTCATATGCAAATTATTTGATTGAAATTATTTTAAAACAAAGCTTTTCTTACATATCGTTAGATATTCTGTAAGCTTCGTATAATTTGGTTGAAAACACTGCATGTTATAAGCAAAAAACAAGCGGAAAAATCAGGGATTTTTTAAAGAAACCTTTTTATTTTCACGAATATTTTTGCTATTTTCACGAATATGCTTGCAAGCATTACGCACATCAATCAAATCCATTTATGGAAGTTTCAGATTATTATCAGCTTTTCATCAAACGAGGTAGGCCAAAATAAATTTCGTCTTCATCAATTTGCGGACGGCCCCCTAAATATCCTAACGACCGATTCTTCACTGTAAAATATGAGTTCCAATGATTGCATGTCCCACTTAATAGGCATGTAATGCGAGCCATTATATGCCTATTAAGTCCAAATTTCTCGCATCTTAAAAGTAGTTCTTGGCATTTGACCACCAGAGTACTTAAGAAAGAATTACACAAATTTCTAGTTTTTCAGTTTTTCTTACAAGGAGGTTGAGTTCTTTTCAAGTAAATTAATGTATATAATAAAGTTGCAATATGTATTTTGTATATATTGCAACTTTGTATAAAATATATACAAAAATTAGTATAAATATATAAAAACTTTGGCTCAATAGCAAATTTCTATACCGTTAGATGCAGGCAAATACTTTCGAATAGAAAATGCTTTCAATCAAGTAAAGATTTATTGTTTTATGCTGCTTGAATCAATAGATAAATCGCTGAAACAATTCGCTCATTAAATTTGAAATATAAATAAATATGCAAATGTTCACATAATCCTCCGGTCTCATTAGGCATAGGTAGTAAAATAATCTTGGCACACTAACATTTTAAACTAAAATGTAGTTCAACTCTTCCAGAACCAAAAGTGGTCGAGTTTTGAAACTTTCAATTTCATTACTTTCAAGCAATCGCCTGCCACCTAAGACTTGCAAATCAATGGACACAATCTCAAGGATGCGGTTTCAATTGATTGCCATAAATAAATTCGAGGCATCCGTTGATTCTCGATTTGTTTTGTTTGAAATGTTTGTGTGTCAAGATTATTTTACTAAATTTGACAAAAAATTTATATTTCCTAATTTTTTCAGCAAGTATATAGTTTATATATATATAGTTTATATATATATATATATATATAAGTCAGCTTTTATATTTCATACTTTAGTTGTTTTACAAAAAAAAATGAATGAAAATATTGACGATCTCTACTAATAATAAAGGAGAATGTGTGTGTCTGTGTGTTTGTGCTCTACAGGCAGACAGTTTGACCTAGACCAACGAAATTTGGCACAAACATACTTTGGATGGCAGGAATGTGTACCATTGAGGCGTTTTTCGGAAATTTTAATTAAATAAAAATCAAGCAAAATTTTGGCGTTTTTCCTAAATAACTTCCAAAAATATTACAGCACAAAAATAATTTTTACACCATCTGAAAACTTGAAAAGTTATCTTTTAAATGGTATCAATGAAGTTGACGTACTATTTTTTCTCTAATTTTAATAATTTTTAAAAATATTTTTGCCACAATTTATAACAATATTTTTCATTTTTGCAACGCGTTTCAAACCGTTTTCATTGTTAAAACAAATATTTAATTGTGTGTTTCTCTTCCATTGTAGAAAGCTAAGAAAATATGTAACTGGATTTTGCTTTCTTCAGATTTGATCAGTTCTTCTGTCAAATCTGTAAAGGAAGTCTTCATGATAGTAAGTATATAATGAAATAATCCAGTAAACTGAAAGATTAACGTTGCTATGTTTTAATTCTTTTTATCAGAGTGTTTTAAGGCAAATAGAATGTTGCCGGACGTAAAATGTGCCGCTTCAATTTAATGCAGAAATCAAATGAGATTTTTACGTTAATGTAAACAAGGAACTGAACAAGTGCAAGGCGACGAAAAGAACGCGGGTAAAATGTCCATAGCAATTTGAAGTTTAAAAATACTTTGTTAAAGGAACCATGAATATAAAATTATGCATAAGAGATTCAGTTGAATTTTTATTTCTGGCTATAGAGCCGGTTGCCGAAGGCGGCTGGTAGGAAAATAAAGAGATGTGTCTGTGTTTTTATATGATCAGTAGAATCACAATCATAGAGGATTTTGTGCATATTTTGCCTTTTAATTGTTTTCGATCTTGCAGTGTTATCATATTTGCGAGTGAGTCCTCCTTTTGTTAGTTACCAAAAATTAAGCGGGAGCCTGTTTAAATTAATTTATTTAAACGTGCCTGTCAATGAAGGGATTAACTGAAAGTTATATTTCATTTAGTAAATATTTTATTATTTAGAACATGTATTCAACCCCGCCGTTTAATAAAAATTTTATTCAATATATTCAATATTTACCATTTACATTTCTAGGAAATATTGTTTAATTATGCAGTCTCTTACTCGTTTAATTATTCTGTCGTTATTCATCAGTGGTTTCATTTTTTATGCGTTTCGCAAGCAAATCATACTTTGTTTGCCTCAAAAATATGTGCTATCATGCAATGCTAATAATTTTCTCACACATGCTTATTTCACTGAAGACATACACTGAATTTCCTTATTAAATTAAGTCTCCATTGACAACATTAAATTGACGATTGAAAAATGTGTTCAAGACTGTGCTTAGATTCCATTTACCACTTCCAGAAATTTTGCATGACGGGAAGGTATCAGTTTTGTGATTAAACAATAATGGAAAAAACACCTTGGAAAATACAAACAAATGGTAATTTTTCTATTCCTTCAAACTAATTTAGTGTTTGCTTCACCACAGTCTTAAATATTGTGGATTTATCTCTTAAGATCCTAAATCATCTTAGCTTTCTTTCTACTTGATACACTAAATTTGGTCGCAGTGTTGTTTATCTCTCACATCCCTTTTTTGTTTGCATAAGATGTATGACTTTGAATTGTCTTAGAACCGGTTTCAATTTATGATTCATTAAATGGCGTACGCAACTTCTAATTCATCCTCATGTATAACAACATGTATAAAAAGAATTAGGGGTTAAGTCTATATAAAAAGCTATGAACCTTAATGCTTAAGTAAGAATTAAAAAACAGTAGATTTGTCTTACCACATTAACCCTTTCAAAGGCGGTGGGAAGTGTATTTCCTACCTAATTCATCAATTTTAAAACGTACAAGGTAGGCTATTTTAAAGTTCTCAACAAATGTTTCGATGGAAAGGAAATCTTAGACGTCCCAATTTCTTAACTCAAACCGTAGCAAAGAGTCTTGACTTTAATTAATTATTAATTAATTAAATAAATTAACAAAAGTAATGTCATCCAGTAAGCTAAATGAATTTATTTTCTTAAATTAACCTCAACCCCAAAGATGTTTTATTATACCATTACTAGAAAAAGAAGGTCCTTGACACGGTTAAGGAGTTAGAAACATTTTTAAATGTGAAAGAGTAATGCCAATGGATGTATACTTTTAATTTAGCAAGAAGTTTATGAAGATGCATGTATAAAAGGGATTAAGCCATAAATATACATAAAAGTGATGAATCTGAATGTTTAAGTAAGAATTAAAAAATGGAAGATTTGTCTTGCTACATTAAGGAATTAGCAACATTTTTAAATGTGAAGGAGTAATGCCAATGGATGCATACATTTAATTTGGCAAGAAGTTTATAAAATATCAAAAATAAATAGAAGAATATTCTCAGCCTAGTGAAACAGAAATGGAAGACCAAATGAAATTCATTTTCCGTAAAAATCAACATCGATTTCTTTGTTTCTAAAATACATACGTCTACACTTTGATTTACGTAGTGTTAAGTATATGTATATATTGTTTCTACTCATGTAAATGAATATAAACATTTTTTTCCTTCTCAAATCTGACTGCTTATTTAATGTCTTGAATTTATATTGAGAGAAAGAAATCATTATTATCGATTTCCTACGAAAATGCTTTTAAAGAAATAGTTTTACTGAAAAATGATAAATAAAAGACGGAACTATGGAATTAAAAAAATTAAAATGTTCAAATTTTTAGAATTACTTTAATTAAGGTTTTTATTTTTCAGTATAGTCTTGATTTCTCCACCCGTATCTAAAATTGCTTTTTGGGTCAAAATTAGTTGATTTTTTAACAATTTCCAATGTGACTATGCACAGAATGGCGATAAGTAGCAAAACAAAAATGTCCTTTTCTGCAATGACTTGCTTTCTTCTTTTCATTCAAATATATTAGTTCAACGACAATATATCGTTGTGATATAATTAAATTTAGATTGCAAAAATATTTTTATTTAATATTAATTTAAGTCATATTAAAATATTTTTACAGAGTATTATTATTTTTATAGTAGTCTAATATTTTTAGTAGTCTGCTAGCGTGCTAGATTCCTTGATTTTTAATTATAGTATGTTATATGTTCCAGTCAGGAAGGCTTTCAATGATAATTCAAGAAAGAAATACTGAAGTTATGAATAAAATAACAATAGGATAATAAAATATTTTCTCAAGAATTACTTCATAATTTAACGCGGTGTTTGACTATAACTCAGACCACATTACTAGTAATATTGCTGAATTTTAAGCTAAATTAACAAAACATTTTTATTGTAATTTATCAAAACTACTTGGAACGAAAGTAGGAAAGTTTTTTTTCCTCTTAAAGGGAAAAAAATGGTTAAGTGTTGCAACTGTCTTCAATTCAAAAACAGTGCGGCTCTTATGGCTGTTATCATATGCATAAATAAATGAAAGTTTATTTTTTCTGTGTGCTAAATTTCCATAAAATGTATCTTTTATTTTGTGTTGTTCTTACCTATACACTGTATGATCAAAAGTATCCGGACACTTTCGAATTTCTTCATAAAGATTCGAGAAACTGTATTTGAATCTCGATAATGTGATGAATAGGTTTGAAGACACATTCTGCAGTGAACATTCGGTCACGAGGACATTTAGGGCAGAAGAGAAAGAAAATTATGAAGTTTTCCCACAAGTTGATATTGTTTTAACTTGAATCTTCGAATAGTATTCGTCGAATTTAAATTTAAATTATGTATTTTATTAATAAGTATGTCTTTACATTCAACTTTTATTAAATTATATAAAATTATTCAAAAATTCAAGTTCAAAGAAACAATTTGTGGAAGACGAATTATCGTTTTGTTTCTCTTAGAGGAAGAAAGAATTCTTCTCACTGCAATGCCGGTGTCAATCTAAATCCTTTTTTATATAAGTTACCCTATATATTTGGTTATGAAGTTGTGAAATAAAAATTTAGCGTCCCACACATCTGCAGTAAAAACTTATTAACTACAAATAGTTTTATTTCCTCTAATATTCAAAGCATTTACTTCAAGTTATAATATAATGTCTCTATAGCATATTGTCGATTATTCTGTAAGTTTTATATAATTTGGTTGAACACTCCGCATTTTATTTGGAATATTTAGAGAAATGTCTTCCAGAATACACGCGTTATTTTTGAAAAAATGCATGTAAGCAATGCGCATATTAAGAGTAACCATTGATGACATTTTCAAATCATTATCAGCTTTCTGTGCAACGGGGTGACCTGAAATCACTTTTCTTATGGTTGGTTCCCTAAATGATATCGTGAACGAATCTTCACTGTAAAATGTGAGTTCAAGCCTATTCATCACATGGTTGAGGTTCAAGGACAGTTACTTTAGCCATTCTGGAGAAATTCGAAAATATGTGTAATTTCGGAAGTTTCAGGATACTTTTGATCATATAGCGTACTCATAGCTGATAATTTAAAGCATAGCATAAATTTCAAGGAAATCAATACATCAGGAGTGAACTAAATGGTTAATAATAAGCAATCACCAAAAAAGACAGAGTTAAATATAAAATAAAAAAAGATAAGTTGATGAAATCTGAATCTGGAATTTTATTTTAACCAATTAACTGATTTGCCCGTATGCTGCACGTGCATCGAATTATCGTAAATTCAAACTTATAAACTAAAACAAAGTCATTCACAGACGGTATATTTCGATACAAAAGTTTCATAAACATTTCAACATTCCTTTAGGTTCTCAGTTAAATTAAATCGATCACGCATTCCCTAAACAGAAGGTGTATCTGATTAGATAGTTGAGAAAGCAAAACAATTAAGGAATTAATTTGACAATAAGATGAAACTATTTCCTTGAATCTTTTGCCTTTACATAACCCAACATGGATTATTTTTGAAAAGTGCCTCATTTGCAATTAAAACATATTTATTGATCATTAGGTATTTTTAGTTCAATTCTTTGCGATGAAAAGCGCTTAGAACCAGCGAATCATGTTGATTTAATAAAGAAACAATTACTTTAATAAAATTAAAAGTGCTTCTCTTCTAGCTTCTTTTTATTACCACTTAAGATTACCTCAAGAAAGAAAATTATCCACATACCTCCAATGAAGACCAGGATAGCGAAATTGATTTTTATGGAGAGGAGAACTGAATTTAGTGCAAATCACGACTCTTTCAATCACACTACTTCTTACATTTTGTTACTTCATTATGAAACGATCATTATAAAAGCCGTATTTCATTCAAATTAAACTTACCTTTATTACGAAATGTAATTTTATTCCAAGAAAGTTTCAATACTGAAATTACAGGAGGTGCTGAATTTCCATGCTCTATTCTGTTACAGTGCTTATAATGTCATTAAGGTATAAAGTTCCATGTACAATTCTCTCGCTATTTTTAGAAATGTATTGCATTATTAAAGTAATATTTTCTTCTCCGGGCTCATATTTCGATGTGATGCTTATAACAGAACCCTAAAAAATATATCTTTAAAATGTCGTCTCTAAAAATAAGTTTCTACGAAAACTATTATGTTTTGTAATAGACAACACTAAGATATTTTCAAGATAATGCATAAAAATTTAGTCCGTAATAACGTTATTGAGCTATATTTTGTAACTTTATTGCTATATTTCCAAATTCAAGTATATTCTTTAATATATTTTAAGGTATAATATTCTAGAAATTTTTAGTTCCGTAACAGATAAAAAACATTATATTAGTGCTAAATAAGATAACATGTAATAATAGCAGGATACGTTATTTCTATTAAAATATAATGTACTTAATTTTAAATTTTGATTACTATTAAAATTTTGCCTCACAATGAAATTATACTCGCAAAATGAAGTATGTGGTAACATTGATTTTAAAACTAGATATTAATAGTTTTAACTTAATTTGTGGTAATGTTGGGAAATAATTCATGAAATACATAAAAAAAACTTCGCAAACAAAGCAATAATATAAAATTCTCAGCATGAATGCCTTTGTCAGCATTACTAAACTTATAAATGAAAACCTGCATATTTATTTTTAAAAGTTAACAGTTATACGATGCAATGCCATTAATTTTCTGTAGATATAGAAATAAATCCACAAAAAAAATCAGTGTAAAAATATGTTGCAATTTTATCAGTCGAAGATCTAAAAATTAATTTTTTTTTGACAGTTAGAAATCAGAAATTTTTATTCGTGTGATTTTAAATGTTTAAAACATAAAGCAAACTTAATAAATTGACAAAACGTGTCAAACTAAGATTTATCTTTCTTCAAAGTGACAACTCACTACATTTATGTTATGCTCAGAAACTTTTAAAACCGATCTGCAAAGATTAAACTTAAAAACCAGGTAATAATGAAAATAATTAACCTAAAAAATGCATTTTTTAATAAAAGTGCTTTTTCATTCATGGGAGATTTGTTCAATAACTAATCATTAATTATTTATGCCTATCAGTAATTATATTTCCTTCTTAAAAAAAGAGGAAAGTGAAAGAGATTCCATAACATAAGGATTTGTTTGCATGATTAAATCTTTATGCTTTTCCAAAAGACATTATTATTGTTCAGGCAGAGTCAAGAAAACAAAAAAATGGAGCAATGTGCAGAGATTCTGATTTTCTAACAGACATTATGCACTTGCTGCATTTTATTTCACAGATCTACAAGTAATTGTAGAATGAAAATAATTTTTTGCCTAAATTAACCAAAATATTGTGTTTTGTTTATTTTCTCATAATCTCAAATTCTCAACTCTATTAAAGAATTTTGTAAATAAAGAAAATAAATTAGTTTCCTGATGTTCATTATAATTATTCGGATTTCAACTAATTTTTATAGTGTGACTGTTGACTGCCAATGTTGAAAAATACTACTCCTCATCTTCTTGCTCGATTTTAATAAACAAAACAGTGTTTGGGTACATTTTGAATTGAATGAATTTTATTAATCTGAGGAAACATTTGGGCATTAATATATTTGGCTTCTACTTAAGGGGTACTTAAAATATGGGGATGAGAAATATGCCGTATAAGCATATCTATCTTCCGGCTCAGTCCTCGTGTTTTTGTCGCGGCAACCGGTCTTCCAGTATCACCCGGATACTGCGGCAGGGCAGAGTTCTGTTTTGATTACTATATATTTTATTCTTCATGAAAATATCACAAATTGTCAACAGTTTTGGAGTCCCAAAAGAGCCACTTTCCATCAATTTCAATGACATTTGTGGATTTTCTTTCGTTTAGGAAATTTTTTTTCTTTTTTTCGAACATGTGTGAATGGTTCGTGTAGAAAAGGAGATAAGAATTTTTCCCAAGGATGTAGAATGTTTGTAAACTGGAGAGTTATGGAGAGATATAACGTCTATAGACAACTTGTTTGATTAGTTTGATATTCAGGAACAATTTCGTTGGCCGATACCATCGCTTACCATTAAAACAAATACAGCTTCAATAAGATGAAGCCTTATCTGAACTCTTAAAAACAGCTGTATCAATTTAGTGGATATGTTTATAAACAAATATTTGTGACCTTCAAATATATTGTTTTTGAATTTTCAATAAAGATTCAACTACAGTTCTCCAAATAATGTGGAGAAGAGAAGTGCCATAAAGGCAGTATCGTCTCGCATCAAAGACCTTTAACACTCTGACTCCTAAGCTGGCCATAACAGGCCATGCAACTTCTATACTAGTGGGGCGGATTTCGGCCGGTTGCTGTTCCTAAAAGGGGGAGAAGGCAGTTGGGCGAGTGGTCATTAAAGGGACCCTTAAGGGAGAGATAAGCGATGAAAGGCTTGTCATTCATATCTCCCACCACCCGTAGTGAGGAGAAAAGTGGAATATGGCAGAAGAATCCATTCCGCAGATAAATTAGTAAGCAAACCTCCGTATACAACTGTACTCAGATTTTGAGAACTCTTAGTAATCAGAGGGTGAATAGGAAAATGGAGAAGAAACATATCTTCATTAGTGAGATTGCCATGACAAAACTCTAACCTTAGCTACAACATTTTCATACCAATTCTTTTCCAAAATCTTAAGCTTACTGAATCGTTACACATAAAAATTTTAAGCAATTATTTGAATTAAGAATATATATTCAAAATATGAATTTCTCACATATAAACTAGCTTATCAAGTACAAAACATTACAATTCGTTTTCTTCTTAAATAGCTAAGACATATTAACCTTTCGCTTATTTACTCTACGTAAAGATATGCTTTTTTAGTTTCCTTCACTAAAAAAATCCAATTTTTTCAGAGTAATTTATGTATAAAATAAATAAAATCGATCATCACCATTCCGAAAAGCCAGTGAAGCATTGTTTGATATCGATTTCGTCTGAGGGTTTTTTTTAATTTTTATTTACTATTTCTTTTTTTTTACTTTCGATAATCTGCTCATTTAAATTTATAAATCATCTGGATTTACTGCAATCTGCATTTGTATTTTGATAAAAAGACTTGTAATTTTTTATAATGAGAACTGTTTGTGATTACTGTTAAATAAAAGCTGATTAAGTTTACAAATATGTGCAGAATGAGTACGCAAGAAGATGTCCTTTGTTTACTTCTGTATCAGCAAATCTAATCTCAGTCTCTTTCTGATTGGACGATTTTCATGAATGCCAATTGCCACGATTAAGGGAGTTAGAATATTCTAAAGTTAGGGAACAAATGTTATTAGTTTCTTTATTTCGCACGAGATTCTGATAAATAAATTCTGAACTTTTCACTCTTCAAAGTTTAAACTAGATATACTTTTACATTAGCTTTTTAGTCAAACTTAAGATAAAATCACATTAGGAAAAAGAAATATAGAACCGAAATGAAGCAATTTCACCATTCCTTGGAAACTCTGAAACTCTTCGTCATTTTTTTTTCTTTTTCTGAAATTATTTCATAATATGCATTTTAGCATTAACACAGAAATTATTTAATAAAACTGTTTCTGAACTGAACTGAGAAAAAATGAAACTGTTTCTGCTTTTTTTGGAAACCCTGAAAGGTTTTAATTATCTTTTTTTTCTTTTGCTGAAATTATTACATAATATATAATTATTGCATTTAAAGTAAAAATTATGTCATTTCAATTACACTATAAAAAAGTTAAAGCAGCCATTTATTTGTTTGTTTTGGTTCCGAAAACAGATTTCAATTTTTTTAAAATTATGTTAAGACATATAAACTGATTAGATATATGAGTGATTATTAAGTCCCAAATGAAGCAATTTTCTAAACAAATTTATCATTAATTGAAGAATATTTCTGCAATCAGCTTATGCAACGAAACAAGACATTATATTCTAAATTAAAATAAAGATAGGAAAACTATTGAAATATTACAAAGTAATATTATTGATTAAAGAAATTACTGATAAGTAAATTCTGTTCGGTTAAATTTATTTTAGGAATTATACTAGATATGCATACATTCCCAGTTTTATAGAAACATTATTCCACCCATATTAAATCCTCGTGTTTGTCTTATAATATTTTGAGAGAGAAAAACAGTAAAACGGAAATAAATTTCTTTGTAGTAAAGGGAATAAAATACAGATTATAATAATGTCCTTAAATGCATTTCCATTTTTGCCAAAATCTATAGACTATGAATGTCGATTAACTGCTGAAATTTAATGACTCATGTTCGCAGACAACTTAACAAATTCCGTTTGAAAATTTATTCTGAGGAAGGCTGCCTAAAATATCATTAACTAACTATAATGTTTGAAAAAGGAAATGTGATTTCAAAGGGGAAAAACTAATGTAGAATTGTAACGTTTAATTTCGTTTCATTAAAGGGACGGTGGACACTATTTAGCTTTTTGCTTAATTATTGACTTAGAGTTCTGAAATTTTCTGCACAAATCTATTGAAACATTTCTGTATGGAATATATTTTTTAAAAAATTAACTCAATATTTTTTAAAAAATAAAAAAAATATTTTTGAAAATTTGTTTAAACATTCCATGCGTTCAATTTTTTTCACTTCATTTTACATTATTACTACTCATAAGTACATTTTCAACATGAAAGGGTATTATTTTGCTATTTAATAGAATAGTTAGTTTGTAGGAAATATTTTTGTTTACTTAATTTTCATCAAAATTTTATTTTTCAAAATAAACTGACTTTTAACTATCTAAATGTTGTTAATATATAAAATTGATACGAAGATTTATTTTAGTATCTATCAGGATACCGTACTGAAATTTCGTAAGATTTACGAAAAAATTAAGACGCATGGAGCATTTTAAAGATAAGTAAATCTGAAAAAATATGGTTTTGAGAAAAAGACATTTTAAATATATGTGTGCACTTACCTTTGATACTTGCTCTCTTTATACGATACATTATTCATTTTATTAAAATGTACCCATATTTATGCTATTTTATTCACTTAAAAGTAAATTTTGAAGAGAAAAAAATGTTTAAATGGAAAGTCTTGATTTGACGCGTTAGAATTTTCAGGCGTGTGTGTTTTATAAATTAATATAAATAATTATTTATTCACAACAAAAATAAATGAAACCTGACATTTCACTATCTAAATGAAGTCAAAACAAAAAATGGATACAAAGATATATTTTAGTATCTATCAGTAAACCGTACTGGAAATTATATAAGATTTTCTAAAGAATTAAGACGCACAGAAACACGTAAATCTGAAAAAATATAGTATTGAGGAAAGACACTTTAAATATATGTGTACACTTACATTTGATACTTCCTTTCATTATACCATACACTTTTCTTTTTATTAAACTACAGACATATTCGTACTATGTTATTCCTTTTAATTGACGCGTTATGACTATTTATTCCCAACAAAAATAAATTAAAATTTGCCCAAGTCTCTTTGTCACATGATTTAGACATTTTTCATACTGACATCATATACATCTAATTCTAATTAATGTTGGCAAGTCCTGGAGTCGCCATCTTACATTACACTCGTGTATCGCATACCACAGTTTTCAAGTGATCGCTTCCATAAAATTTCTGTAGCTTTAACTTCCATGGCATTTGAAAATCCCACATAGTATTCTCTGTATTCTTGCCTGTGGGTTTTGTACCATACGGAGAAATCAGCACTGTGTTCTCCAAGATACTTTTTTGCAGTAGTGCATTCAGGACAATATTTCAGAAGTATCTCGTAATCAATGACGAGACCAGTCAAAATATCGCCAACAATACTAATTCCATATAATAACGTAAGTCCATGTGGACATACGGAAATTATATGGAATTGTGCATCATATGAGACAGTGACATGTGTCATCATACGAGACAGCGATATCAATAATAACATCATTTTTATCAGATGGAGATGTTAAATCATTATGGAACAATATTTCGCGACGAGACCAATCAAAATATCGACAGCAATACTATTTCCATATAGTGACGTATGTCAACGTCTCTGCTGTGTACCATCATAACACCACAGCATACCCCCGAACTCGGCGCCTAAACGGCATCCTGTCGGTTGGATGAGTATGTGTGAAACTTTATTGAAAAGCAAAAGCAAAAAAAAATTAAACATTAGGATATAAATACACTCGAAAGGGAACATAATTATACATGAACAAAGAAGAATAAAATAAAAGCACATTGAGGATTACAATCAGAGTATAATAAAAAAAATATACATGGGGAGTAATCAAATTTGAGTGCAGAGAAATGGTTGAGTGTTTCATTTAGTTACATTTTTTCATGCAGTTGCAGCTCCATGATTCGGGGCTGATAGTGATGTTCGATGCGACGAAAAAGAAGAATTGAATAACGTATTACACCGGTTATATTAATGAAAATTGTCGCAACCATCCTAAAAATCGTGGGACTGTTGTTTTGTTCTGTCTTGTTATTTATACAGAGGGATCGCTGGAATTGTTACTCAAGGGTTGGCAGTGATGTGAAGGATGAATTTTTCGAATGGATTAAGGAAGAATTGGTGGTGGCTGGTTGCTCTTTTTAAGCTACTGTGATCTGCTGCTCAACTGGGAATTCTTTGAACTTCTGGTTCTAGGAGGTGAATCTTTGGAAGTATCTATTTCTAGGCAGGGGTATGTAACGGTGTTGTATTTTGACTTTTAATTAGGTCTTCGTTAGTCTCCAGGAATGTGATTAAATGATCTATATTTCGTCTTGAGACTTTTCTGGATAGGGCGCTCTTCCACCAATGGACTATGAATTGTGGGCTTGGTTCCTTGTGGTGATAAGATAAAGTAAGTGGACATCTCGTTGCGTAGTGAAGGGGATTTCCTATTTCCCCACATCCGCAGTAATCTCTATAGTGGAGACCGAATCTCTTGAGGTAGCTGGGGAAGGGCCCATGGCCAGTGGCGAATTGGATGCATTCTATGGACCAGTACAGCTGTTTGTTAAATATTTTCGGTATAATGCTGTAAACCGATCTGCCAGTCTCACCATTATCCCACTCAGCTTGCCAACGCGAGAGTGAGAGCTGTAGAAGTTGTTTCTTTAGGAAACTTTTTGGGAATGGAAGGCTGGCTGGAATTCCATCCGTGGTTGCCTCCTTCGCAAGGAGGCACTTCCATTGCCTTTGATGCCTATGTGTTCTTTAACCCAGCCGAGCCTGATTCTGGCATTTTCCAGAAGGGTCATTTGTGCCTCTTGAGTGATTTTGCTCATTACATTAAAGGATTTAAGAGATGGGAGGCTAGACTCGCTGTCGCTCCAGATGTTGACATCTTCGTTTGCAGTGTTGGCCCACTCGATGGCTGCTTTGAGGGCTAGCATTTCTGCTTGGAACACAGTATTGGCTCGGCTCAGCTGGGCCTTCCAGGTTTTAGTGATGGCTTCGTTTGCAATGGCATAGAAAGCGCTGCCCGTTTGATCGTTTGTCTTTGAGCCATCTGTGTACACTTCAATTGGCGTTCTAGTGGAAGGAACTTGTCCCCCATGTGAGATTCTATCTTCCAGGCTAAAAAGTGCAGGGTGTATTGTTGATGATGGTGATGGCTGCTCATAGCTTCCATGGTTAAAATGGATGACTTCGTAGTCGCAATTTGTACCCAGGCGGCCTACCCTTACCAGTGTTGATTGCATTTTGGCTTTAATGTGAAGAGGCATTAGACCTTCTATGACCTGGAGAGCCGCCGTTGAGAATTTGATATCTATAATGTCATCATTTTTGTCAGATGGTGACACTAAATCATTATACATTTAGCGACAATTTTGCAAGACACTCGTGGAATGTCATCTTTGTAAGTTTACTTCTCCTCAAACAATTTATGTAAACATTTTGAAAATGTTTTTCTACATTGCATGAATGCCAATAGCCATGGAAAAACTTCGAAAGCTGCGTGGCCATTCCCTATTTTCGAAAAAGCTTCAACAAGCTTTTTATTTGCTTCAAAACATTTATTAACATTATCACGAGGGCTGGAAAATATAGAATTAAGTATTTTATCACATTTTTTTGCATTTCAGTTCTATTATTGATGAAAAGCCATAAGTAAGTTTAAATGTAACATCCAAAGAACACATATTGTATTCATCACATTTTGTATTGGACAGAAGGGAAGACCACATACTGTTATTCATAATGACATATAAATTATTTTTAATTGCTTTTGTTGCTGATGCAGAGGTAGAAGGCAACGCTTCAAATTTTGTGGCGCCCACATTTATAGATTCATTGTTTAAACAGTGTTCAATACACACTACAATATCAGAATCTTCTATTTACTGTAACGATACAATAACGAAAAAAGGACGCAAAGTATAAAGGATTATTACTTACCAGGGTTTTGCAGAAAAAAAATAATAATAACTTCAAGTGATACCAGGAAGAAGTCTGTTCTAACATATGATGATAGCGAAAATAAACACGACATTTCGTAAAATACACGAGGTAAAAAGTATCAACAAAGACAGCAAACAGCAGTTAACAGTTACAGTTAAAATAGGCGAAAGCTAAAACATAAAAATATTAATTCTAAAATAAATTAAAATGTAAAACAAATCGTGTTTCCTGTTTGTTTAAATAATTGTTTACATTTTCGGCTGCCTTTAATTTTTTTAAATGCTTATAACTTTTTAATAAATTAATTTAGACACATGCGGTTTTGTGCATATGGTTCAGTAAAGTATGTAACATCTTAATATTACAAAAATTCTATATTTTTTTTATCAAGTTTTGCCAATTTCAAGGTCCACCGTTCCCTTAAATTGGTTTTAAATATTTATTCCTTACGAAACTGCCTGATGTACCTTCAATTAGCTGTAATATGTGAAAAGGGAATGATATTTCAAACTTTAAAAATTGGTGTAAAATTGTAATGCAAGTTACTATTCGTTATCAATTTTGAGTGGAACAATAATAAAAACAGAATAAATTATTTATTTAAATATAAACGGTAGATTATGATACAAAATGCATGATCCCGAAAATATTTTGATCATGCTAGAATCCCTCTCAACGTGCTTGGTATATGTAAGATAAATGGCATTTGCTTCGCTTGTCGATATTGTACGCAATTGTTTACATTTGCTGTGCAGACTGAGAGACTGTAGGAAATATCATATCGAATAGCATATAACTTGATGGCTTAACAGGGATAACTTCTCTCTATCCATTTTTTTATCCAGGAAATATATCATGTTCCTCGATGGAGACCTTCCAGTTTGTATTTGGCTTTCAGAATTTTTTCGTGCATGCTTAATTATTCATAGATGATTTTGTCATCTTCTTTAAATTGATAGTAAAATTTTAAAAGTAATTGTTTCTCTAGAGTACAAAATATAATTTAACTACCTCCAGCTCACTAATCGTGCATCTACTAATATTCAAATAGTAAATTTTATACATAGAATCAAAAGAGCAACCCTCCCAACTTTCTAATGCAGGAAACATTGAAAGACCGGCCGCCGCGACGAAAATGTAGACATTGCGGCCTTAAAGCAAAATAGCTCCCATTACAAGCAGCTCATACGACGACTTCCCGGATTAAAAGTTCGGCCTTTTACTCCTACAGCTTGCTGAAAATGCGTGTGCATTCTAGGGGTACGGACATTGGTCTGAAGATCCACGCCCAACATTTATGTATCCCTCTGGGAAGCGAGGCTCTGATTACTTTTACGGTAGATTCGTATCCCCATATTTGAGATACCATCTTGTGTAGGAAAAATAGTAAATTGCATACATAGTGTAATAAAAATAATAGGAAGAAAATAAAGTGAAACAGTAATAATATGAAAATATTAATATTAAAGTGAAATAATAGGAAAAATAGTAAATTGTGTATGTAGTGTGATTTAAAAGTCCTTAGACAAACTTAATGGGTAAGTCAATCAAATTTTTTAAAAAAAGTCATTTTTTCAATAGAACATGGAATCGCAAACGGAAAGGGCGACATCAAAGGGGATATGACACAACAACGCACATGAATACCAACATGAGAAGGTGTATTGTTTCAGGCATTAAGTCCTTCGAACACTTAAATATTAAGAGCCCAATTTTTTTTTTTTAAATGATTTTAAAATTTTCTTTTGATTTTCGTTTCTTTAATGAAACATGAGGAAATTGCTTTAAACAATCTTATTTTGTTTTAAGTATGGTTTATGGCTACAACACAGATTGTTACCAACTGACAGCACTGGGATTTAATTCAGAAAAAAATGTCGTTGATAAAATTCTATAATATTAAACACGTATGAATTTTGGTAACTAAAAATATGGATAAGAAAAATCATTCAACATTCTAGACTGAAATATGGTATTCTCAAGCGCAGACACAACGCAAAAAAGATGCAACCCCAAGTAAAAAATATCAATTTATTTTTATTTTTCTTATCAGTGCTCAGGCTGCCATCTATATGTTGTAAATTGATTTAATAAAATTTTCAATGTGTACTCTAGAGGCAACAACAGACATTAGAAGTTCAGTCTTATTCTCAAGATTTCAGGAGACAAAATTGGGTATGTTTCTTAAAGGCAACACTGGACATTTAAGGTTTAATTTAAGTCCTCCAAAGGTTTGTTGTTAACACTGTATCCTACTTGCATCGTATCTGTCATACTACGAGCTACTTGTAATATTAAATAATAGATATACTAAACAAAAATTAAAATTGAATAAAAAGAAAGAAAAGTATAGATAATAAACAGCAGAATTAGACATAAACGATGACAATGCATCTTTAAGCGTACAAACGCAACAGCCTCAAGTAATTGCATCAACAGAAGTTGAAACGATAATATTTAAAACACATAAAATTAATTTAGAAAGTAAAAAATGTTCAAAAAGGAAGAAATGAATGAGGAATCGAATGGCAAACTTTATCGAAGACCACTCACCATAAAGATTCCAAAATTAGACAAGATTTTCTATCAAGGGTAAGATTATAAATCAGAAGTATACCCTTTGTGGCCTGAATCCTGTCCAATATCAATATGAGAAAATTTTGACAGATCAAAATGCAAAATTCTTAGAGAATAATCAAAAGGTACTCGAGAGTGTGTTAAACATAACATTCTCTGCCGAAATTTTAGATGTAATCCAGGCGACGCCAAATACACAGGAAGCAACAAAAAATTAGAAGCTAGCACCTAGCTCCACTTGTAATATTCATGCATTTGTGCTGTTGTGCTATTCTGAATCTGTATTCCATTTAAACCTTGTTGTTTATTATTATCTGCGCATCTGTTTCTGAATTAAGTGAAAGAAACCAATGTGTTAAGAAAAATCCAATTAATTAAATCCTGTAATATAAATTTAATATGCGAATAAGGAATTCGCTATCGTATAGTTACTTAATTCTATAAACCAATCTATTAAAATAGTATGGTAAAACTTTCATGCATTTCGCTAGCCCCAACCACTGGACGGATTTCGATAATTTTTAACTCATATGAAAGCTTATGACGCACAAATATGTCATCAAGGGTCGTCTGTCCCCCACCCCACCCCATTTTCTAACGAAATCGAGAAAACATTTCTCCACCATACATTCTCAACGGGGAAAAACCTTTAGACAGTTCGCCAGCCCCAACCACCCGACGGATTTCGAGAAACTTTTTATTTAACAAAAAAGATTATGACGTCTAGATATGTCATCAAGGGTCTCCTGAGCCCCTCCCCCTACCCATTTTTGAACAAAATTAAAAAAAAAAACATATAGAGAATGTATAGTGGAGAAATGTTTTTTCGTATTCGTTCAAAAATGGAGGGTGGTGGGGGCCATATGACAAATTATGACATATCTAAACGTCGTAAGCTTTCAGATGAAATAAAAATTCTCGAAATCGGTCTGATGGTTGTGGCTGGGGGATTTCTAAAATGTTTTCCATAGACAATGTACAGGGCAGAATTATTTCTTCGATTTCGTTCGAAAGTGGAGGGTGGCGTGGGGTAGGCGACTCTTGATAACATATCTAGACGTCAAAATCTTTCATATGAAATAAAAATTATCGAAATCCGTTGAGTGGTTGGGGTTGGCGGACTGTCTGGAAATTATATCTTATTATTTTAAGTATATAGATCCCAACAGTTCCATCACAATGGCGTGTAAAAATTATTGTAAAATACCTATAGTAAGTGATGAAAACTGTTTATTTAGGGCATATTATTTTGTATTTGTGGATCTGAAGACTTTCATGCCGAAATTCGTGAAAAGTTATACAAAACATTACAATTAGGTTTATTGAAAGATTTTACAATTATGAAGGAATCTGTTGTCTATAAAGAATATGAAATCTACTATGTTCTTATAGTCTATTCCACTGATCTTCACGCAGGATTTAAAAATGAAAAATGTGGTGTATGAGAGTTTCGAAGCAGCGAGGTGGCAGGCACAGTGCTGAGCAAAGTGGGCTCTGGCCGCGAAGTGGCTCTCTTCGCGAAGTGGCGGCGAGAGCCTCTAGTTAATTATTAGAAAATTGGTTTAAAGGAAGACATTTTCCTGTGCATCATAGGTACATTACTTTTACTAGGACATAATTTGATCCTCACAGAATTAATTATGTTGTGAACTTATGAGAATTTTCTCACGGACAAATTGTTCTTGATTTCTTCAAACATATATGTAATCAATCGTAATTCTTATTTTAAATGGATGAAATGAATAGCTGTGGTGAGATAATTTTAGCTTTCCGACGTCTAACTGTGGATAACCTGGAAAACAAAGACTAATGGAACATGGGCTATAAATAAAGTGTTTAAATGCATTTTTTAAAAAAGAATCTCTGATACAGATAGAGAAGCACAAATTACAACAGTTTTCTTAATCATGTAATTAAAAAATTGACATTCAGAAATAAGCAAAAATCAATGTATGTGTATATTGTAAGAATTCCTGTTATCAAAATATAAATATGCAAATTTTAACTCAAATAGCAGCATATTTCAATACAACACACGCGCACGCATATTTCTGTACTATAGTTATATTCGATATTATATTTATTTCGAATTGCACACCGATTTTTCATTTTATTCTATCTCATTTTTTTATTCAGCAATAGTTTCGTTAGATTATATGTGTATTATTTCTCATTACCCATATGATAGATCAAACACTTTTATATCCATATCATCTAAACGGAAAAAGAAGACATACAGTTTGTGCCTTTTCCAATAAGGGGGCTTCTCCATTCTACATTTTAAGAAACATGTCTTATAACCAAGACAAGTCCTTTATATGGACTTCTGCTATAATAATGTTGTAAAATCATTGTTACATTGTACCTGGTGTTTATTCCAGGAAATAAATGAAATGTTTCAAACTGTTTCATATTTAGATATGCTTGTTAATACATATAACTGCAAAACTTATTGCATCCGGTACTTAAGCGCATGGAAAAATATATTTAATTAAGAAAGGTTTTTAAATGTCATGAATTTTATCTATAATATAGTCATTATTTAAGTTCTAAACACATTCTATCTTTTAAAATATGACAGGTAATAAGATATGTATTTGAAATTACTGCTTACATTGCACCTATATTCATAAATATTTTATCATTGAATTAAATCAGTAAACAACTTTTGCAATTTCCCACACCATTGCAATTTTCCTCATTTTTCCAAAATCAAACGAACAGTAGAAAAACTAAAATGCACTCTGACTTTGTTCAATAGAGATTAAAAAATGGGATTTTTTTACATCAGTTTATAAAGCAATACAATGCGCTATTCTGAACACTAAATCGAAATGGCTGATGTATTGAACAAATGAAGCTTTATTTTACCAATCAGTTCATTAAATATTGATTAAATTTATTTTTAATTGAAGTATAAGTTGTTAATGAAGAAATTTAACTTATTTGATGGTATGTTTTCTAATTTATATATATTTTTATGCTTAAAAGACATTACATTATATAGCTTATTCCTTCATTATCGACCATTAACAATTCCCTAAAATTTCAAAGCAAAATTATTGTGTTTTGTCTAAAATGATTTTTGTACATACCGTAAAAGAGCATCTAGAAACAAGTCAAATCAAACTAAGGCATTGCATTAGTTGTTTGTACAACTTTCTCTAAAAGGCATATTTTGTTTGTTAAAGCACGTAATGCCCATCCGTTCGGAGATTCATAAATAATTCTCTTCCATTTGGCATCGAAATGCGAAATTAAAGCACTTACTAGGATTACTTTGACATTAAATTCAATTTTTAATTAATAATTTTCAGCAGGAAAGCAGTATTGGCATCATCAACTTAGCAGCTGTCAGATTTGAACGTGGCGTTTCAAAAGTTATTTTACGTCTCGAAGTTTGGACCAAGTCCCTTTCTCTTGATGTTCTTTGACGTATTTTCTTAGCATACGAGCTTGCGAAGCTTCATCAAAGCTATAGACTGTTCGTAATTTTTAGGAGGTGGAATAAATTGAAAACCATTTGCAATCAGTCATCAAAATGCATCTAAGAGAACAGTTCTAGTTCTTTGCAAATAATTTGAGAGAAGAACAATTGCTGTTTTCCTGAAATATTAAGAATTGCTTCTGCTTACTCCATATCGACCTCCTGTTTCATATCCGCTGTTCCGGTTCTCCAGCCCCCCCCCTTCAAAGAGCCCCCCCTGTAGTTGAGGAGTTTAATCACTCTCCAAAAGTTAATTAAAACTGGGTAGTCCAAAATGAAAACTAATGAAATAACTAAGAAACGGTTCTGAATTTTCATCACTGCAGGTTATAAGAGATGGTTCATGTTACTAGTCTGTAAGATTTGGTAAAGAGACGAGGAAAAAAATTGGAAAGTAGGAAATGCATTAGCAAGAAACTTAAAATTTGTAAGATACAAAAGATACTTAATCAGGTTTTAAGTAAAAGAAAATTATAGCAATAATAATGAAATGCTTCAAAAGTGAAAGCAATGTATGAAGGATTATGGTAAGGAAAAAGAAAGTGATTTTTTTAAATGATGGAATTTGCATCGTGTTTCAGTAAAGCAGTGGGTTTTGAAGCCGAAGTTTTTAATTAAATAAGAAATTCAAAATGCAGATTCTAGAAAATAATTGAAAAAAAGTGAAATCTTAAAAAAAATATTTTGTGGAAAAAATTAATGAGACTCAGTATTAAAACTTCATTGGCATAAAATTTCGCTATTTAAACATAAACTATCTAGCAATTTTTTTAGGAAATAATGATGTTTCTTTTGCTTAAAAGAAGCGTGAAAAAAAGTAGAACATAGATTTTTAACTCTTGGAATAAGAATAAAGTCACTTCTGACTGAATGTAATCATTAATTGCAATAGTAAATATTTTCACTGTTTTTATTTATTTATTTTTTCTCATAGCAGTAGTTTGAGCAATTACAATTATAATTATATGCAAATATGTGCGCAAAGAAATAAAAGCGTTTTCGAGCCTCATAGATACTATCAGTTCTCTTAGAATAATCTGGCATTGATTAAAATTTAATGCATTGTCTTTTTTTCATGAGAGTAAGTATAATTCCCAATTCTAGAAAAATAGTATTAAAATTTTACAAAACACCTAATATTACTTATTATATTTATTATAAGGTATTTTGGATTCTATTATTGAGCAATTTTTTTTCAATTATTGTGCATTGTGTTAACATTTAATGAAAATATTTCACTATTATGAAAGGAAATATTTCTTGATTGCTACTGCATATTGCTAAAAATGGAATTTGCTTATACACCTCCTACTTACTGTACTAAGACTGTATCATGCAGAAAGAATGAACTGCAGATTAAAAGAATATCCTCAATATTTCATCATCATCTTATAAATCATATTCCTACTTACTCTAGTCAGTGAAGTTGCAAAAATTCTATATCCTGTATCATCAATATTTTATCATATATATTAAGTTTTATCCACTTTATAAAATTAAAATAAATTTTTGCTTGCAAAGATTTTGGACTGGATTTACTAAAATTAATTATCGAGCGAAGCGAGTTCTAAGTTTTAACTCCAGCATTTGGCACTTTGTCTGTCTGTGAATTCGTTTGTTACGTGATTATGACCAAATGCCTTGTTCGGTTTCTTTGGCAGAAATATTTCTTGAAGCAATAGAAAACGATTTATATGCTTTATTTCTTATTATTTGAATTTGGTAATAAAACAATTATTTTAATTACATATAATTATTATATTAATTAGTAATAAAAGAGTGTGTGGCAACAGAACATTAAGATTATGACATCAGAGTTATAAATAAATACAGTTCGCTTATCTCTATGTATCGTTATCCGCATTTCGTTAAATAAGTGTTATCTATTTTTATAATCTGTAGCTTTTAGTTCTAAATTTATATTTAAACTCATCCACCATATAAGCCATTTCTTTAATACCTTATATGCCGCAGTAACCAATTTAGAAAACTTTAAAAATTCGCTTGTAATTGTTAAGCCTTATAAATCATCTGATCTCCATAGCAACGACAGCTTCTCGATTACATATATATTTTTTGCCAGATTGCAATGCTTATCGCCAAGTTATTTTGAGTTCCATCGTCTTAGTTCTAACAAAATGAGCTGGAAAAGCTATTTTCATTTGATGCCTATTTAAAAGTAAATTTTTCTTGATGATTTTTTTAAATAACTAATTTAAGGAATGAATTTTTCTCTGTGATTTTTTGGTGCCATCTTTTTCGAAATATTTCGATATGCTGCCTATAGATAAGCGAAGTAAAAGAGCTAGAGATGTTTTGCTAATTCATCAGATTGCGAACCATTTTATCCATATTAGCTCCAAATATGTCTCGCCTTAAGAATTGTGCTAAACATTTGTACACCAGTGTATCACCTCGAGAGTGAAATTATGATGTCCAGTGTCCCTGAAAACAATGCTGTCTTCACAACGAATGACATTTGATGAGACTTTAAAAAATGTGATGAAGAAATTTTTTAGATTTTTTTAATTTATTTTTTGGGGTGGGAGTCGAGGTCTACTGTTCACAGAACTACTAGTCACTTCCTTCGAATAAGTTGCCTCGAAAAACTTAATCTTTGTGATTACACCTTTCTCATGAAAAATAACATGCCGCTGTGGCCTAGAGATAAGGTGTCGACCTTGGAACCACACGGCTCAAGGTTAAAAATCCGTTTCCACAGACTATCCGCCGTGCATTGGGCCAGTTGCACGTTAAATCATATGTACGGGTCCAAACGTCCTCTCGCTGGTGTGGTAGGACGCTTCACCCCTACTGGGTCCCCTGGTGGTGACTCTGTTAGATTGCAAAAATTGCATCCACATTTTTTTTTTGGTTTTGTCAGTATTTTTAACTAATTTAATTCTTCGCCACCAAAGTTTATGTCTTCTCTTGTGGCAT
Organism: Araneus ventricosus; assembly: GCA_013235015.1. Lineage (NCBI taxonomy): Eukaryota > Metazoa > Arthropoda > Arachnida > Araneae > Araneidae > Araneus > Araneus ventricosus. Next base: position 70,802 of record BGPR01000074.1, read on the forward strand.
CTTTAACATTTTTTGAAATTCAAACGATAATTTTTAGCAGTTTCATTAATTATCTAATTTTTTCTTAATTATTTACTTTGTTTTCGATTTAAATATTTTTGTCTTAACTTTTGTTGTTGTTTCCATTAAGGTTTCAACTTTATTAATTTTTAAATTCAAATTTTGCAACGGGATTATTTCTTCGCCATCTTGTTTTCGCGTAAGAATTTGGCGTAATCAGGTTTTGGGCGTCTGTATCTGGAATCGTTTTCCGTTACGATTTAAATTTCTTTTGTGATGGGCTGAGCGAGTGGTTGGTGTTGTTCCAGCTGCGGGCCCCAGGGCCGGTTGGGCCTCTGGGGTCTTGCCTCTGCTTTAATTTTTCCGTTAATAATTTTTGTATTTTTGAATCTGAAGCTGAAGATATTTTTTGTTCTTGGTTGGTATTACTTGAAGGAAACAGTATGAGAAACCACAGTGATGAATAATCTAAAAATGAAATGAAGTTTTTTTCTACAGCACTATTCTAAAACAATCTGTGAATTAAAATGCTGTGAGTGAAAGAAAGCAGTGATTGCTTCTTTTAAAAAAAATACTCTGCTACGTGGTGGCATGAACGCTGGTTTTCATCAATGTTACAGAGTTATAAATGATTATCACCTTTTACAAGATCTGCAATATGTGTAAAACCTTCAGAATTTTTCTTCTTCATCGTAATAATGTGTACTGCTAATTATGGAGCGTATGATCATCTTTTACGCTGCAATTTCTGCTGTACGTCTTTTTCCCATCTTCAGCTTTTCCAATTTTTGAATGAGTGATACAAGTCTAAAAAAATGGCTGATAAAAATGTGAAAGTGTGCAAGTAATATACTTCAAATATCATTTTTGAGCGAATATAAGTCAAATTCATTTGAGATATAGTGTTCATCAATTCAAGACGTGTTTGTTATGTGGCACAGAATAATTATCATTACATCTCTATCGAATTTAGGTTGTTTTTTTTGTACTTAGTGTTCTAAGTTGTAATTCTTAGGCCAGCAGTGCTAATGTGTAGCTACAATTTTTATTTTTTGTTTTGTTTAATACATGTTCATTTCTGTGCATCAATTTTATACATATATCTAATTTTTCTGGCAGTAAATAATTTCAATATTAAAAATTGTTAAATAAAAAATTATTTAAAATTTTTAAAACTTGGTTTTTCTTTAATTGAAATAGCGCAATGTACTACCACTGTTTGCAAAATGATTTAATTTAGTAGCTAGGCTTTTCAGGTCTGCAAAGGTAGGTGGTATATGAGTATTGCTAGAATAGATAATCATTGAGTTATATTTTTCAATACCCAAAATTGATTTGATAATTGATATCCATATATATATATATTAAATAGACTAAATTTTAACATTGGGTACCTACTTTGCTTTAACATTTATAGTAATCCTAGCTATCCCATCCAATAGACTCTGATGATCTTGATGTGTTCAATATGTCTTATGGTGTTTTTAAGACTGAACATTTGCGACTTTTGTGTTCTTAAAATGTTTTTATTTTGTGTGCTTTGTAAATTCGTGTTGTGTTTTTAATAATTTTTGTGTCTATTTGTTGTTTTTATTAATCTGTATTTTACAACTATTTTAGTGTTTGTTTCTGTATCATACACTCCGTAATTGGAGTTTATTCTGTAGTGTGCATTTTATAAATAAATAAATATAACAATAATTAGACGGAAAATAAAATAAAACATCTACACACCATGGATCGTTTCAGATGCGCGTTTGAAATAACTGAAATATCTACTGTACGGAACATAAATAAGTACAAGATTTTTCTTAAATGGATCTCCTTAGATTTCCGTTATTTTAATTTTCTTTTTTCAAATTTCCTATTGGCTGATGATGACCCTTGGAAAATGCAGATAGCACGGTAGGATATTTTATTTTTCAACCTGTGTTTTTAAATTTATGAGTGAAATGTGTGTATGGAATACAGGAATGAAGTCTCAAACAGTATTTAATTAAATCGTCCATAAATATGAATAATTATAAAAACCGTATTTATTTACGTAAAATTTCTTACTTAAAAACTTTTCTATTTCAAATATAACATAGTAATAATTAATTATTAAATTAAAAATAATTTCTAAGAAAATTCAAAAATGCAAGTGATGCTAATATGCATCATTGAATCATAGTAATATTCACTGTCAGAATATCTCCAAATAATTACTTATTATAAAACTGACTTTTTTGTTTATGTTCTTTTACCACCAATTGGGAAATTCTGCATAATTATTTGAAGCTAAACATGGAATAAATTTACGTAAATCTGGATAATTGGAAGAAATTTAATAAGAAATCGATAAATTTGATTGAATTTGAAGTGATACATACCTTGATTCTACAAATATAATTCAAAGTTCCATTATTGATTCTACATACTGATAAATGAATAACTGAAGAAAAGTAAAAGCAAAAATAAGTAAAAAAAATTAAATTAAGCCATTATTCTTTAACACCAATTTTGATGTTCTGTTAAATGGCAGAAGGTCATTTAGTATTGTTAGAAAAAAGCATTTTTGCTAACTACAGAGATTCATTTCCTTCCCGGAAATTAAAAAGAAAATTAAAGCAATTAGTGGGAGGTGCACTTTGAAGCAAAGAAGAATTCGGTTATAAAAATGAAGAGCTCCGTTTAAAACTATGATTATATTCATTAAATCGTCCAAACTCATATGTTAATTTTCCCATACTCGATAATAACCTTCTGAAAGCTAAAGATTGGATGTCCCCATTTCAAACAGATTAAATAGTATTTACAAATAATGAATTTTTTCTAAAAAATATAATCGAAATATGTAATAATTTGTTCAGTCAATTAGGATAAATATGGAAGTTTTAATAATCTTGTTTCAACAATATAAAAACATAATATAATTTTTCCACATAGTTTGGAGGGGTAAACAAGATTTTCAAATTGTCATAAATTGTTATCATCTGCGTTACAAACTTATTATAGTCATTCGAAAATATTCCCCAGAAATAGATATTATAAATCTATAATAATTTCCTAAGGAAAAAGTAAAAATAAATGTCGTCTACAGTTGAAACATTAACATCGTATGCCTACTAAATTCAAGGTGCAATGCTGTACACTGTAAAAAAAATCCCGTAAAATTTACGGTTTTAAACCGGCAGCTGGGTTGGTTGCGCAAAACCGTAAAAGTTACGAAGTAATTCCGTAGGCACAACGGTTTTTTACCGTACAGGGACAGGTTTTTTCCGTAAAAGTTACGAAGTAAATCCGTAGTCACAACTGTTTTTTACAGTATGAGATCAAGTTTTCTCGCTAAAAATTAAATCATGGAAGTAAGTGACGTCATCGACTGAGTTGAGTTGTTTTCTCCTTCTGTTCGAGTTGAGTTGAAACGTGCTGATGTGTATTATCGATTAGGAATATTAATTAATCAAGGCTTTATTATTAATTTCAATTAATATAATTCTTAATTGAACTTACTTGGACGATTTCGATGCAAGATGGTGACAAAACTTCGAACTCCTCCGAGCCGGGGATCGAAACCGCGTTCATAGAAACAAAAGGCAGTCGCTCTAACCACTAGACCACCGGAGACTTCAGAAAATGAAGTAAAAATAATCTATTTGAGTTTTAAAGTCACTATAGCTCTAGTGGCGCCACCTCGTGGTGTAAAAATCAACTATTGACAGAACACGTGTTTTAAGGTTAGCTTCCATGAGTGACAACAGGTTACTGCAACATGTGTAAACAATAGCGGAGATGGAACCCTATTAAAAACATGAAATGAATGCAATAAAATTACATTTAAGAAAAGGGAAAGTTATCATACGGAAAGCAATACCATATGACGAAAAATAGAATTTGAACTGACGGTTTTAAACCGTTTATGGCTGGAGCGGAAAACGGGGAAAAACCGTTTTGTCAACAAAACAGCTTTAAACCGTCAAATATACGGAAAAAGTACGGGAAAAAAACGGATATTTTTTACAGTGTATAAGGCAAATCTCAGTATAGTTGATCTTTGGAAACGGCTGTTAAACGATTCATGAAAAAATGTTTAAATCATGCTATGAAGAAAAATGGGTAGTATTTTATTAGTAGGAAGTTTTAAGAAATTCTCAAAATAAGCTTTATATCGTATAATGCTTTTTTAATGAAAACGATCCTATTGAGACTTACATTGAGCACGTTTTATTTGTCGTATTTCCTATAAATTGTTGCATAGGTTATGAAGGTCTTGAAGAAATGAAATATAAAAATAAAATCTCAAATTACGAGAGCCAGGTTATAATGTGGCGCATAAAGAAAAAGAAAAAAAAATTCAGAATCTTAAACTTTCATTAAATCGCCTCATTTATTTAATATGTAAAGACATTTGTTCCAATCCCAAACTCTAAGCGTTTTGTAGAATATTCAACTGAAAAGCGAAAGCATTATTGAGGAATTCCCAGTAAATATTGTGTTATTTGCTTGCTTTAAGTTCAGTCATATTCGGTACGCTTTTTGCACAGAAGCGAGCTTTCAATATTTTCCACAATCAGAAGTCATAGTCATATAAATCCTGACAACGAAGAGGCCATACATTTTGAGAACTTCTTGAAAATACCCAAATGTTTCCGAGAGAACCGAAACAAGTCTTACATTTGCCGACCAGTATGAGACTTTGACAATTGTCTCCAAGCATTCGGTTCCTATAAGGTAAGAATGATGCTGCTGAAGAATTTTGCAGTAACGGACAGTTGAGAGAGAATACCTTTCAAAGTCTTGAGGTGTAATCAAGAATGAAGTCTTCATTAAATGTACTCCATGTAATCGGAATGCATAGGCAATTATTTTTGTACTACTTCATAATGGAATATTTCTAAATAGTCACTCTTTCGTCTAGGGTGAAATGAGTCTCGTCTGACCACAAAATTTTAGAACGGCTATTCTCACTAAAATTCGGCAATCTAAACAATGTGCTGATGCGGGTTTTGAGGTTACAACTATTACACAAAGTGGATCTTGCACGGATACCATTTGAAAGTTGATCGCACAAACTTTTGTATGGGGTAGAGGCTTCACTCGGTCTTCATCATATGTGGAACCATATGGGGAAAAGGAGGTTCTGTAACCATAGCAACAGCGACTTCATGCCCAGTTTCATTTAAAATGTTTCCATCACCTTAATGGCCACCCTAGCCTTTTCAAAACAAGAAACAATCTTTTATAAGCACTTTTTCTAATTGTGGCATTTTCACGAGCCTGTCTAATGTCGATACTCACTCAGTGGTTCTAATCTGTTAGTGGAGATATAATGAAAAGATTTAACCAGTAAAGTTCAATTCTTCTTAAGTAAAATTGTGATGAAGTATTGAAGGCTGGCATTAATGATTTCAGAATTTCCGTAACGGCTTTTTAACTCCGAAACTGACTTCTGGCTGTCTAAATTTGAAAGTCTTTTTCAGATTGCGCAGATTTCTTTTCCCCATTGACTTTACAAACTAAATTCATAAGAATAGGTCCACTATAACGAACTATACATCCTGAGTAAGAACACTTTAATTATAACCTCCCTGTACTTTTTCTCCCGAAAGTGTCATTCATCTACATTTGTAAGCAAATTTTTGATTTGAGAAATAAATAAAAATGTTTTATATGTTTGCCTTAACTTAAAAAAAATACAGGAATCAAAATTAAGAAGAAATTAATTACAGAAACTACAAAGAAGAATGTTGCTCAAATTAAACTTAGAAAAATAAAAACTGAATTAATGAGACTGAATAATGTACTCGCGTGCCACTATGCCTGGGGAAACTATTTTAGTCTGCTTCTCTCAACACACATGGAATCCCTGATTTACAAAATTACCATTGGAATTCACTGAATTAATGGCTTTATGGATATAAAATTGACGAATCAAGATACTCTTTCAAGATGTTGTCTCTTCCTAATTTAAGAATTAGATGTTTTTCCTATATCAGCAAATTGATCTCTTTCGTATAAAAATGACTGTTTATATGCACCACTTTTATTATTAACTGATATTTTTCAAGGGAATGATATTTTTGAGTCTAAAACAGGATATGTTTACAAAATATGTTATGATGTCAGACAAGCTTCAATTTGCAAGGCATATGGAAAATATCAATATATTTTTGCTACTGTATTTTATTCAAATACATGGAATATATGGCTTGATGCTTTATAGCCAGATTTTAGAAGAAAAGAATCCTTGAGTTATTTTATTTGTATGATGATATATATAGAAGATATGGTATTGTAAAAAAAAATTATTAATATTTACTAATTTTTATACTTTATTTTCCAAAAGGAGAAACTTAAATATCATGACAACAAGCATTTATCTTTATATTTTAATTTCATAATGCATGTTATATTGCCGTATTGGTTGTCCAGGTTGAACAGGAAAAGCTTTCTTCTCGAAGCTTTTGGTCATATTCCACGTATACGCATAATAGAAGCAATTCGCTAACGTTCGCTATACTATAAGCATGCTTTATGTAATCTAGACAGAACCGGAAACATAATATTACACAACAACTCACAGGCTTGTACAGAGGTGATGAAGATATTTAAGGAGGCATCATGAAAAATGACTCTATATTATTACCGTGTTCCGTGAGAGTGGCATAAATCGTATACACATGCCCCATAGAGAATATCTGGGACTACCCCTGCAGACATGCTATCTACTGTCGGCAAGTCTAGAAGAGTTACGTTGATGCCTTGTTGAAGAATGGAATTCCATGCAGGTCGATAACTTGGACGGTAGGATGAAAAGTCATTCCTTGTCATTCACATACGTATACAATTACAATACGTACACAATACGTGTACAATTTTTACTATTCATCCATTACCTTAAGACTATTACATCCGCAGTTGTCTCTTTGCTATTTCTCACTCTTTTCTTGCATTTCATAGTTTTGCCATTTCAAGTTGCCATATGTGACACGCGTCAACTATGGTAACTTGAAATGGCAGATGTCAAAAAATTTCAATGAATAGGTTAAAAATTGCAGATGACATCTTTACGCATCTTAAACCCCTTGATTGCAAGTGTGATTTATAAACCACATATATAAGAAAGTATCGGCAGTTAAAGGGTTAAATATCAAAGTCATTCATTTCAAAGTTGATACTTTCTTCTTTAGTTCCAAAAAAATTCCAATTCTAATTCGGATATATATGTAGAAGATAGTGCATTACAACAAATCAGCTTATATCTACAGGGCTTTATAATGCATCATAAAGCTCTTTGCAGTCGTAATGTATACATAAGCCTGGACAGATTGATCAATGAGTTCATTTGGCTTGACCGTATTTTAACTAATTCGTTCCATTTTAAAGATCAAAGTATAACGTCCTTTGATGTTATGAATTATTACTACCTTCAAATATCAATTACTAAATTACTAGATATTTATATGGAATGCTATGAAATTCCTTAAGTTAGATTTGAAAATTTCGTCATCCTGGAAAAACTGTGATCAAGAATCATTACATACATAAGAGAGATACCTTCTTTACTGATTCTTTATTTATTATGAAGTTATGGGAATAAACTAAAAATTATTTTGCTAATAAATTAATAACTATTTTAGGACAAATCAACATTTGATATCACTATTATTCAGTTGTTTTCTGAGTAGTTTAAAATTTGTTATTCCATATATAAATACATGCTTTAATAATATCCGATTTAATAGAATTTTAGATATCTTCCCAGAAGGATAACTAAGCCATTTGAATTACAAGAAGCTGTGTAAGAATTATTTTAATGTATTATTTGAATGATTCTTTGACAAAAAACACGTTTTAGTGATAATGAATTACAACAAAAAAATATACTAATAAATTAAGTTTATTTAAGCTAAGATGTTTCAGTATAATTTAAAGCTTCCGAAAAATTATGTTTCTTTAGAAACGCTGCATATTAACGTTTTGGGAATCTCAACAATAATTGACGGCTCTTCATTTTAAATTTTTTCTGTTCAATATATTTTTAAAAGCAAAATAAGAAGCCTTGTTCTTTTGTATACGAAGTACCAAGATAAAATACACTTTAGTTTCATAAAAAATATTTGATTTGTTGAATAAGAATTTACTTTATGAAAGATAATTATTTCAGTTAAACAATATTAACACACGTTTCATGAAATAGTCTAGCGCCAAGCATCCCTAATGTTAAATATTCTTACCCCAAGGCTTGATTACTTGACAGTGGCAATTGTACGATATAGTCATGGGTGTGTTGTAAAATTTAATCCTTCACTGCGCATTATTACATACTTTCACACTACACTTTTTTGATCATTTTAATTAATTTTGAATAGTTTAATACCTTATTGATAAATTTAGTATATATTTAACTAATACTGTTAACAAAATGTTTTTAGCTCGAGATTAATATTTTCAAATACTTTCCTCGTACCACTTTCTGCTTATTGATGCATATTTACTATTATTTGAATATAAGTTTTGTCACTTTAAGCAATATTCACCAAACACAAGTTCTCTCTTCCCATTTTCCCTAATAATACATTTTCATTGTATAATATTTATTGACTTTCTAAAAAGAGAGATGAGAACTCGTGCAAGACTTGGTTTCAAAATATGTGGCACAAAGGTCATTTTATTTCTATTTTTCAAGGAAAATGCAGAAACTAAAACTCTGTTACATACGTGAAATAGAATTATCTACGCTCACTGCAACCCACATCTTTGAAACTGAGCCAAAATGAGAAGTTAAACGCAATGCAGTCCCATACAATTTTGTTAAAATCATGTTTGCTGAGAATCACATGTCAAATGCGTCTGCCATTTTTTCCCCCTTCTAATTTTCTTCTTTAAATTGTGAACATTACAGCAAACATTGCAATTTATTGCTTTTCTTATTTGAGCGAATTTCTTAACATTAGAATTAACGTTCCATTAAGCATCGGAACTTACATTAGGACAGGTGGTAACCTAAATTACATGTGTGGTAACCAAACATCGAAAGTAGGAACTTCAGTTAAGCAGAAAAAAAGAGACATTCACTGAACAGAATTTGTTATAAGTAGTTACACTTTATTCAGCTTTAACATGCTAGCTGTGACAACTGTAGTCTCGGTAAATGAATGAATTATTCCTCATTCTAAAATAGGAAATGGTTTTGGAGTCACGCAAGGCTTGCACGTTGGGCAGTGTCAAGACTTCACGCGCCTACCGCTTGACACGCAAACTCGGTGTGCAGTCGATTGTTTTTGCTTTTGTGGCTGCTGTGCGCTGTTTGTTTTTTGTTGCGCAAAACTTTAGCACTTAATGAGATTTCTCCGGATATTTCCACGCAAAAATGCAATCACACGTTCTAGAGTATAATCGCTTATAACGTTTGTTTTACAAGTGCAAAGGCATACATACATTTTGTTGTTTTCCGCTCTGGTGGGTACGAACACATGTGCTGAGCAGGGAATGTTGTTGTAGTTGCGAATTAAGAGGTAATATTCGTTTCTTGATTTGTTATTGGAAGGAGAAAATGAGAATTTTACGATCGAGTTCTTCAGGCGTCTTGAAGAGGCAGAGAAGAATAATTTGTTTTTATTTTGTTTTCTGTATATTTTTCTGATTAAGCAGAAAAATGAACTATTTATTAAAGAAGTTGGATTTTTTTGTCACTGACAGTTTTTCGAATTAACAACAATGGAAAATCTCCATATTTTTGTTAGCTTTCTGTGGCGCTTAAAGCAAGAGTGAAAAAAAAATAGTTATTCAGATATTAAATGAATGTCAGTTTATCAACGTTTTTCAAACTGGAAAAAGATATTAAAAGAAACCTCGTTCTTTTTCTTTTCACTTTCCATGCATTCTCACAACTTCTTGTTATCCATAAATAAACTGAGTCAAACAATAGAATTAAAACTTATTTATGTACGTTTCGATTTATTTATTTTTTTCATTTTCTGATTCATATTTTTTGTAATTTGGAAAAATCGCCACACAAAATTATGAACAAACGATTTTGGAGTTTTATTGACATAATTTGAAGATCAATGTTCTTATATTATAATTCTTATCTAACATATTATGTTTTGCGCAATCAATCAACAATAAAATGCCTGCATATCGGAAAATAAATGCATGAACAGTAAAGAGTAATTATGGTAAAAAATATTTGTTGTTAAAATACTACGTTTGTGTTTGCCATTCTTGTTTTACTTGTATTTTAACGGCTTTTATTAAAAGTGAATAATTTATGACAACGCGGAAAAAATGAGACATTTTGATTTTCGACTTTGTTCTGAAAATCCTCCAAATTTTTCAATTTTAGTAACATCAAAATTATAACGGTAAATAATGTTCATATCTATGTATCACTCTAAATATTTTAAAGGAACATAATTTTATTTACTTATTTAACTTTTTTAAATAAGTAAGCTTTACTCCTTCATCAGTATTAATAAGACTACAAAGTTCCCAAACTCACAATATCCTTGCTACTAAAATTTGCGTGTTTTTATTCAAGTTTCTTCACAACTTATAATAAAAGCTTCATTTGCAGAAACTATCGTAAATTACAACAGAAATTATAATATATGTTTAATACATTATTTTAACGCCGCGTCATGCTCCTGAATCTGAAATCATGAGGATTCGCCGCTTTATAACCAAAGTTTCATTAGTGGACTTTATGGCAAATATTTCTCGCTGAATCTATAATTTTGAAGTTCCGAATTAACTTTTCTAACACTATATAAAACCGTTTCACTAAGCATTAATGACTGAAAATTTTATAACCACCATGTTAAAATGTTTCTCTTATAAATTAAATCCTCCTCCAAAATGTTTAGAAATGAACAATTCAAATTATACACAGATCTAATTTTTGTGTTTAATTAGTTGGAGCAATTTTCATAAATAGTAAATGGAAGTTTTCAGATAATATTATTTTATTTTTTTCATTTTCAAAAATGAAAACTGGTTAAAACTATATACTAACTGAATCTAAAGATATGAATGTAAACCAATTTGGGATGAATGCTTACTTTTTAATAAGTTTCGAAAACAAGATTTCTCTTGTGAAAAGTGTTTATTTATCGTTTTTTTCACTACTTCCTACTACCAGATATCTCGAACGATTTTCTTATTTTTGCGATCTATCAAATTACTATTGGGATCAATCAAATAATATATTTATGTATTAGATAATCACATTGTGCGTCTGAAATATAATAAGTGTATTCCGACATCTGGATCAGTTTTATTGAATTGAAAACTGGAAATTTGTAAAATTAGAATCAGTATCTAGTTAAGTCAATGAAAAATATCTTGGAGCCTCAATGAGTGCTGTAACACTGTTTATCAGTTTCTAGTTTTCTCCATGGGAATAAAATAACTAGATTACAAAAGAAATTAAGCTTCTGTAAGATTACGTAAAATGGTATTCTGATTTAAAATTATTTTCTTTGTCGTCATATTACTTTATATAATACATTATAGTCAATATTGGTTAGAAAAGTTGCTGTGTATAAAATTAATTTTTTAAAATTTTGATGCAGTCTTGCGCATTTGAAATAAATACTTGCCTAACATCTAGAATACAAAACAGCATCTTAATTTCTCCCGATTTAAATTTGAATTATTTTAATTTTTCTTATAATGATATATTTTCTTTCACATAAAATTCTTCATAAATAATTCTTCATAGATACTTAATTTTTATTGCTCTCAATATGTAGAATTTACAAAAAAATCTTAAATGTGACATTTTTCTGAATTTATTTAAAATCTGTTTTCCTGAGTCTGAAACACTTTATAACAACTTCCATTTATTTATATATATTTTGCGATTTATGTGCATTAAACTATTGCCATTTTGACATAAAATTAGCAAATTTAAAAAAGAATGGATCTATTCCCACTGAGTCATTTTCCCACCGTTCGAGTCATTTTCATATTCGAAAAAATATTTTAAACGCTAGTTACTCTATTTAATTTGTTACTTATCATCTTGCTTTATCATCATAATCACAAAAGCAATTTCTGTAAGAATATTGCACCATAGTATTTTAATTGAAAACCGTCATTCGCATATAAAACCCCCATTGATACCGAAAATTATCTATCAAAATAATATAAAAATAATGTAGGCAATTTTATTTTATGTTAGAGGAGGTTTCACTAAAGAGGTATAACAACCCCGTTCAATGGATGACTTCTTTTTACTACATGTACAACACCATCCTGGTAACACCTCTGATTCAAACGCAAATTACAAGCCCAACGTCACCTCATTTCATATGTAACAACTTGCTCGAAACCAGATATGAATACACTAAAAAGCATGCCATGTGTTCCTTCTCCGTATAAAAGTAAGACATAGGCGAAGATAAAAAGTATTTCATACATATTTTATAGAGAAGGCCAGTAGTCCATAAACATTTCATCGTCCCCTCGGGATCCATTCCTTCGAGCAATGATTAACTTTTATTGTTACTGCCTCTAAGAGATTGCTGATATATAATTCATGAGACTAGAGCAGTGCTAACGGATGCAATGTTACGTTCCATCGACACTATGTCAATGTATTAGTAAATATCTGTGAATCTTTGAGATATATTGTAGGACACCATTCATAGTTCCTAATCATCAGCTTGAATTTCAAAAGGACTCATGATTCCGTAATGTGAATGCATTTTCTTGAAAATTCCATGCAAGGTTCAATTTAATATTAAGTGGAAACAAATCGTAGTTTTAATAGTCTTTATTTATTGTTTATGTTAAAAATACTCTCAAAACAATTTATCTTACTGTTGAACAAAAAATTTAATTGTTAATTTTGTTTTAAGGTTTTCAAGGATGAGAAACGAGTAAGAATTTGTTATTTATGTTTTGGTTTTATGTATGTTTTCTGGATATCTGCTGCATTATCATCGCAAAGAGCTATTTACTTGAGAAAGCACAAACTTTGTAAATGACTTTTTTTACTTAAACTAAAAGGGAAATGTGTATTTTTAAATAAAAACGAAAAGTATACAACTAGAAAGGTTACGCTGCTAAATATTTGTACTCATGGCAGTTTTGTAGTAGTTGAAAAATTATGTGTAATCTGTCATTTCCGAATATATTTCGACAGTTGTTAGGTACTGCAATAAAAAAATAAACGTTAATAACTCTGAACATTAAAACTGATTTTCTGAAATCTGAAAATACTTGATTATAAACCATCAAGTACGTTATATCTAAATCAACTTCAAATTTACAATTTCTTTAAAATTGGAAATAAATTAATTCAATTAAAATTTATTTCACATTGAAAAGTGCAGTAATAAACACATTATATTTTAGAAAGTATCATTCAGAAAAATTTTGAATTCAGTGAATCATTTCGTTACCAAAATTCTACTGCTGATTTAATTTTCAAAGCTATGTTCTTATAGTTCCTGCCTTATTATTATTTGAAATTGCAATGAAATATGAAGATTTTCAAATAATCAGTTTGTGAATTATAAAATTAAAAATGCCTAAATACATAAAGATTTATTGTCATTATAGTATTGATTATATAATTCTTCAGAGTTATATTCATTTCATGACAGTTCAGTAACGGTATGCAGAGGGGTGAAAAATTACTTATAATGATAGTTATGAAGAAACAACTTCATTATTAGACTTCAGTAAGTATAGTATGCAAACTACAAATATACATTGCGTGCTGATGTATTTGATATTCAGCATTCACACATGATCTTGCATTTGCATACTGACGCAGATATTTCTTCTGAGATTTTCATTGCCATCAGTTTCTTTAGAAAAATTTATGAATCTCCTTATGTCATCAAACAGACTTGGTGGGTGGATAGTATATATTCAAAATATTAAATGCTTAAAATCAATAAAAGAAGAAATAATATTAGGTATATATATATATATATATATATATATTAAATAATAGAGAACTCTGGAAATTTATTGAATACGTACTCACTCATTAGTGGGAGGGGCATATCTCCCTGAGTCCTCTCCCTCCCTTTCACATAATAGGAGCATCCCTCGAGTACAATGCGTCTAGCCGATTCGTTCACTCTGACTTTTGCCTTCCAATCTAAGCATTTTTTTGAGTCCCCGTCACTTCGGCGAACTGAGTACGCCGGAAACTTGTGCAGTGCCAACAGATTCGAATACAAAGACACGACGGACACACTCCGAAAAACTGATAGCTAGAGTGACTTAGCAGACTCTTTCAATGAAAACTGCCTAAACTTTTGTACATCTGGTGACCAACTCACGATTGATTAAAACTTGGAGCCCTTTCGTGGGATTTGCTCATTTATTCAGCATATACCGAATAAAGTTTCTTATTTTTCAATATTATCTGGCATTATTTTCTCTCCATTTCTCTCTATTATGGTTCCTGAACACATCAAAGTAATAAACTGAGAAAAATTGGTGGAAATATGAAGCAGAATGGGAAAAACGACCTGGTGTACTCTATACGCCGCACCTCCCAAATTGTGCCATGCACTATCCCCTTCCCACCAGAATTTAAAGTAGAAATGAGCAAATTAATGCTGTCAAAAATATTTAGTGCAAAACTACACTGGTCATCATAGAATTGAGCAGCTCTGTTCTTCTGATGTTTTCT
>BGPR01000074.1:85455-148416 GCA_013235015.1 Araneus ventricosus
ATCATAGTATGTCCACATATCTGCAGTTTGGATGCTGCATCTGTCACCAAATTTATTTGAAATGTTTCATTTTAAAAACTCTGGATTAATTTCCCAAAAACTACTTTTATCTCAAAACGTATATATTCTCAGTAAACTAATTTAAAATATCAGACAATGACATGAGTTTCAAGAAACCTCATTTGAATTTTTTCTTTGAAAATAATAATATTATTAATTTATTATTTTCTACTTTTCATTTAATTTTAATACCATATGTTTCGTTGAAATTATTTCCAACATAAATGTAATATTAAGCAGCTCATCTCTACAGTTTAATTTTAGTTTAAAACAGCTCAAAAGATAAAGCAGAAACTCATTACTGACGCATTTTATTTTTTTGAAATTCCGATGAAAGCTACAATCGATTCCTAATTCAATGCATGAACGATATTAAAATTTCGATGAAAATTACGATTGATTCCTAATTCAATGCATAAAAATTATGAAAATTTCTATTCCAATTTATTTCTCTCAACATTTAATTTGAGAAATATATGGCTCGTAAATATAAATTTGTTTTTAATTTTATTACCATATATGCAAATATTAAAAAAATGTATTTCAGTTTTAATTGCGCAGTAAATTTTCTGAATTCTGAATTAAATTCCATAGTGTTTATTCAAGTTTTCATGACAGAATCTCTGAAAATGGATACATTCAAGAGCTTGGATATCATTATATTCAATTTCTGATTATGCAATTTGTGAAGATTTCTTTCAATTATCAAAGTGTTAAAATTAGACGAAAAAATATTCTGTTCATAGTATTTAAATGTGAACTATAATAAACACAAAGATTTGACTATACTACTGAAAGCGCGAATTAAATATGTGCATATAAATTATGATTGCATGTTTCTGATATATTTGCCAAAATTCAATTTTCTGGAAAATGGAGATATCAAAATTTAATTTATATATATATGTATATGAATGTTGGCATGTTTCATGTAAATGGATTCTCCCCATGGGCATGTTTCAAGTAAAATAAATTATAAATTTGAAGCAATTTTTCCGTTCTTATTTATATATATTCTTATATATATATAAAGAGAGAGAGAGAGTATAAATCGTAAAATGTCTAACAAGTAACATCTAACTTGTAAACTTGTATAAATTGAAGAGTGGGTTTTAGATGAATGGGATTGATAAAATTTTTTTAAAAACAATCATGAACATTAAGCTATTCGAACAAACGTAAACAAAATCGATGAGTTTTAATAAAGAAATTTTAGATATTTTCATTTAGATAATGGAAAATAATTGCAATTGGCAAACAATCTCAAACCATAATAAGTATTAATTACTTGTGTTTTCAAAAAATATAAAGGAAAATCTTTATTATAATATGAAGATATATTTTGAAGTTCCATACGCTTATTCATACTCAGTTTTATGGAAGAAGTTTGGTATTTTATGCATTTCATACTAAGCTTTTACGTGTTTTCGATTCATTTATAAAAATGCAAAAATCTCTAAACCTCTAAGATGCCTTCTAGTCATTGAGAAAAACCGAGACTTGATACAATGCATATAAATAAAAGCAATATAATAATAATACCACTGGAGACATTTAAGCCGAATGAAATGAAAAAGCAAATATTGCAGCTAGAAATACTTGATTCCCATGGGCATGTTTCAAGTGAAATAAATTATAAGTTTGAAGCAATTTTTCCATTCATATTTTTGTATTTAGGAAACTGATAATCTTTTAGGAATTCTGCTATTTTCTGTTGTAAACTCATTTGCGCTTTGAAGATTTTAAAAATTTATTATAATTTTTGAATTTCCTCCCGATATTTTAGAATGTTCGTTTTGACATTTTAAAGATTAATTAGTTTTTACTTCTTAATTCTAATAAATTAATGCAGGAGATAAGACCGTGAGAAGATTTCTATTTAATTTCTAAACAAGAAAGAAATGTCTTATATTAATTCTTTGCGTTATATTCGCATTTTCAATGCTAAAGATAAGAAACCTTTATGCAGAGTATGGCAAATAAATTAAAATATTATGTGAATATATATAAGATGGGTTTCTGACAAAAAATACGAGCTACTTTTTGCTGAAGTTGTATCTAAAGGATAATTGTTTTCGAGGGAAAAAATTAAAGAATAAGAAAAATATATTTCAACAAAAAACTGTGTTTCGGGTCTTTTGTGTGCAAATAACTGTAAAAATATTTGTTGAAAAATAATTTTCAGTTTTATTTATGATGATTTATAGAAAACAATTTGCCTTAAATTAAAAGTTTAAAATAATGTCTTTGATAGAAACATTGCTATAAATCTGTCAATGAATACGCACTGTTGATCAAAACAATCTGAAAAACATTACAACAAAACAATAAATGTGCCCAATTGGAATAATTTTATTTCCTGAAAATAGAAGAAAACGTTTTGCAGATTTCCAATGGTTTATTTACGAGCTAAAGCAAATGGATCATTCACTTTTCTAGTAGTTTAAATGTTATTGTAAATAATTAAATCTCAATAAAGAATCTATATGAATTATCAGAATATTTCTTTATTTTCCATTGTGGATATATAATTATTCTTTGAATTTTTAGCTTTGACATTGTAATTTTACTTTTCTAAAATTTTTATTTTAATACAATTAGCTACTTTTAATAGTAAAAATTAGATTTTTTGTTGGATATTCAATATATGTATGCAAGAAAACTTTACTAATGTTTTAAATTGCCGTGTTAATGCTCTGATCTTCAATTACTTTCACGTGATATTTAATACATTTGTTACTTATTCGTGAATATCACACAGCGAATGATTTAGAAATTAAATCAAAAATACATTATGCAATTTTAAACAAATTCAAATGGTTTTACGAGCTTCTATATTTCATATACCAGTCAGTGAAGTTGTTAATTTGTACACGTCCCAGTAGATATGCAAGGTACACCGAAAGGTTTTTTTGGAAAATTTAAAGGCAGAAGTCAATCTTACAATAAAATATCGGGCTAAGAGAAGCTATATTTGGCGTAATGCATGCTTCTTTCAGAAAAATTTCCCAATTATTATTTTGAATCCATTTCGAATAAAGTCCTTAGCCCTTGAAAAAATGGACTAGAATGGATTCCTTGTTTTTTTCGATTCCTTCTGTCTTAACCTTTGTTTTTTGGCTCTCTTTGAATGACATTGATTCCCATTGTTCTTTTCCTTTTGTTTGCAGCTGCAATTGAGCGCGACTTAAACATTGCTTAAGTTTTATTATTTAAATTTTATTGCTTATAAAACAAAAAATTTTGTTTTTTTTAAAGTTTAAATTATTTTTTATTTTCTAAATTTATTCTAAATTTTATCGTTTATAAAACAAAAATTGTTGTTTTTTAAAGTTTAAGTTATTTTTTTATTTTCTAAATTTTCTTGTTGATTGGTTTTAAGATCTTTGCTTTACAACATGAGTCGAAAGTGCAAAAGGGGACTCTTTATCGGTGAATTAAGTAAAGGGAAAGGTCACAACAGATCAAAGGTAAAACGCAAATTCACTGGAATACAAATATACAATAGCACATCACAACAACCTACTTGCAGGAGCAACAACAACGCAAGTCGTAAGAAGATGACACACAATGGCTAGAAGGGCGTAGTATCAACAAAAAACTTTAACCCTTTATATTCCGACGGTAGTTAAAAATACCACTTAAATAACGAATATATGTAATATGACGGTTTTTTTTATGGTATTAACAAGGGCCGTAATATGTAGTTCCAACAGCTAACTGTTGATGTCAACAGAATGCAGAAACTGATTTTTTTTGTTATTGATTCAATTAATTATTTTATTAATTAAAAACTTTTTCCCCTATTTCCTGGAAATATTCTGCTGCAAAAGTAGCTGTAAGGATTCGAATCATTTGTCATTGTGCCACCGCGACATCTGCCAATTTGAACCTATTATTTGTAAAAGGTTTTTGCGGCTGTCTGGTCATCGAATGGCAACACGTTGCATTCGGCAATCCTTACAATTTAAGATTATTTTTATAATAAAATTTCAGTAGATACATTGATAGCATTGTTGATCGTTTCGTCTTGTTAGTCCTTACTTAATTTGTATATTCTATTGGTGAACCAAGTCCTTTTAGAATAAGAGGAACGCGGGGTTTAAGAAACCTGACTGTATCTAATGACGAAAAATTAAAATTTTGAAGTTGCTGGCAAATTAATTCGGCATATAAAGGGTTAAAGATTAAAGTTAGTGTTCAAAAGGCTTGCCGTCTCAAGCGATACAGGCCTCGCATTTTGTAATTACCACAACCAACTACCGTTCTAAGATAAGTAAAGAAAGAAAAAAAATACCTTACCGAAACAGTTGAGTGACGTATGAAAAATTGGTGTGAAATTATTGCACACAAACAAAGATGCACATAAGCAAGCGTATACTTGACTGCTGTGAAGTGTTTGATATGAATATAACTTTGGACATTCTTATTATAAATATTGTCTTCTTTCAAACTGGTCATATTTTTCGATTGTCAAAGATTGAGTACTGTATAAACTCGCAAATCAAACGACGGCATCGAAATATCATGTTGATATGATTGATCTCTACTAATGTGTAGAATTCCCATACAGTAAAAACTGGATTAGTCGTCACTAAGCTGTAGCCGTTTCTGTTATCCTCATCGTCTGAAGAAATATAATCAGTCATTTCTATACATTACTGCTTTTATCTTGATGTTTACATTGAATCATTTTGTAAAATTCAATAACTTTTGTGTGCATTATTCAGATTTAAAGGCTTTTATTTGCTTTTTCGTCCAAAGCCAACAGTGAAATCACGTTACTGGACATAGATATTAATAGACTAGAAAATCACCCGTCATGGTATGACGAGTGCAAATTGACCCTTCATTCCAGAGATTCCCCGTCAAATCTTACGTGTTTAAATAAATATATTTGCAAGAGAAAAGTTTAACGCTGATTAAAAACAAATAAAATAAACGTATGTTTTACGACAGGAAATAATTTTTTTACTTACATATTTCTTTATTCAAAAACCTCTTGATAAATAACATTCCGTGTGAAGTGTTTTTCTTTGCTTAACAGTTTTCCTTGTACTTCAGATGTAAATTTTAACGTTTCCAAAAAATATTATCAAATTATATCATCACGATTGAAATAAATAATCATATGCATCGTGGCGTCCAAACTATATCACGCGCATGATATACCACTGACGTGATTCATTACTTTCGATTAAAAAAAGGAAATTAATTTAAAATATATGATTAATATAATTTAAAATTTCTCGGAAACTATTGATCATAGCGAGATAAATTTTATATCAATCGATAGCAAATTTTATCTCACTATTTTAGAGCTATTAAATTTGAAATTAGAATGACAATTACCTTTTTAAATTTAAAATTACTGAAATTTAGGTGCTCTAACAATGAAATAATACTGTTTACATCTCGCAGTGCTATGGTGCGAATTTTATTGCTGGTGACGTCAGAGCGTTACCGGATTAGTGAGAGACAGATCTGGGCTATTATATTAGTAATTACTGTTTTTCGTCTATTTGATTATCCGGCACAACTCTGGTACGTTCTGTGATAGTTAATAGAAGGTTTACTGTTTAATCATAACCATTTGGGAAAATTATTTAGAAAAACAACCAACAATAAATTTTCAAGGATAATAAAATTACTGGGCTAAAACATGACCAAGGTGATTGTTTAGAATGGATGAAATCTTTTGCGATGCCTTAGGCCAAATTTTACCGTTCGCTAAATCTGTTACAGATCCCAAGCGTTTAAATATGATATTGTGTGAAGTTAACCATTCATGGTAATTCAATTTTCTTACCGATGAGTTTCTGATTCATTTCCTGATGGAGTATTAGTGAGATCTTCCGAACAATCAACGTTATTGGTGTATTGTGATAATGTTCTTTTTTTCAGATTTACGTTATATGCAGTTATTTGATCGTTTTTTCTTTTATCATATAAATTGAAATCACTCAACTCAATGTCACTTACAATATAGGATAATAGAATGTTTGCTAGATTTCTAAAAAAGTAAAATCAAATCTAAAAATATGAAATCAATTCTGCGGGAGCTTTTATTAATTTACAAAAGTTGAGCATAAAATCGGAATGCAATGGCTAATCATAATCAATAAAGCACATGTCTTTTTTAAGCTTTGACTATACTAGAGGATTCAAAAATACTTCAATTACTTCTACATTTACATTTGATAAATTTTTAGAAATATTTCTAAATTTGAATTCCGTTAACAGGTTAATTTGAAAATTGTTTGGGAGTCTGCTTGCTGATTCTAATGAATTATTTGAAAATAAAAAAAAAACAATCAAATCTTTGCATAGTATTTAATATATACTTTAATATACTTAAATTGTAGTTTAATTGAGGAAATTAATAAAATTTTTATGTGCAAATTTAGAGCGTATGTATACATTTTTATTATTACATTGCTTAATTTGTTAATATTATGAGTTAATTTAAGGTCTAAAGCAAGTAATGCTTTTTAATAGAATTATATGTTTATTAAAAATGAATTTTGACATTTGGAACATGTTTCTTAATGAAAAGTCGATAAAAATTCTCCATTTATCTAAAATAAAAAATTAATATCTTCATATACTTCCCGTTTAATACAAACATGTTGTTTAAATTTATTTTTACGAATTACAGAGCTCAATCCTTTTAAGCCGAATGAAATAAATTCAACTTATAAAGTAGCTGCAATTACTTTATGATTTACTTTATATACTTAGGAAATTCGTCAAATAATTTGTACTTGTTTATGATCATGACGGACTGAAATTTATCGATGAAGTAAATATTTTGCTGCGAAATATAAATAGGATGTCTGGACATCATTCAAGAGATAATATTTTTTCCTTTTTTCTCAAAACTCACTCACTCCTTGATATAAAGTGTACGATATCTATTTCAATTTAAGATTTATTCGTATAATTAGTAGTGTTTGTGAAGAATTAATGGAAGAAAGTGTGATGTTACTACAAAAAAATAATAGTATTTTCAACTCCAATTTTGAGTTCCTCATTTGAACGGTGCTTTCAATTTCTATTCAAACATTCTGATATCTCACTGATTTACAAACTGTTAGCGTTTATTTGTGCTCTGAATATACTTATTGGTTTTGTATCATCTGATGTTCGAATTTATTTTCTGATTGTTTGTGATATAGTGAATAAAAAACTTCGTTTTCCATACCTGTGTACGACATATGCTTAAAGTGGTTGTTTTAATATTTTTTGAACTTAATTGAATATGCCTTGATGCTATTGGTGAATGTGAATGGCCTAAAAGTTTTATCCTACATCTAATCTTCTGAATTCATAATGAAGTATTTTCTGTCTTTCAATTACACATAGTATTCTCGACTTATATGTTTTTTTACTGATACGAAATTCTATTTGAAATCCAAATAAAAAATCACAACATTACAATCATCTCCATATTGACTTCAACAATAAAATAACTAAGAATTCTGTTTAAATGAAAAACTTCAAATCAAAACATTTTGTATATTAAACACCTTTTCATTTATACGCATCTAATCCATTTACGCCCATAATCAACTAACATATGTGAGCAACACTTAACCCGAATCAAATGAATTGAAAATTTAAAAATTAAAGAGAAATATGGGTAAGGGAATACACTTTTTAAAAAATATTCAGTGTTTGACAACGATTTCTTGACAGCGTAACAGTATTTTTAATTTAAACATTTTGAATGGTTTATAATCTGTCAAATCTCTTCAAATGCAAAAATTATTCTACTTAATGGCTTTAATGGAAAACGCAAGATATCGATACGATGATATGTATCTGGAAATCAAATGCCACGAAGCATTAAAATTCTGACTGGCGAGAAGACAGCCCATTCCTCATTTTAATTTAAACATTTTGAATGGTTTATATACTGTCTATTCTCTTCAAATGCAGACATTATTCTACTTAATGGCTGTAATGGAAAACTCAAGATATCGATGCGATGATACGTATCTAGAAATCAAATGCCGCGAAGCATTAAAATTCTGACTGGCGAGACGACAGCCGATTCCGTTTCGGAAATGCCCGTGTTCTCGACTTCCATCGTCTCTAACGAAGGCCAGCCGTTCGTCGGCGGGTCCAACACTGGAATCTATTCCGTCCGAGCAGGTTACATCAGAATGAATTCGATCTCGCGTCGATCGTCAATTCAGCTCGTAAAACGACACTGCAATTCCAGCCAACGACTTGACACTTCCCCGGAACGATAATACGGGCAATCGCAACACCTTGCCATCGGAGAACAAACGCCGGGGAAGAGATTTACGAGGGGAAGTTTTTCGAATAGGTAATCGATGAGGATTCTTCACTTGTCCCGGATGATGAATGGTCGCCGGACTATTTGGATAATATCGAGCAAAAGAAGCAAACTATCCCCTTATCTGGCTAGCAGCGAGATATGTCCGCTTGCGTGACAAAGAATGGGGCTGCTTAAGTAATAGAAATTTAATGTTTCATTCGCATTGGAAGTAGAATAACACCATTTCGAATCAAGTTATTCACCCAAAGTATATCTGAGATGTCCTCCGCTGTTGTTTTTCATTCTGTATTGATTTGGGCGTCATCCATGGGAATTTCCACACGTGCCGGACGGCATCGAAAGTTTTAATGGATAAACAAAAGTGCTTTAGATAGGGGGTCTTAGAGAGTTTTTTATTCCTTTCCTATTTTTATAAATAAATAATTTTAAGTGGCAATTTCGCCTTAATTCATTTAAAGGTATTTTGTATCTTGAATAGCATAATTATAAATATCCTGAATTAGATATCATCATTGCATTATTTATGTTGAATTGGATAATTTATACTCTGAGTTTATTACGCTATAGCGTTGGATTGCATTAGGATTCATAATGTCGTTCCTGTTATGCTTTTTGTATTCCTGAACTGAAGATATATTTGAAAACATGTTACAGAGATATCATATGTATCTTAAAAAATTATTGCCTTAGATTATTAAAGAGAATGAGAGTTATAATCTATAATAAATTAGACACGTTCTAAAATTAAAACAATTTTCATTTCAATATATTAGATATATTCTACATGTTTCTAAAATATACTGTATCTGATCGCGAATTTTTGTCGTTTAATTAAATCTGATTTCTGAATAATTAATTTGCTCTTGATAATGTTACGACATTTGTGGATATAATGTAGTATTATAATAATGATTGCATTTTAAATCAGAAATGATAATTTTATCGACAGGCCTTGAATTGGAATTTCTTCTGAAATATTTTGCGGATATGGAATGCAGGCAATAAAATTTTGAGGGAAGTGGGAATTTTTAAAACATACATGACCATGCAATTGTCTCTTTAATATTTAGGAATTAACATACCTTTATCTCACACACTAAAGATAATGAAGCGAACAGTTTTAAAGTATTTTTTGTTCATATTTGCATTCCTACATGCATGTTTCAAACTTCGGAAAGTCATAATTCTTTATTCAACAACAAATTATACCTGTCACTCAAAGAACAACGTAAACTCATTTTATAGCTTGAATACTGTTCAAAATGTTACATTGCTTTAGGATTAAAGTATGTAAAGTTATAAAAAATGTTTCGCATTCTTATATTCTGTTCCTTGCATTTTTCCCAAGACTCGGAGTGAGGAAGATAGAAAAAGTTAGTTTTGGGATCCCTTTTTAGTATATGTAAAATCCTTTATTGCATCGAATCTGTCTCGAATATTAATATCTGTGCTGGAGAGTACAATTTTGATACCAGGATTGTTGCTTATGTCGATGTGTAGTACTCGTTATTTGCACTCGTGTAGATACAAAACATGTTATAAATTTAACTATGTTGTTGTTGTTACTAATCTCCAATCGACTCCCCCGGGGGGGGCTCCGCGAATACGCTGATGAGTTGCTGCCGGATAAGTAAGCAGGAACTCGCTTCCCCTGGGGGTACAAAAATGGTTGGAGGTGTGTTGCCTCCCTCCAGTGATAGTACGTACCTCCTTCGGGAGGGGTCGGGCCATGGCCAGGTGATTGGCTATTAGGACTCCGGCCTCAGTACTCGAGCTATTGCAGCGGCTGTCATTCAGCTGTTACCCGGATGCTTCGGCAGGGATGGGTGATGTTTCTCTTGGTAATCTCCAATCGAGTCTGAGTGAGTCATGCCAGATCAAGGAATCCGTGGCTTTGATGAAATCAATGACTAAAATGGGAGAAGAATAAATTTCTTCCTAGTCAAGAGGAAGGGATGGGACGACCTGAGCCCTCCTTTGCAAGATTGTCGGAAAATTCATTTCCTTGAAGGGATCCATTGAAAATTCACATCATGCTGAAGGGAGATGAGCTTCAATTTTTGTAAGATGGATAAGCTTGTTTTATCCCCTATGTAGGTCCAGTTTTTAAGATGTTGAATTA
This sequence comes from Araneus ventricosus, assembly GCA_013235015.1. Classification (NCBI taxonomy): domain Eukaryota; kingdom Metazoa; phylum Arthropoda; class Arachnida; order Araneae; family Araneidae; genus Araneus; species Araneus ventricosus. Next base: position 95,946 of record BGPR01000074.1, read on the forward strand.
AGCCACGGGTATCAGTAAGTATCCAGAGGTCTCCAAAGATGCTTTCGCTCGTGATGGTCTAAGTGCCACATCGATTTCAGTAGTTCGCTTCAGAAACAGAACAGAAGTCTGGGTTACGTTGTTTTATTGAGTATTTGTCACGAGGGGTTTCACTGTAGATTCCACTACCTGCCTGTTTGTCAGTTTTGCTGCCGTCAGTATAGATTTTGATGTCGTTTGGAGGGATGTTATCTATGATTTCCAAGGCCGATTGTTTAATAAAGTAAGGCACACAATACAGGGTGTTCATTAATTATTGTCGGGGTTTCCGTACCTCATAACTTTCGAATAAAAAATATTACGCAAAAGCCGATTACGTATTCGTAAATTACAACTCAAAGAATTTTGTTAATGATATTAAAAAGATTAATGAATTTGCACATGGCTGCCCTTCGTGGCTCGTAACACATCGAGACGAAATTCGATTTCCCTCCAAGTGTTCTCCAGCATTTGTGGGGTAACATTTTGGATCGCAGTAACAATTCTGCGCTTCAGTTCATCAAGGGAGGGCACAGGGGTCTTGTACACAATGTTCTTGACAAACCCTCGAACCAAATTTAGTTTCGAAAAACCACAATACACACATTGCTTTTTCTTGCACGGTCGCCAATTTTATATATGACGTCATAATTACCCAAACTGCAAATGCGCTAAGATCGCATTGTTGCCACGTAAAATTCTTTGAGTTGTAATTTACGAATACGTAATCGGTTTTTGCGTAATATTTTTTATTCGAAAGTTATGAGGTACGGAAACGCCGACAATAATTAATGAACACCCTGTATTTCTTGTTAGATGCAGTAGAGAAGTTGCAGTGGAAGTTAACCCTGGGAAATTCTTCAAGTCTATTTCGATTGCAATGGAGAGAATGCGGTTCAACATTGTCCTCGATTATGTGCTGTGATTTAACTTGACTGAAAGGACAGTTTTTCTTTAGTCTTTGATAGAATATATCATTCAAATATAAATTAATTTTTATTTATAAATAATCGTTAATACTTTATTTTATTTCTGTTGCTGTGTGTTCAAGGTTTGTTGTATTTTCTGAGCCTTAAAATTTATTTTTCTTCCGAGTCATCCGTCTGTGAAAATAACTTCATTTTTATTTGTCTTAAATTCTTAAGTTCTTTGTGTAATCTATGCGAAAACTGAAGATTATTCAAAAAAGGTTTTTTAACTGGGAAATCTGTTTTACATGCTTGTTTGTTAACAAAAAAATTCTGTTCTTTCCATGTTTTGAAATCGATCTGCCAGAAATCTCTGTCATATTCATTTTTTTTTTATTTTATGCAATCCACCTGTAGTTTGTATCTGGCTGCTATTAGCAATTATTTTTAATGAGATTTGTTTACATAATAGAACTACAGATATAAATTAAACAAATATTAATGCAGATGTATTTACTTGTAATTGTTCTCAAATTGCTACTTTTGTCGAAAACTACATGAGATAAAAATAATGCATTTGGTGATAAACTGTTCGTTTGGAGAGATAACTCTTCGAGGATAAAGCGCATTGTGTAGAATGAAGAATTCACTTCTTCGCACACACAGTTCTAGTTGATTTAAACAAATATTTCTCCTCAAACACCACAAAACGTTGAAATAAAATTCTCTGTTGAAGTAAAATTCACTGTTCTCTGTCTGGAAGAATTCAAGATGAACAATTCTGCGGAATAACCAGCGAGAGTAGTCTCCCCTAAACTTTCTCGTACACTTTCTAAATGGAGATTCGTCAAAATCTCGAGTTCGAATCTTTTTTGACGATTACAATACTTTCTCTTTGTATACTTCGTATACGAGAAAGTGAAACAAACAAACAAACCTGGAATCAAATATATGTTGCCACGTTTCAAAAAAATATTACTTTGAAGCAGGTGCGATAAAATAGGCAATGCAATGAATTCTAAAGCGAAAATTCTGTTTTCGAATTCAATTCCCAAGAAAACAATTTATTCTACCACAACCGTAACATTTGCAAAAGCGCGTAAATAAAAGATTTGCTGAAATAATGAGATCAGTTTGAATTTTATTTACAACAATAAAAAAAATTGTTACAATTTATGCTTGAAAACATTATTTATTGTTGTAAATAAAATTTACAACAATAACAGATTGCTACCAGTACGCATGCGCATGAGAATCGGATTAAAAGAAATTGAATATGCAATTTGAACGCCTCTTTTTGACGGATTTGGCCGAAAATTTTATACGGACCTACATTCATGACGATAAAACTGTGTACCAAATTTTATCCATCTAGCTATTCAAGTTCCTGAGTTATAGTGCTCACATGACCGCGGACATACAGATAGACAGACTTCCCGTTGACGGATTTTGTCCACAATTTGAAAGAAACCTACAAATTATGTTTAAAGACCACATACCAAATTTCATCCCCGTAGCTCTAATAATTTTCGAGTTATCGCGTTCACAGACAGACAGACATGATTCCAAAATTATGTTTCTCTGACTTAGGGAGGTCTAAAACGTGGAGATTCGTCAAAATCTCGGGTTCGAATTTTTTGACGATTACAATACTTTCTCTTTGTATACTTGGTATACGAGAAAGTAAAAAATAACCAAATAAAGAAAATATGTTAGCATTGTCTCTGCGCTTGCATCATTCAAAGCATTAGGTACTATTAATTCAGTGTAATTAGTAATATATTGTAAATGTAAATAATAATGTATAAAAGGATCATTCTGACCTAGCCTAAGGCAATGGTCTGTTACAAAATAGCCATCACCAGCCCATGCACAGACCCCACCCAAGAAGAACACCCCGTCCTCTGCGATGACATCGATGAGAACTGCGTTGAACAACTTCGAATTCACATACATGTGTCGTTCCTCTCCGCCCAGCGATGACAAGTGTAATTATTAATGCACTACTGTCCTAAAAACCTTCACTGTAAAATTTTCATTGTATAAGTTTGGCTATAAACTTCACAACACATATGTTCTATTATATTAGTTTAGGTACAGCAAAATTTATCATTGTATAGATCATATTTTCTTTATCCTGAGATAATATCGATAATGCAAGTAAATTGACTGACAGTAACATATAGGGGTAGTGCGGTACAACTGAGTACCCTTGATTCTGGCACTATTAGTTCTCTTTTCTGGCGGACAAATACTGTACTACATTTTACTAGTTAAGAAAAATTACAGTCATAGTGGCGTGCTGCTGCTGTTGAATTCACTGCGCATGTGAAGGTTTAATTGTTTTAAAACTTCAACTATCTAATGCTTGTTTGCTTTTAATCCATCCTCATTTAATAATCATTACAGTTATAAAAAACTATATTTAGTGCAGCTTATTATACGTTTACTAATCATTTATACCCTATCAAACAATAAAGATTTAGTCCAATATTTGCGCGACTCTATTTCATTTTTTATAACCTCTGCACTCGGGTAAAACCGGGTACTTCAAATGGCTTAAGACAGGATTAAGTAATGATTATTCCTCCGATGAAGACGATAAAAACACATCAAACGCTGACTGTTTATACTTTAATTATGTAGTGTATTATTTAAATAAATAAGGAGGGTTAAACCAATGTTGAATCTGTCTTAGCTGGGGCCACGAAAGTTGCAGTGTCGCGGAGGTAGATTGCAACTGCTTTACATTTGTATTTTGTAACTAATTCCTTACATTATCATAAAAAATAAAAATTTCTGCTATTTTTCAACTGAAAATCGAGTTTTTCTAATTTCCCATTGCGTTAACATGTGTACCCGGTTTTACTTCGCTACTGGGATAAAACTGGGTGGTATAACTTTATTTTTTATAAAAATCTCATTAATAAAAAAAGTATTAAAACTATGACTTTTCCCTTGAAAGATATATTCTACTCCAATAAACAATGAATATTTTAATAAAATTTCACAAGCTCTATGTCGAATAGCTTAGTTCCAAGGGGGCTTCGAGTCTTAGGTACACGGTTTTACCCTACTTTCCCCTATGTGATAATTATAAAAACTCACAATTTTAACGTAGCTGTGTGCCTTGACGAAAGAAAAATGAATATCACTATCAATGCAAGGACAAGTTAGTACGATTTATATTGAAGCGCTTGGAAGAAATGGTATAAAACTTTTTGAAACAGTTGCTTATTACAGATATCTACATAGATGGTTTCTTTCATTAATAAATTAGAATTACATAGAAAGTTTGGAAATTTAGGAATGAGAGAATAATTTTTAACCTTTTGAAAGTATATTATTTAATTTTTTAAATGTATTGCAATACTTTTCAATGAATATTGACTAAGAAAGTATACTATAAAATACTGTTTCAATTTCTGTAGTATGATGTTGAGTAATATTTTAATCTGGATCTTTCAAAAATATCGAATAATTATTGTTTAGAAATCGTTTAAAAGCATCAGAATAGTATTAAGATGAGAAAGAAGATGTCGCAATCAGCTCAGCTTTTTAAATTTTCCGAAAATATAGCTAACTCTGCATTTATGAATAAAGAAATATTGAATTTTCTTCTTTCAGAGTGGATGGAATTTTCATAAGCTTCTACAAATTCATTGATGATCATTCAAATTCATTTGTCGATATGATGAAATCAAGTCTAAACATTATTGTTAAAATTATGAAAATGCAGCAAAGGCATACAAATCAAGTAAATTAAACGAATTTCACTATTCTGCAGTTTAATCAGACTAATATTAATCAAATATGTCTATGAAAATAAGGGAGATGGAATTTAAAGAAGTTGAAAAGAAGAACGGTACTTACGTATTAACGCCACCGAAGCTACAGATTTGACGGTTTTTAAGTGCCGCCAAATTTGGCGGTTTTTGTACTTACGTATTAACGCCAATTTCGCTGTTTTTAAGTGGCGCCAATTTGGCGGTTTTTGTATTTACGTATTAACGCCAATTTGGCGGTTTTTGTACTTACGTATTAACGCCAATTTGGCGGTTTTTAAGTGCCGCCAACGCCACCGCAGCTACAGATTTGGCGGTTTTTAAGTGCCGCTAATTTGGCGTTTTTTGTAAACAAGATTGCTCTTTATTGGCGCATTACCGCCAATCTGTAGTTAATATGTCTGTGGCGTTAATACGTAAGTACCAGAAAATCTAATCAATCTTTCACTGAAGGATAGAATACTTTGAATAGAACCAATTCCGTCTTTTGAGTTTCAACAGTCAGAGGGTCACAGGAAGCTTTCACATACATTTTGACGTCCCAAACAGCACATGATCCTCTGTAATACTGTTACTGTATTCTTACGATATTTTAGAGCATTAAGAATATCCATGGAAATTGTACAAGTATTATACAATATATTTGTTCTTATGGGACACTACACATTGTGGTGTAATTGCCAAAAATAGTAGCCTTGTTTTAAAATATTTTATGCACTGATAAATGTGTATTGCAGAAAGAAGAAAGGATGCAAAACTGTACGGCATTTGAAATAAAGCGTGGTCTTTAAAATAAAAAAAATAACTGTTATAGAAAACAAAGATGCTTTTTACCTACAATTTTACTATAACCCCATTTAAGTTTTTGAACATTTTTTTCCAGGAACCTTAATTCAAAAACCTCTGAAAAAAATATGTGCATTTTAAAAACAAACACAAAAAACTGCATTATACAAAACGACCTTGTCCAAAATCCGTTTTCACCAAGAAACGATAAGATAGAAACTCGTTCAAAAAAGGCTGGGGTCCACCAGATGGTTTGGGGCTGACGTATGAAGGGCCTTGAAGGGGGCGGGGGAAAATGAATACAGAGAAGTTCCGTGGATGTACGTTCTTCATCTCCTCTGGTCACGCGAGTCCGAACTGTCACGCACTGGATCCACTGCGTCAGAGTTCCAACATCCTGGATCTCCTTTGTCTCCGAGGGGAAATAGAGACATATCTCTGGGCAGGGCTTTGTTGCGAGAAGAAAGAAAAATTATATGTATCGCTGGAGGATCAGTTATATATTTATTTTTATTTAGTTTCGAAAGCTGAAAGAAAATCAGAAATCTAAAATAAATCCAACTTGTAAGTTACAAATCAGTGACCTGCCGTTGTATTCGTTTCTGTCATTTTTTATTAGTTTACCTTTAAAGCAAAAATATGTTGGAAGATATTGAAACTGTGCAGTAAAGGTACACTAGATATTTGTTTTATTTTTAATTTGCAGTGGTTCGATTTCGATACAGATTCTCTTCGAAGTGAAATGCACAATAATAGAATCATTTGCTTTTAAAAATTATAGGAAATATATTTCCATATGTTTAGGAAAAATTTCAATAATCTGAAATATCGTCGAAATCTTCAGATGGTAAACAATTTCATCGCACAAGATATGGGAACTTAGGATTCTTTAATCGGTATCCTACACAGTGTTAGTCTTATTCATTTAAACATAGTAACTTGTCTGAGTAAAGTTAGAAATGGTTTATATAATTCAGAAGAAATCCTTGGAACCTTCCAGAACTGCAATCATCCCCACCCTAAAATACCCAAGAATTCTTCCTTTGCCTGTTATGAATATAACTAATATTTAATTCTTGGTGATAACCAATTAGTTAACAAAGGAGGAGGCTGTAGATTTTAGTTAAGCTGTCGATTATGGTTCATGAAAAAAAACTTACCATGATTCATCATGAATATTGATACGAAAATCTTTCTATGGGTGTATGGTGTAATCAGTCCAACACGCAAGATAACGGAGAAAGAAGATTCATTCATAAAAATGCAGGAAAACACGAAGCACAGAAAACACTGGATCTTGCACAAGTTAGCAACGTAAAAAGACAACAATTCACAGCTAATAGCAGTTCAGCACTTTGAGATTTAGCAACACAAACAATCAGCGAATCGCTAATAGCGACAATAACAGCACTTTGAATAGCGCTCAGCTCATCAGCTTCCTAGATCGCACTGCAGACGAAACTCCAAAGTCGTTCCAGTGGATAAACACACTACCCAATACCACTCGGCGTCTAACAGCTTACTAGCTCGCACAGCGGATAGAATTCCAAAGACGTTCGAGCTTCAAGGCGATCCCAGTCGATCAAGATTCACCCCGTCATCCAAGCGCTTTCCTTATATAGTCTCCCCCGGCAGGCATTAACGTCACATGGAATCATCTAGTATATTCCAGCGTATCTCCTCTCCTAATAGAGATATCGAGGAGATTCCAGCAAATTTGAGATCCCATATTTCGTCGCCAAAGTCGTCAAGTCGAAAAGATGGTCGCCAAGGTCAGGGATCCACACGTGGCTCCCGCCAGTCACCACATACTTACCCCTGTAAAATTCTCTTCCCAACGATAAGACTCACGTTGCTGGGAAGCGACTTTCCATGTTTGCAACATTATTGTTCTGCATATTGCAGATATTTCTTCATATGATTTCGATATCTGTGAAGCTTTGAAAACATATATATCTAAAAATAAAGTGATTTATATTTGTACAACGATAATAACGGTAACGTAAAAAAGAATAGCTAATACGGAAATTTTGAAATTAAAGGTTTTTTACTTTGTTGTTTAAATTTATATTGTGTTATTTTTAGGTTTTAGTTGCCTTACACATTTATCTGAAACTACTATGTACAAATTAATATTAGTTGGATTAATAATGTCAGAAAATTCCCCTTGAAAACGATTGTGCATATTTTGAGTTCTTCATCGAAATCAGTTGGCAATGGTTTTCCACTCTTTTAACAAACTTCATAATTTTAGACGAGAAAGGATTAATAAAATTGAGACACCAATGGTCTCTGTCTTTTATTTTATTTTATTTGATTTAAGTTTTCTTTCAGTAGACATGGATTTATTGTTTGATATTTCAGTGTTCCGTGGGAATAAACTTTTTTCAGCACCCTTGCTAAAGTTTGTATTAGAAAGCACAGAATATATATATATATATTCGAAGCTCGTATGGGATTTCCCTACTGACGACACGCCCCAGATGTTAGCGTTCTGTTTAGTTGGTTTGTTCTATTTCTAAAATAATCTATTAGTTTTATGTGATTTCTTTTGTATATATATATATATATATATATATATATATATATATATATATAAATTTAAGTGGCTAATTTCAATGTATAAAAATATGTATTACTGATAACAAGAGATAAAATTCGGTACCTCAGATTTCTTGTTTAATAAAAAAAATCATAAAGAAGTGAAACACACTCATATTGGCAATGTAAATATGTTAATTTTAATTTTTAAAATTTTTTTTCTTTCCCTTAGGAAAATTTGTTTTGCATCAAAAGTTGAAAATGGTGATTGTAGAGCATCACTGAATGATAAATAAATGAAAATGCTTGGAGACTACTTATGACGGATGAAAAAGTTTAAATGGCAGTTTGATTAACGAGCTGAAGTCGTGGACTTAAATCCCTAAGTACGGCGTCTGATTCCGTGTTAATAAAAGACATAATCCATTATTTCTTTTCTCTTCACGAACTCAGATTGAAAAAAAAAGTGAAAACCAAAAAAAAAATAATAAACGAATCTGGGAGTTATTGATATCCTTCATTTCAAACATTTTCAATCAAACTTGCGAAATGCTGAGAGTATCATAAAGGTACGTGGTCTGTAAATAGTAGTACTCGAAAAAATAGGGAAAAAAAGGATTTGATTAATGTTTCTAGAATTCTGTTTTCTTTTCAATGTTTACTTTTATTTTCAGACCGTGTATTTGTCAAAATCACTTTTGGTTTAAAGCAAAAGAATCTGATATGATTTTTTGTACATCTGATATATTAAATTTGTTCTATGATGATTCTGAGAAACTCTCAAAAGGCTGAAAATGTCAACTAAATATTAAGTTATTCAAAATCGGAAATTATACTTCTATACTTTTCTAGGTATTTAACATCCAAACTTAATCATTTTTCTTCCACTCTTAAATTTCCCATAAATTAAAGAAAATATCATAGAATATTGAGATATCGATTGTTTAATATCAGTTCGATAATATAATTATAAAATAAACTTAAATTCATCATTAAAAATACATTTAACATCCTCTAACTTTCACGTCGAATCTTTTAAAAGTTTGCTACTTATGAACAAGGAAATTTGGTAACATATTGAGAACTGCTGACCAGGCTAATGTAGTTTTATTTAGGAACATGGAACATGTCTTATTCTCCTTATCTTCTTTTCATTACTTAAATTTAAAAAGAGGCAAATGGAATTCACAGTGAATATTAAATTATAAATTATGTAGCTAATCTCAATGTATAGAAATATGAATTGTTGATATCAAGATATGAAATTCGCCACCTGATGTTTCCAGTTTTATAAAAAAAATCATAAAAAAGTGAAACAAACTCATATCAGCAATTTAAAGCCAAGCGGAGGAACATTAATTTTCTAAATGAACAAAGTAACAATGTCTCCTTTTTAATTTTCAACATTTTAAATTGCTTATTTTACAAAATATGTTCTTCGATATTTCGGAGCACGTTAGTAAAATATTTAAAAAATTCGTTAATGTGACTCAATCAACATTGAGATAAAACATAGAAACAAAAACATTTAATTATAAAATATTTAAATTTAATTAATAAGGTTCAAAACAACTGATATCACAAAAACTAAATTTTTCACACTGATCTCAAAATACCTGAAAAATATCATAGTAACAAAACTGGAATTATTATATATATATTCAGTATTTGTTATAAAACAAAATTTTAAGTGCTAGATGGGCCGATGTTCTATGTGAACATAAAATGTTTGGAAAAACGATTATAAACTTTTAAAATGAAAAAGAAATTGTTCATCGTTTAAGAAAGCATCCATAACATGCCGTTCTGTGAATTCGTTACTTACATTGAAGAAGGATCAAGGATCTTCAAGTGATATTGGTAGAAATGGAGACGTGTAATACTCCTCCTACCTGTGGAACTAACATTAACTTGTCGGTCGTTGCATGTTATCTAAAATTCTCACCCATGAATGCAAGAGGAAACAAAAGTGGGAAACCAAAAAAATCACAAATTTGAACGACAACTAGTAATATCTGTTTTTCAACAGTTTTTCTGCTTAAAAAATATACCCTTCTGAAATCTTTTGTCCAATAGTTTAATCCTAAGCGACTGCCATTTTATCAACTGGTAGCATTTTTGTCTTCTGTTAAATCCATCGTTTACGTAATCAGTCTAAGACGAGTTTTAATTCAATAAATCCCACTTTATTAGGTGTGAAAATTGGCAAAAGCTTTAAAGAATGTAACGACTGCGAGTCGCTCAAATTTGTTGACATTAATTCAAAATGGCTTTTGTTTTCTTGCTGTCATCGGTTGCATTTGATTTGCTGTCTCTTTAAAGTTCAGGACCTGCAAGAGTAAAAAGGTGCCTTTCACCAAGATTAGGATGAAATTATCGAAAGTTGCAGTAGATATGTATACGAATATTAAAAATTTTGAATCTGAAATGAAGTGTCGATATTCAAACGTAAATGGTGCCAAAACCATGCCACTTTTTATATGAAAGACGAATCTTTAGTATTGAGGACTCGATGCTCTTAACAATTCAAATTGATGTTAGATTGGGATGTTCCAATATGATCTTTTCCTTCCAGAAGTGCAAGACTAGCAATGCTGGAAATTATCAACCATGACTCCCAGAGTTTGAACTTCAGAATGGACTAATATGATAAAGTAGGAACATGCTTTCATTTCTGACTTTCAGCACTACGCTATCGAACAGAGGATTCGACTTGGACAATTCGTTGTCCACTGCTTGGTCGTACAAGTTTTGGAAACTTAACAATTGTTGAACTTTTAAGCACATTTTATTTCAAGAAATTTTTGTCTATTTTTTTATACAAATCTATATTATATAAAATCTTATGCGTGGCGCGAAAAGGACCTTTATTTATTTCTCTCCACTGGCAACGATCAGTTTGTTTACCAATATCAACCCTGACGCCAAGCATTGCGCTAACCGGTTGAGCTAATCGCTTACGCGTTATCTGATAATCCGTTACTTTTTTTGAATTTATTGATTTAAAATGAGGTTTTTGCGAACTGTTGAATACAATTTGCGTATAAGAGAGCAGCATACAAGGGGATCCCTGGATGAAAAATTTCAGCGAAGATCTGCCACAAATACTTTTGACAGGCTTAAGCCTTGTTCCAACGGCGTGTGGCTCATCCAAACTTCGAGTCCTTACGGCGCGTTACTTGGCGAATATCTCCACATCGCTCTTAGTGAACCGTTGCTTTGGCGCCGTCTGGCCCTTTGATGCCTGATCTATTTATCGCCACAACGCGGGAAACCACAGATGCATTTACAAACCCACGAGCACGATCAAATTTTTTTTTCGACGAAGGGGAATAACGCGAACCGCGGACGAAATCTGTGAAAAGACAGGCCGTTAGAACGCAGCTTTAGGCGAGCCAGAGCAGGCAGCGAGCAAGAAATGGCTAATAGGGTGAATTCCCAAGTCGAAACGAACGTTTCCGAGCACGATGGCGATATGATGACGGAAATATGAAATTTTTGTCAAGCACTTTATTGACGAAATGAATTGAATTCCAGCAACAAATATACCAAATACTGTCGTGTCTCCAAACTCTGAAATTTACAATTGTGTATATAGGGAAGTTTTGAGAATTTTCGAGATAGTACCCTTTTATGATGCTAATGGTGTCGTCTATTTGATATGTGTAAATATAAAAAATACCAATAAGGACAAGATAACCAATTATGCTTCAGAAAATTTATCTTCAACACTGCTCTCGGAGATTGATCAAAGTTGCATACTTTTTGCAAGTGTATATATAGAGATTAGATTTTTTTGGCACCTCGTTTGTACAGACTATTTTATCCCAGATATATTTTCAGTGTAAGTGAATTTACTTCATGATGCTTATGGTGAATTATCATGTTGCATACATTTTAAATATGTAAATATAATTAAAAATAGAACCACGGAACCAATTTTACTTGAGAGGAGTTCTCTTTGATGCTGTCATCGGAGAATGATTAAGATTGCCTACTGTTTTCAACGTGTAAATATATAGATTAGATTTCTTTGGCACCATGTTTATACAGACTATTTTATACCAGATATATTTTTAATTCAAGTGAATTTACTTCATTCTGCTTATGATGAATGTTAAAACTGCACACTTTTGCAACATAAAATTGATATGACCCGAAGAGTGATTCCCCCTTTAAATGCATGTAAATCAAACGTTTTCCAGGTTTTTTATGTTGTATATTGTTGGTGCATTTCTAAGTCAGAGTAATAATTCTTTCTGTGATACTAATAAGCATACCTAGACTAAAGTACTTTAGTATTCGATGAGACAGCGAAGCGAGCTCGGATAGCTAAGCGATCCGAATGGAACTGCGGAAGCAGTTTCGGGGGCCGGCGAGAAGGCAGCGGAGCCCCAAGTTATATATATATATATATATATATAGCGTACAAGCTTACCTACATTTGAACTTCTTTAATTTATCTAATGACTTGGTACGAATATCGTTCAGCAACCCATTTCTCGTTAATTACTCACATTTGTGAAGACAAAGTTTTCGTCAGTGCACTTATTTTAAAAATTTAACACATTATAATTTTTCCAAATAAAACACAAAAATTTTTCCCCGTCAGTGGCGAGGCCGTAACGAATATAACTACACCAAGAGAAAGCATATAGTTTTTTTTTTATAAATAATAAACGTTATCTCTATCTCAATGCTACTGTGCTAGGTGAAGACGACGTTTCCGTCCGTAGACTGAACAAAGAAACATTGAACTGTCCAAACAGTTTACTGAATGTATAGAGAGTTTTTTTTGTTTACTTCACACTGATATAACTCTACCAAATGATGATGTTTACTCTACCAAAAGTGAAGCAAGAGGATCAAAGATTGATGCAAGAAAAAGCACGCAGGCCTTTTTAATATATTCTTTCAAATGCATTTCCCCCCAAGGAATGGTGCTCAAATAAGCAATATTGAGAAATAGTATTAAACAAATAATAAACTCGATGTTAAAAGCTGTCTGAGCCAAGAAAATAGGTCTTTATACAATTTTCTTTCTCTAGAGTTAAGGATTTATACGAATGAGCCAAATTTTGAAATTCAGCTGATAATTCATTAAGACTAAAAATTTTAGACTTTCGAAAATTGAGCTTAAGTGTATCAGGCTTCGAGTTCCATTTATTTCTGATTAATTCTAGTAAATAAATGAAGTTAAGAGAAGAAAGGGTATTAAGGGGTCCATTGGTTTTTCATTTTCTCTTTTATAGTTGCGATATAATCATCCCACTATTGAGTACCGACGATAATTCAAATTAAAATGTGTCGGAAAATCTCAATTATAAAAAATAATTAACGACACCCAACGAGCCTGCTTTTATCATTTGAAATTTTATGATGTTTTATATTTATTTCTTGAATAAACAAAACTCTGCTCAGGATAATAGAAGGATTACTAGTTTGTATGCAGTCAGATAATCAATACATTCAACATAGATGTTATAAATGTCATTAGGCATATTAATCCGACAAGCTAATTCCTATCAGAATCACTGGAGTAAAATCATGTCGATATTATTGACTGTTACTATCATATGTCTATTTATATCTTACAAATTGGATAGCTTGACAACCAGTGGACCCGAGCAGTGTTTACATTTATCAACATGAGTGTGCCCTATTCTAGCCTAGAGAACCGAAATTACAATTGCTCTATATTTCCTGATATCCTTCTCTGCAATGACTTTAAAACAATTGCTTGAAATTTAAGAAATCCATCATACAAAACAAATAACAATCTAAATTTGTTGACTATGGTTTCCTCTAAATCAACAAATTATTGGATATTTTAAATTTCTTAACGAATAAGATGAAATAAATATAATATAAAAAAAATCGATGTTATAAAAATTTTAAGTAATTTTTAAATCGGAAAATAGTAGGAAAAGAACATTAACCGAAAAATAAATAGGCCAATCTCTCACATTATTCTGTTTAATTTAACAAAATGATTATTACTGAACACAATATGAAAAGAAAGGGAAATTTATTACAATGTAATTTAAACGCAGAATAAGCGAAAAAATATTAATTTACCATTTGCTTAAAAAAATGTAATTCAGTTTTTTCAAACTTTTTTAATGTCAGTTGATACCAGTGGGCCCGATCAGCTATAGTTATAAAATGAAACTGGAAATTTATATTAGCCTCGGAGATAAATTAACGGTGCAGACAAAATCATGACAATAGATGCGACTTTATATCGAAAACATATTCAAAATCTGTCTATGCAAATACATTTTCTTTCTGTGTTATGAATTTCACTACGACTTTTTCTTATGGCAGGACATTAACCATCCCGAATAATGGTGACTATTTACGACAGAAAATTTTCTAAAACCCACTTTTTGATGTTGAAACAACACTGCTCTATGCTGTTTACAGGTGGCCAAGATTCTATACGATGCACTTGGCCGAGAAACATCACCTGCCTTCATATTACTTAATGTATTCTCAGATAATTATTTATGCTTTTAGTGATAAAAAAATCCTTTCAATATGTGTGTCAGTTATAGAACTAAAACGGGAACAACTGAAAAATAAAGCAAATATTTTTATGGAAAACAGGAGAAAAGTTTAACTCCTCCAGAAGCTAGGGCCGGCATCCGAAGAATTGTTTCTTCACTTCAGTTGACAACTTTCAACACGAGATGACCACGTGCCAGGTGACAGTGTTGCCAATATAAACTCAACATGTTGGGACGGGAAACTTAATTTCTCTAATCTCTCGTTCTGATATATCGATAATTGGCCGATGTACAAACCTGACCAACGTTCAGCACCTTCCCCTACATACGTCAATCAAAAGTCATGAATTCTGTAATGTAATAAAAGTTTATTCATTTAAGCAATTAGACTTTATAAATATTTTCACTACTATTTTAATGTTTTTCTTTTATCATGTGTTAAATACTTAAATAACATTTGCAAACTAAATTAAATTTCAGGAAAAGATAAAAACTAATTCATTTATTCTAAATATTTGTGAAGAATATCAAATAACATAACTGTATTTCATACTTGAAGAAATGCGAAGCATAGTTTTCATTTAGTTTCAATAAATGTAATGACTCTATATATATCTCAAAAATCTTAACTAAAACAAAATATCGATTTATTTGTCATGTCTTCCCGAAAACACTATGATTTATCCCGAATCTCTATTTCCCGCAAACAAAGACATTTGCTCATTGTTTGTTTTGAAGACGCATCACTTCATATCACCGTTCCATAACCATACTCTCACGCAAAGATTTCTTGGGTATCAATCATCTATAACGGTTGATGATACTCGCCATGGCGTGCATGCTGAATCAATAAATCAAGCCTTGAGTAGCTCCTAGCCACAAACAATGCACCATTCAGTTCAAACTTGTAATTTACACACACGAGAAATCGTTCCTTTCAACCTCTCCCTTCCAGAATGGAATCTCATCGATTCCTTTTCTGTTGCACCCCCCCCCCCCCGCTTCCCGTGAGTGGGGGGGGGGGCTTCCCTCAATCAGTCAGCATTCGCCCGATGCCTGCTCTTCAGTTGTTCACACTTCTAGCCGGCCGATGGTGCTTTCACATAAGAACAACCTTGTTACAGGGCCCTGTTATGCGCGGCCTAATGATGCAGGAGGGAGTGGGGGTGCATCCTTAAGCCTTACGTGGAATCGAACATGGGTCTGATAATTACGGTTTTTGTTTCCGTTTGTCCGAATGAAGTGCTGTATCGATCCGTCTTCCAGTTTCACGGAATCGGACGTGTAAATAACGATGTTTACTCCCAAAGTGGTGGTTGTAACATTTTTGAAGATGCATCGACTCAATACATCTAAAAGGAAATCGAGTATTGGTTTACATCGGGATATTTCAATTTATTTATTTGTTATGCGATGAAACCTTTTGCTTCTTTTTTGGTATACCTGAAGCATTAATACTCAGTTCAGAGATTTGCACATGTGTGTTTCCTGATAAATTGTGGTATTATTCACCATTCAGATTTTATTCGCTGCATTTTTAACGACAATAAAAACACATACATACGCCACTTAAACGTACGGATTATACAGTAATATAAAAAAGCTCTATAGCGATAATTTGAAATTAAAATAAATATTTATATCTTTAAACCAAATTTTTCACTGTCTTTAAACCAATTTAACACTGCCTTCTTTACAGTTTTTGGGCCATACTTTTTCCTTTTTCTACAACAATCTTTACATAAATACGCAGGTCTGTTTCTTATTATATCTGATGACTATTGTCAAGTATTTTTTCAGTTGGTGTGAAGTGGAAATAATGAAGGGAGAGATGACACTTGTATGTTCTCCTTCTCAAATGGCTACTAATAAAAATCAAGGGGCCTTTCTCCAATAACCACAGAAAACTTCAAAAGCGAACATATAATAAACGGACACTTAATTGTCCCTAATATAGAAATAAGGACAAAATTCTGTATTTACCCATAACTGCATAAAGTAAGGCAGAGTTAGCAGAGAAATGGGGCATTTGAAAAACCCCTTTGTATTTGTTAAAATGCGGATAAATGGAATTTACGAAACAAGCATTTAGAATACTAGAAATGGCTTATCTCCAAGTCAATGGTCAAATCTCTTCTAGCAATAGAACAGTTATGGAAAGAGGTTGTTATAAAGAAAAAAAAATTGCTGCTTACATGTTGAAACAGTACTCCATTCAAGTAATTGTGCCGAGTTTAATTTCACAATAACAATGAAAAAAATCAATATAAAGCATAGGGTAAGTAAATTTAATTTTTGTTAAATTTTAATTTCTTTTATTAGTATAAGAAATTTATAAGGAAAAAGGAATTGAGGTGTGCTCAATTACTCCGTGTCCAAAACTGATTAAAAGCAACTGGGTACCAGGGCTTGAGAAAATGGATACTGATACATCATTTCATAAAATTCAAGGCAGTGTCTCAACGAAAGAGTGACTAGCATAAGGTTATTTTGCTAGAAGATGCGATAAAATTTGAAGAACAAAATTAAACCAGAGAGGACCATATTGGTAATATTTGAGGGACATGTAAGCCATATTTCACCACATCTAATCAATAATCAGCTACAGTTACAGCTCCCTTCTTAAAAATCTCTTGTCTAACAGGCATAATGACTGATTCAGAAAGGTTTCTTTAAAGTACCAGAGATAAAACGTGCGAAAAAAATTACCAAATGTTCCCTTTGTCGACCTGGTAAATTAAGTCTTTGATAGAGTATCAATTGCAACTGCCCGTAGTTTTAAAGAAACAGGTATTTATGAAGTGGGGGAAATCATTGAAATTACAGAAATACCAATAGTAGAAACATATCCAGGCCTGTTGATTTTCTATGCCTATACAAGCACTTACTAGCAATCACACGAAATAACTCAAAAATAATAATATCAGATTAAATAAATGCATAATTACAAGTCCATTGAAAGTGTCTGAGACACCAATTCTCACTTACACGGGGCGAGTCAGCTTCAATTCGAAAAACGTAAGAGAGAGGTAGATAGCGCAGAGACGAATCGGAATCACAGAGCAATGCAAAAACACCAATGTATTCCTCTCGAGTTTGGCTGTAAAGAAGTGAAGAAAAGGCACGAAAGGAAATAGAAACACGTACATGTAATAGACAGGATTTTAATCAAGATATTTACATTCGCAACATGCACATGATACATAAAGTGTTCGAAAGTTTGACCAGAAGCTTTGCCATAGGCGTGGCATCAGCGGTGAAAGGAATATCGTTTATTCCGGGCGTATCTCGGACTTCCTCGGCAGCTACCAACATATAAAATGCAACATCTTCATCCGAATCAAATGAAATATGATACACCTTAGCTTCCACATGACCCCAGAAGTTTTAAATCGAGACAGTATAGGTCTGGCGATCGAGCAGGCCAATAAACCGGACCACCACGACCTCTCCAAAGCTTTCTAAATGTTACGTTTGGATGTCGTTGGATGTCCAAACTGAAATTCGCTCATTCTACAGACGCAGCGACCAAATCTCAAATGACATCTTCCTGCATGAATGAAGTGCAGTCTATGCCATCTACCTCACGAAGAAAGCGTTTACGACCCTGCAATGCAGTATGATTATGACTCTTCTCTATGCTACCTACCCCTTCCTAAAGCCGGCAATTCATCTGTATTCCATTTCATCCGTTTGGCCCAAGACTGGTTTTTTTCCATAGATTCAAGTCGAAAAATCAGGCACGTCCATTCATCTGAATTTCCAAAATACGCTGGCAGTAGAGGAGAGCGATCTTTTTCCCCCCTCTACAGCTGAAATTCGAACCCCTTATTCCTTCCCCCACTCCGTGGATTTCAGATTTGTTACCCTCGTAGCAGGGTGTCGATCTAGTCAATCGTTTGATTTGCCGACTAGCCTCGCAAAGGGTCTCGCCAAAAAATCAGCACACGAGCTTCCGGAGTTTGGTTTGGTTGGAAATCCGACTTTTCAAAGCCGCTATGCTATTTTTCATAGGTTTTACTCCTTGACGAATGTTTTTTCCTTCTCGTGTTCCAAAATTTTCATTTTGGAAGAGATATGAATGGACCGCTTGACATTTCTCGTGTTTTTCTCACCCTGTATACTTACACATACAAGAAAAATTTAAAAATTATAAATTTTAAATTCTTAAAACCATCACTTACTCATTGTTGAGAAACAAAAAATCGACCATTATCGTAAAATTTGTTCTCTTTAATATTTTAAAATTTTTGGGGAGAATGCTCACTTACCCCTACGAAATGGGGAATTGAGTAGTTGTGACTACAAATTTAGAAAATATTTTTTTGTACTTAAACAGGCAGTCAGTGTACAGAAGATGTATACATCAGAATAGACGTTAAAGTATACTGAATATTTAGATATATTACAATAGTATTAAAGAAAAAATATAGCTATCAGAAACATTCAAACTGAGAACAAATAAATTTCTCATTGTGTAAAATCGGTACTGAATTAATCCGCCCTATCTTATATTTTTAAGCATAAATCACAAACTTTTGGTAGTATCTGATAAAAGCTTAAGACCAACGCCATGTTTTGACAGGGAAATGTTGTTAGTCTTGCAAAAATGAAGTCATGCGTATATAATACAGAAGTAATTTCAATAAGTACTTTTTTCGATGACCAATATACTGATAAAACTTTCAATTTCATTGTTAATTTCTCAGTCATTTAAAAATAATTTAAAGAAAGGAAAATTATGTTCTTAAATTTAAAGTCAGTAAAGCATGTTATAATTATTTCATATCTTTCATTACAGAAATGAGTCGAAGGAAGTTCATATAAACATTCCTTGCCAATAAAATAATATTTTTTTAATAAATAGTTTGATTCTGAGGTTGAATCTAATTTCTCATAGAGGAAACCAAAATTTAGGTTGAATATTCACTTTAAACGTTTGACACATTTCACAACGAAAATAAAATATTCTTATCTATAGAACTAAAATCATTTCCACAAACTATATCTAGAAATATCAGTTACATGTTAACTAAATGTGTGCTATGAATCTTCTTTAAATTGCGAAATGTTTTTTCTTATTTAATTTTTAGAAATTGCGCCTCAAAAGGCATAAACATTAAACTTACTAGCATTAAACTAAAGCGAAATTTGTTAATTTGTTGTCAGTATATAAGAATCTGTACTACAAACAAGATTCAGTTCGCATTTTCATAAACTAAATTCGACATTTTATAAACTATAAAACTGTCGTTTGATAAACAGGTGCATAGAGCATTGGATGCGAAAGTACCTATTGATTCAGGGCCAAAAGCTGGCTCATAAAATCGCTTGGCCGGCTCTTTCCTCAACATATACTAGATCCATTACCGCCCTTAATTAATACAAATAATTTTTGACATTAGGATTCTTAGACAATACATATCGGAAACTGGCAGAAGAAGTTGAGGGAGCATATCTTTTTCAGATGAGGCCAGTATTTGTTCTTTGGAATGATCCTCTTTGAACGCCAAACAACGATGTTTCCATTATAAATTAATTAAGTGAAGTTTGAAACAACTATATATTCCGGAATCCCTTAATTTTTGTCGTTAGAATAAGATGTATCCTTGGATTCAAGAATCCTCCAATACTGGCACTATCAAAGCTTTATATCAAGCTAATGCATCACTGTGGTAAAACCCATGGGCAGCAGAATTAGCATTTGGAAATTGTACATATTCAGAAATTTCTATATAGGTAACTACTTGGATGTTCATGTTTTGTTTCGTTTAATATCAAAATGAAAAGATTGCTGAGACTTGCAGAATTAAAAACTTCCCAAACGCATTGAGTATTAGTACATTATTTTTGTTAAAAATTGCGACGAAACTCTGAAATGCTTTTATTCAATGGTTTAGATTAATTACGTTATTGTTTCGTTATGAAGCTATACGTTGGCTATTTGGGGCAGAACTTGTAATGTAGAGCTGAGATCAGCGAAAGATACCTAAGACTTCACCCATCTCTTGTGACTTGTTACCAAAATTCTTCACGACTCCAACTGGAAGACGTCTGACCCTCGACAGACTACGCCTGGATACAGGACGATTCTTCAGGGAAATTCCGTCTCGAACTCGCAATCCACCTATCGCAAAATTGAGACTCTACCACAAATTCATTTTCCCTCTTTAGTTAATGTGAATTTCTAGTATTTATATAAGGAGTAAGGAATTTTATTCCTTTACAGAAATTTCGAACTAAGGCTCTAATTTAAGGATATTGTTTAGTATTCTTTCCAGTCAATACTAATCAATATCCTTAGTAACTTATTAACTGGACAAGAAATTGGATTCAGATTCTGTTTTATTTATGAAGATCAATTTTTTCGGGTATCAAAAAGAAGAAAATAAAGCATCGTTTAAAAAACGTCACAAATTACTTTAATACTTTGTGTATTGCAACAAGAAATATCTTCCATTTTGTTATTTTAGAAAGATTTCTAGAATAAGAAAGTAAAATGTAATTAACTAGTTTTAGTATTGGTTCTTCTTCATCCGCTCCTAGTGATATTCTTTATACAGAAAATTGGCAATTTTTCATTTATTGCATCATAAACTATATTAAATTATATTTTCGCATCTAAATGCTAGATAAATTGAAATAAAAAACATTTAAAATTCTCTGAGACTAATAAATCGGAAGAGAAAAACCACATTAAAGTTTTGACGTAAAACATGTTGTTGCGATTTTTTGATGATTGATCACTTTCTTGAGACAACATACGGTTAGAATTTTGTTTGTTTTAACTCTTCTCACGTAAATACAGCAACCGAAAAGGTTCGTCTCAAACCGATAGTTTGTTTCATAAGAATATAAATAATTTCTAAACCAGGAATAAATTGTTGTAATCAAAAGAGGTTTAATACCACCCACATAGTTATATTGGATTCCTCATAATTTTTAACACGCATTCAGCAATTGTTTAACTTATTTTTTTCACATAAAAAAACTAATCGAAAAAACATGACTTGAGATTAAAAGAAGTAAATGGTTTAATTTCCGTAAAGTAATATTTGAAAAACTTACATACAGTGTTGTATTGAGAATTTAGTCATGAAAAACTAGTTTTTGATAAGAAGAGATAAGATAACACTTCCATGGATTCTTAAATTTTTTGAAGAAAAAACTGGAAATGTGAAAAGAAATCGCTTAGATAATTTACAGAAGTAAGGCTGGCACTTTTTTTAAAGTACTATAACATATATTTGTTTTTTATTTGATGGAATTTATTCTTTTTAAAAGCACTAATTAAAGAAGGTGCTCTGAACATCCTTCTTTTGAATCCAAAGAACTCTCTTCCTTCATAATAACGTTTCCCGAATTTTTTTATCCAGTCTTTCTTTAAGAAAAAAATAATTAAAGCAGGAAAAAATAACTATATTTTATTTCTAAGTATCTTCCTACACTTCCTTTTGAAAAACGGCTAACGTATGCATTCTTAGAAGATGGTACTTTATTTTAAAATGAATTAAAAATTTATTTTATAGCATAAAAAACATCAGCTATTATTAATTTATTGACATGTTATGAATCTAAACCACTCATGTTCCTTATCATTTTTTTTATTATTTTCTTTGTAAGTTTTTGAAAATATGCTTTTAGACCTAATTTATCCTGTAATCTGCATTCCTCTATTTCTAGCTATCCCCCTAAGACATGGATGCTGATGAGGAATTCATAGGTTTCAGAATTCCAGAGGCTGAATGTTTTCCTGAAAATAGGTGATTTCAGGATAATTTTTCGCCAATTCATTAAGCCATAATTCCAAACTGAGCAATTCGGCTAAACAGAAATAGTATAAAAATTACTTATATATCAGTGTTTACAACTTCACTTTTGTTTTCAATAAAATAGGTGCATGAGGGAATTAAATAAACTTTAGCGTTCATTTTAGAATATGACGAATTGTTTCTCAATTGGCAAAGAAATTGATTTGAGGCACAAAATTCAAGATATCAAATCTTTCTTACATTCAAACAAATTTACATGAAAGATTGCAGCTTCCAAATTAATAATAAATGGTAGCATATTTCTAAGTTTTTTTAAAAAAAGCGAGATAAAAAATAATTTTATACATATATGTTAGTCTCCTAAATGTATGAAGGTTTCTTAGTATATCTTAAAAGTCATGTAATGATGGTAGATAGAAAATACTACAACTTCAGACAGTAACAATTTCCTATGAAAATAAATATGACACAATAACCTATTTAGCTAACAATTAAGATAACTGTGGGGGTGAACTGTGTATTTGCGTTAGGTGTGATTGAAAAACTAGAATTTAACATGGATGCTTATAAGGCATGCAAGTAGAATGATAAAAGGTGTGAAGGGAGATGACAAATATGATTTATAAAATTTAAATTAAATAAATAAAACCAATATGTAATTATTTTTAATTCACTTTCAAAATCGTTAAAGAATTTTTTTGTGTAAAATGTAGTCAATTTATTCATTTGGAATTACTTTCACGTCCATAGCTTCTTCCGGTTGTGACTGAATCACATACATATGTTACAGATGGTGTGTGATAGCTAAAGTGCGGTGTAAATACTTTCAAATTAAAGTTAAAGAGATATCACATGAAAGCAGCATCAGTGGTGGTGCCATGTCATGTCACTGAAACAGAAGGATCATTTTTTATTGTTAAATTAAAGTTAGATGCTCTTGGAGAAAGTTTACAACTGGCTCGCAATCTTCGATGGTAAAACTGACGTCAAAGTATCCACTGAGAATCATTGACAATTTGTCTTCTTATCTATAAAGAAACGGTCCTCCGACTTTTGTACGGAAGTACTGAACAACGTAAGATTTCTGTTCTTATTTTTGGTTTGGAGGAATGTAAATTTCTGCCAAAATCATTTTTCCGTTTTTCATTATACACTAAGCTTCACAAAATTCACCAAATGCTGTTATCGTTTAACTTATCAATTTGGAGTGTTCTACAGCCATGAAGATTCAAAGAATATCAATTTAGTGGCGTCATATATACTATGGTATATAAAGACTTCTACAGCTCGAATATTTAGTCGTTTATATTTGGTTATACAGTCAGCCTCAAGTATTCTTTTGAACGGTAGCTTTCCTACTGTCGTTTTACGATCATCGTGAGACCATAACTTCCGTCACTAACGAAAATTTCACCCTCACGCGCCTAAAGAAGTATGATTTCAAAAATCGCGTATTGTTGGATACAAAACAAAGTGTTTCATAGAATTCTAAACAAACTTTTAATTATATAAAATTTCAGAAAGCATTAATTAAACTCAGAAAAATTTCATTTCAAAATTCTTATCTGTGCCATGCTGAATGTTCATTCAGGAAGTCACTCAGTGTCTGCAAAATATTTCTTAAACCTCCCTGTAAAAGAAATGGTTCAAATTAAACAAGAGAACGTGGATAGTGCATTCATGAAAGGTAAGTTGCTGTTCTTAAAACATATTATATATATATATATATACACATGCTTAATCAATGAAGATACACATTATGAGACAGAGTTATTCAGTCGGAAAATTAAGAAGCCTAATTTTTCCGGTTGTATTTGTATAGTATGACTAGGAAAACTAACAAGTGACCCTGGAAGCATGCATGCGTTCATCATAAGTTTTACTGATGCGAACAAATGCTAGTTTAATTCACGAGATAGCATAGGTCTATGGCTGTAAGAGATAATGCTGAGGAGTCTACAGCTGAATTGTCACATAAGAAACTTAAATGTGTCACATTTTGCAGCAACATGAGACAAGTATTGTTCTGTTTTCACCAAGATACATGATGGCTCTCTTAGAAGCCTCCTAAAATGAAGTTAATAACTTTTCCAAATTGAAAAACATTTCCCTTTGAACAATTTGTTGACTTTCTTTCAGAATTATGTAACTGTAAGCGATGCAAGCAGAAAGATGATTGAGAGAATGTATACCATTTTTGTAGCAGGTACTAGTTCTGATTGTTTTGATGATTTAAAAATTTTAGAAATTTCATTTATGTACATTTTCATGGACACTTGTCAACAATTATACGTTTTCCTTGATATAAATTGTTCCAATAAAAGAATTCTAAACAAACTTTGACTCATTTAAACTTTCAGAGAACTTTCATTAAACTTAGAAAAATTTCATTTCAAAATTCTCATCTTTGATTTCATTAAACAACGACTCACAAAACCTCTTCCATTACTCTCTACTTGCGTCTCACTCCTTTGTTTTTTCCCCGAGAAAAATCCTTCTTACTCCTCTTCCAAATTAGTCACAGTCTTTTCTATCGATAATATTTTTATACAAACATATAACTATGACATTCCATTCGAATAAAGGATTTGAATTACAGTGAAGTCTCATAAGTTTAAAACTATCCAAATAAACATCACAATGGCCTATATAGAACTGAAAACTTTCTCCGTAGTTGAAGCTTTTTACCATATAGTAAATGGAAATATTGGCATCACAGAAATAATCAGAAATACAAGCCATTATGTTGGAAGGTCAAAAATTTAGGCCGATTTTCCACAGCACTCTGCAAAAACTACTATATATACTACTGAAAAACTCCAACAAATAAATATCTACTTCATTTCCCATGTCCATTCTCTCTAAATGGATTTGGAATTATAATTTTCCAATAAAAACAATTATATGAAAGAACTGTAAAATATCATCATCAAATCAAAAGGCCTTAAAAAATTACCCAGTTGTCTGCAAACTATATGAGTGTAATCTTCTACCATAAGATTCAGTTACCCTCAAGAAATCGAAATCTAGTAGGAACTGCCCTTAATAAAATTACTCGCAATTTACAAAACTCTTTCAATCAAAGGCGTAAAATTTTCCAACATCACTATGGATTCTAAATTTTATCGATATCCTATATCTTACAGCTACGTCAAATGTGGAACATCTTCTTACACAAAATTCCACGCAAGAATCTTTATTTATTTTCCTAAAAATATAATTAAATGACATCGTATTGGAAGAGGCTTTGATAGTTGGTCATTTGAGCATACAAAACATATACATTGACTGTCATAGGATATTTACTCTTTGTATAACCCCCCGGGTTATCGTTTTCCTGGTAGGTATAGTAATGGTGTGGGTTGAGTTACCCCTCCCCTATGACGATATATACCTCCTTCGTGAGGGTTTTGGACGTGGCCAGGAATGGCTATTAGGACTCTGACCTCAGTATCCAAGCGGTTGGAGAGACCGTTCTTCAAGTGACTCAGACGACAAGGCAGGGTAGAAGTATCTCATTTAAAGGTTACCCTACTTACAACATCATTCTATGGTATTTTTTACAAGTTTTTTTCTATTTCGTTTTCCTTTGCTTTTTTTCCGCTATTTTTTGTGTTTATTATATATATTTTTATATAAACTAACAATACTCGTTAAAAAAGCTATCGTATATCCTCTGGTTGACATTGGTATAAAGCAACCCAATGTATTACGAGAGCTTCACAAGAGTATCACCAAGAATTAATAAGCTTTTCATAATAATTAATTCTTTCCATTGAATAATATCTTTTTGTATGCTATTCAATTCTTTCTATGATAGATGATCACCAAGAATTAATAAGCTTTCCAGATCAAATGGCTTTAAATGCTTTGAATTGAAGAAATTACATGCAATTGAGAGTTTTATTTTAAATGTAACCGGAAATGGAAAAGTAGAAATAGAGGAGTTTGCTGTAATTACTCATTATAAACTTTCATTTGAACTAACAATTAAACCTTGCTTTCATACGGATTAATTTAAAACTCTTGAAAGATATCAATGGCAACTTGCTTGATAATTGGTTTCCGGTTTCTGTAAACACATCTAATATGTGCTATTAAGGCAATTAGTCATTGATAAAATCAGCCATAAAGTGTGAAAAGATATTGAACAGCATCGTCAGTATTCTCATGACTAGTTTTAAAGGAGATATTCGTATCTGTTTATGATATTCTATTTTAATTTACACCTACAGAAGCAGAATAAAGAAATAAATTTAAATTTATCTAAGAAAACAGGAACGCAATCTAAATAGAATATTTTCTCTCTTGAGAATATTTGTATTAAAATTTTATAAAACCGCTAGTTTCCTCTTCAAAAATAGTTTCTACTTTTTAAGCAAAAGTGAATTAATTATTTTAGGTGAATAAATGCAATCTTATTTAAAATATTGCTTGAAAGAATAATTTCTTTTGTATCCTAGAGGACATAGCATGGGAGCATGGGCAACCCTTTAACATTTTATAAATTCACTTCATCGAAAGATTAATCAAAGAATGATAGCACACTTTCTTTTTATAAGATTGTTTCTTTCGTGTTAAGCAACATTGACGAAATCGTATAAAATCTTAGGTCGTCATTTTAAATAGAAAACTTGACCTGGTTTATTATTACAATGACTCCCAGTGTGGAAAATTTCTGATTTTGAAAATCTTGAATTATCGCAGAATTAACACAATACAATTTAGATCATAACTATTGAAATAAAATTAATTATTTCTATCAAATAGTATTTCTTTATTCTTTGTGGACTGAAAGTTATTCTTACGTTCATCAGTTTTTCCATGTAAAAGGATAGAAAAAAATTCCTAGATTTGTCACTTTATCCGAATATTGTCCTTCTGAAATTTCCCTTAATGAGTAAAATTTTTTAAAATTTCGGATCAATCAGATTTCAATATTTTACATTACATTACAGAACCTTAAACCCCCTTGTTTAGAGCCATTTGGCTCCTTTCCGGTTTGGATGGATGGAGGTGAATTTTATTTTTTTAGAAAGGACACAAAAAAATATAACAGGGACAGAAAAAAATAATGAAAAAACAAATAATAATGAAAAAACAAATAATGAAAAAACAAATAATAATGAAAAAACAAATAATAATGAAAAAACAAATAATAATGAAAAACAAACATACACTGGACATGAAACAAAGATAAGAACAACATGGGAAACAAAACAATTTGAGAAAAAATAAAAATACGTAGAGAAAAAATAAAAGAAGAATCATAAGTTGCCGGAAGTGTGTGTCAGTCTGGGTGGATGCGTGCTGAATGATTATCCTCTACAATGAGATTCTACTCATCACATATAAAGCGCATTAGGAGTCTAAGTCGGGTTCTTTACAAGTTATTCGTGAGTAGTTATCAGTGTTTTTCACCCACTGTAATTTAGGTGGCGCTGTAGGAGTTTGGGAATGACAGAAGAGGGTAAACCGACATTTTGTGGCATAGTGTATTGAATCTCATTTTTCTCCGCAAAAGCAGTTGTCATGTGTTCGAAGATTGAAGCGATGAAGGCATGAAGGGACGGACACGTGTCCTGTAACTAACATGAGCTCTTCTCTATTCCATCCTACAGGCTTGCTAGAAACCCTAGGCACTATATCGTGTGTACTGCTTCCAGTTTCTCCGTTATATCAGTTGTCTTGCCAGATGCTTAAAGCAGCTGACATAATCTCAGTTTTCAGGGAGGAAAGTGGCTTAGGGAGAAAGAAAGGGTCGTCTTTTGCGATGGCTTCTTTGGCTAACTGATCTGCGCATTCATTGCCTAAATATGCGACGTGGGCTTTGAGACATCCCAGGTGAATGCGTTTATGAGAAACCAAAAGGGTTTGAAGTTCTCGGACCATACTATGTTGGGTTTTAAGATTAAGTATGGCCATAAAACTTGAGAAACTGTGTGTCTAAATTTTGGTTGGTCTATGAAGGGAAGAAGCTGCTTCAATTGTCATTATAATTTCAAGGATTATTTCAGTTTGGGAAACCGAATTTCTGTGATAAAGTTCACCTTGCCATTAGGCTATTATTCCATAGGTTTCGAGAATGCAATATGCACTACCAGTGCCTTCTTACGTTTTAGATCCATCATTATATAAAGCCTTGGCTCCTGAGCCTCTGTGATTTTCTGCAAATGAAATTTGATTGTGGAGAAGAAAATTATGAGGGTGAATATGAATTCCGCTGCTTTTGATTTCGTAAATTGTTGGGTTGAATGTAAGGATGAAAACATTGGTTGAAGATCTTGCTCGAGCAACTTGGGAATAAGTTGCTTCTTGTTGGATTTGTAGGTGGAGGGGTTGAAGACCGGTGACAACTTGGAAAGCAGTGTTTTGGGCTGTTCTGTATGCACCAGTTCATCGGAATATCATCGTAATAAGGTGAACTCCATCCGAATAATCAATGAGATTATCTATATTTGAAGTCAGAATGAGACTAGAGAATGTTGGAGATTCACACTTCTAAGGATTCATGCTGAGCATTGTTTGCGATATTTTTTCCGATTTTTATCGAATGGCTATATATTTATGAACATTGAATGGAAGCCTGAATCAATGCTCAAAAATCATAATGGTAAGAGCTATATAATAATTCATCATTTATGTAGAGGAGAATTTACGTTTTGTTATGTCTCCTATGTGAATTTAATTTAAAACTTCACACCCAGATGGCATCCCGCAACGGCCCAAACCAGAGCGCTCTAGACGCCCATGCCTAAACGCCAGTTGCAGAGAAAACCGAACGAAGTGCATTCCAGAACAAACGGGGATCACCATTCTTCCCGTGGCAGCCTAGAGGAAAGGAATCGCCAAATATTGGGAACGTGCATGCAATGACGGGGTGTGCCCACAGCTATGTATTGTAACGACTTTTCTTAAGCCTAACGGACCTTAACCTCCTTATACTAATATATTTAGTTTTAAATACTTTGTAAGCAATTTATAACTTTAAGATACAATGATTCCCTCTAAAGCTCTTTTCTTTAATCTGTAATACCTTTCTTGTAAATGTAAATAGTATTTTAAATAAATTTGTGTTTGTTTAACATTAAGCCTATTCATTTAGTTTAAATACCCCTAGCACACCGCCGAGTCTCTAACATCCTATTCTGCATTTATATCTTCATATGTTTATTTCGACCGATTATTCACTCTCCAAACTTCATAACCACATCACTAAGATGATAGGTTTGATCTGGATTCGGAACATAAATGCGGAAATGCCAGAGAATTCGTCTCGAATTCGTGACCTATCATTTACAAAGTCAACCTACTATCATTACATAATGATGCCCCCCTAAATGCATGAACTAAGTCTTAATATTCTTCAAATGTAATTGCCGTGGT
Source organism: Araneus ventricosus (assembly GCA_013235015.1). NCBI lineage: Eukaryota > Metazoa > Arthropoda > Arachnida > Araneae > Araneidae > Araneus > Araneus ventricosus. The sequence goes on from BGPR01000074.1 coordinate 125,651, forward strand.
TGTTAATTTATCTTTTTCTCATAATACTTCACACTATGTTGCTTTAACGACAGGAAACGGAGAAATGATTCTTAATTACATCAATGAAAGATATGACAAAAAATAATGCACAATTTCATATCACCAAAGAAAATATTTCAAACATTTAAAACTATCTTTTCATGCAATGATAAGGTATTTTGATCTTTATTTAACTAAAAATGTATTTTGTTATAGCATACAAATAGTTTTGAGAAGAGAATTATAGTTTATTTTCTGTAATTCATTAAAACTACATTTCTTCTCAAAGTTGTATGAAAACATCTCTTTCATTAACACTGCAATAATAAAATGAGTGAGTACATCTTTAGAAATTTAAGCACGAAGTAAAAAATATGTTTGACGAACTACGTTTCTTAACTTATTGAATAGCTTAATATCAAAATCGATTGAATTTCCATTACCTTAGAATATCGATAACTAATGAGTTGTGAGTAAGTTGAAGAAAAAACAAGTTCATTTTTTCCCCTTATTTTCTATTGAAATATCGCAATCTCAAAAGTTTTATGAATGAATCATTTTATTGAGCTGGTAGAAGAATTTTTTATGTAACTGAGATTCCATACCTTACTTAATCTGTTTTTTCTTTCCAAATTTTTTTCAATCGAAAATTGAAACTGCGATTAATACAATTAATTTCTTCCAAAAAAAACTAATAAATACATCTCACTAAATGTTGATAGAATATTTTTTTATGTAATTGCAACTATTTGAGTCCATTTAACATTGTTTGCTTCAGCGCACTTTTAAAATTAAAAATGAAACACAATGAACGAATTAAAATTTTCTTAATAGAAAGAAAAAGTATGTTTCAAAAGTTATTGTATCAAGTTTTCCAAGCTTAAAATTTTCTGGAAATAAAAAAAATCCATCAATTAAAAATAATTGATGGCTATTTATTAAATTAAAGAACATAAAAACAGGACAAATTAGTGAATAATGGACTGAGGTTTTTGTTGTTGTTGCTTTTTATAGTGAAAATAGTTGCTGATTTTTCATTATTTTGATTCAGGGCTTCTTTACGAAATGTAAGATATATTCAAGAAAAAATGTGAAAAAAATTCATCGGTTCTCAATTATCTTATTAAATTTAATTGTCTAAACAAGGTTGTAATTCAAGCCTTTAAAACATTTCCATTTTTTACTCACATTAAATAAATAAAACTTTGATTTTTTTCTAAATAAACTAAAAACAAATCTATTAAAGCAATTTGCTATCTTTCCAAATTCTTTTATTTCACAAGAAGTTAAAATGAAACAAAAATTTAGTCTTTGACTTAATTAAGTTTTAAGTTTTGAGAGAGAATATAGAAAAATAAATCTTTGGCAAAGATACCTTTATCTTGAAAATCTTAAATTAATTAATCTTCACACACTATAAAACTGAAATTTCAAAGGAAACTATGTTCGTGTTCTATCTTTTTGAGGTAAAACAAAAACCGAACGTGCTAACCATAATGCTAATCACATTTTTCATTCGAAGAATATTTTAGCATGATTGTAGTCTACAATGACGAATTCCAATTATAATTGGAATTCATCAATTTTTATTGGAATTCAAAATAAGGCAAGTTCTATTTAAGAATTCTCAGTATTGTCTCAGTATTGTTGTTCAGTTGTAAAAAACAATTACTCACTTACGGATAATTTTATTATTTAGAAAATGGCCGTTTGTAACAAAGAACTTTAACGTCTTGTGAGGGTTTGCCCTTCCCTAGTTGCCACGACAACGGACCACACAGGAAAACCCTAGGGCATCTGAGAGGAAAGTGTAAGTGTTTTAAAACCAGTCGTAAAACGGCCCCGTCTTCCGCAAACCCAGAGGGGTTCAAAGGAGGACTAGAGCGGTATCGTTTGTATAGACCCCACAAGTAGAGCCGACAAAAGACGGGAAGTTAGGCGTTGACCGCTTCCAATGATTAGTCTGGAAGGAAGGCGCACGACTGTGGTTAGATGATTTGTTCAGCTCGCTGAAAAATCACTGAGAATTAATTCTTTGGCCACTCTTCTGGGCTCTAAGGGTAGGTGTTTAAGAAGGGAAGACGATCGGAGAAGATAGACGATAGCTGAGAAGCAAACACACGGGGTGCTACTCCGTGGTGTTGGTTTGCGGAATTTGAACTTTGATGAAACGGGCGTTTATTGACCTCGTGATTTTAGCAAAATCCTTAGCTAGGCTAGCTCCTTTGGTGAGCTTTGGAATTGAATAATAGCATCCCTTTGGTGGATCGCTGGATTTTGACGGGCGTTTTGCATAACCTCGCTGTCAAATACCGACCCAGGTATCTCTTACTCATCCTGAGTAAACCTTTAGCCAGAGCCTGGCTATAATAATCCCTGTGGTGTATTACTGCAATTAATTGAGCGTCTTGTAACCTCAATTTCATCTACCGGTTCTCGGTGTTTGCGAAACTCGCCCTGAGTTGTTACGATTTGCTGAACTCTCACAGTTCCTGAAACTATTATCATTTGCTTCACGAGTAAACTCACCTTAGCAACTGCGACTAAGTATAGTCACGTTCAGTATTGACTCTCGCGATACAAATCCGGGATTTATTCTTCATTCTTGAATGTACAAATCGATTGTAAATGTGACCTGTAAATAGGCCATTAATCAAGAAGTTATATTAAATTTTGTTGTCCTGTAATTCTGTGTCTGTTGATCTCTGATCAGACCCCGGTAACAGTGGGCTCAGACATTACAGTCCCCTCAGAAATTATAATTATGTCGAAAACTACATGACTCTTTACATGACTGTCTTCTGGACCTAGAGCTACGAAATTTGGTACAAACATTTTTCGGAGGGTGGGATTGTGCATTTTGAGTGCAAATTTTAATTCGAATTTTAATTAATTAAAAATTAAGCGAAATTTTGGCGTTTTTCCTTAATAATTTCCGGAAATATTACAGCACAAATATCATTTTCACACCATTTGAAAGTCCAGAAAGTTCCTTTTCGAAGATATCAATTAAATTGCCGTACAATTTTTCCTCTAATTTTAATTGCCTTTTAAAAATATTTTTTGACATAATTTACAGCAATACTTTTCATTGTTGCAACGCATTTCAAACCGTTTTCATTGTTTAAACAAATATTTATTTCCGTGTTTCTCTTTCATTGTTGAAAGCTAAGGTAATATTCTAACACATTTTGCTTTCATATTTTATTTCAATTACATTTTACATGACAAAGTCAGTTAATTGACTCCATTAGGTACATTTATGTAAACAATGAACAGAACAGGTGCGAGGCCACTTAAATAACATGGGTTAAATATCAACTACATTCTGTTTACATTGTTAAGGGAACCATGAATATAAAATTATACAAGAATCAATTGAAATCATGTTACCGGAGAACAAGCTTGTCGCCGAAGGTGGCTAGTCTAAAATAAATGTATGGGAGTGGGTGACATGTGAGTTAAGAAGGCATCTTAATACTGAATTTTTAATAAATTCATTTTTACATTTTTATGGTGTTTCTGGATACTAGATTAATCTTTATACTAGTCGATACATTGAAATAAGTATAATTTTGTGCAAATAAATGATGCAGCGTAACATATATAAGGTTTTCATGCGCATTTCAATTAAATCGTCATACGAAACATAAATCTCAAATATCTTCTTTATGGATCTTCCATCGAATTCCTTTCTCTCTATCCCCTTACATATGCGATTCTATGCTGATGAAATGCAATAGTTGTGAAAAAATATTAGAATCCTTCTTTTCTAAACAAATTTAATATTCCTACAGATTAACAAATGAAAATTCATGAGAAACAGGAGAGTTTTGCTCCCGTATTTTGATAAAATATTTCACCAACATACAGTCGATTTCTGCTACAGCTTTACTTTTATTCTAAGCGTAAATTTTGCAGTATAATCTGCGAAACTTTGTTCGGAAACGGGAAGAAATATCTGCTCTAAAAGGATCAAACCATCATATTTTTCCATATCATTTTTCAAACAGTGATTTTATATTTTTGTGGAATAAAACATGACATTGCAAAAATAAATTTTAGATTTTAATCGAAAGTTGATCGAATGAAACGTTTTAAAATTTTTACAAATGGAAAACTAATTGATAATGTAGATATGTGATTGTTAATGCATGTTGAGTGGTTTTATACTCATTTATATGTCAATAATAATAGAAAAATTATTCCTTAATTTTCAATTCAACAATCTGGTTATATACAATAATATGATGATCAACGATATGAATGTGATAACCTTCGATGTAAACAGCAGTCGAATTCCATAATTTTAATATAACGGAAGTGAACCAATGCAGAAATGTTCTGTTTACATGAGAGTCAGTTGAATTTTATAACAAAATAAAAGAACAAACATGAAAGTTCAAACAAATCAAAAATTTTGCAGAATTTTACATGCATATTTGATTCTGTTCGAGGCAATTTTAAGATATCTTGAGATTTCAGATAATACTTATGCAAGCGCTCAAGAAAATTATGTTTAAATGCCTAATGGGATCAAGAGAGTGACAATCAAACAACAGATTAAAATCGAAAGGCCTTTTTTTATTGATCGACCGGTATTTAAAGAAATATTTATCCATATATGCACCAAGCAAATTTGCAACAAGAAATCCAATGCAGTCTTACATGAGGATATTTGACGAAACTAGAGATGATATTATAATTTATTTTCAAATAATAGTAAAGTGGCTAGACATTTCTATTTTTATTATGTACAGTTTTAGTCGGCATTCTTAATACCGTGAAAACTTTTTTCTAAAGAACTGTTCATTCTGTATATATATGAATATAATGCATATAAAAATGCATAATCCTGTTTTATATGCATTTAAAAAAATAATGAAAAGTTCAGTCAAATAACACGATTTAGCTTCAAAGAACATTTCAGGAAACGGAAATATCGAGTAAATCACGAGTTAAGCATATGCGTTGCTTCACTTATCGTAGAAAAAGTAAATAAAATGGACTCAATAAATAAGAAAGCACTCTCAAATAATAAAGGTAATAAATGAAATAAGTATTTCCCTGAAGGATATTGAATAATCCGCTTCCATAAATAGTACAAATTTGCATTTATAAAATAGTATTAGAGCCTTCATTAACCTCTCAAATTTTATTATCTACTCTCCGGAAGATTTGTCACCTTAGTGACAAACTACAAACAGTCTTATTATCCTCTTTTTACTGAATCCTTCAATTTAGACTTGTACAGCCAGGAGAAAAATAAGTGTATTCCGCAATGACAAATAAATATTTCTTTGTCCCACCTTTTCCATAATGATTGTACGATTTTGTTACATCGTTTTAAATTTTGCATTATGCTACACTGAGGCAATCAATACATTGGTATTTACTAGTTTCATGTTCTTAGCCAAAGACCAAAGTTTTTAAGCTGATTCATTACGACAATGACCGAACTCATATAATTGGGAACAGTAAATAATTCTTCCTTCAGGCAGAAATTGAACTTTTTGAATCCTCATACAAACTTAAAATTTTATTCTTGATATTGTCCAAAATTCTTTTTAAATAAGAATTTTGAAGCTGAACATTTTATAGAGAAAGTTTTTCACTACGAATAAAACCTGTCCTTTTAATGCAAGTGCATTTCAAAATCTCAGAAGTGGATATACGATTTTTTTTATGAAATGTCTAGGCTCAGCAAAATATCTCGAGTAAAATAAGCAAGAAGTAACTAAAAACTTCATTCTTGGTAATATCTTTAAAGTAATTGAAACAAGGAGCAATTTATTGTTCAACAAGATGCCAAAAAAGTTCACAATTCACGATATAACAATAGCTATTGTTATATTTTACGAAACTTGAGGTATTTGTTGTAACCGAAGTCTTTTTTCGATACTTTGTGTTTAAAGGTCTGTATTGTCTGATACCATTCTGCTTATTTGTTTATTTATTCTGTATTAAACAATGGATCGCCCATAAATATAATAGAGATTATTTCATAATAGAATGCAACAATGTGATGGTGAGCTGAAGTACCAGAATTTGTTCAAGAAATCAGACATTTCATGTGATTATTTAATTAGCACCCATTTTATGAGCATGCAGCCTCATAAAATTAGAACTAAACTCTTTCTAACAAAGTCCTTTATGGGTCATACCATGTCAGTGACCACACTCAAGGTCACCGATTTTGATGAAACTTGGTATGTTTGTTCTTTTTATGGACTTAAGCAAGCATACACAATATTTGTGCTCTATATCAAATAGTTTAGGATTTACAAATTTTGGAATTAAAATTTCCAAGATTTCACGTTTTTACATCGATTAGGCCTATCAAACGCAATTGGTCCTTTCATGGAAAATAAGTTATAGTCCTTATTTACCAAACAATATCAATGAAAATATTTATGAATATACGTTAATATATAACAAAACCAGAAAATAATAAATTAAACCTCCAAGTATTTGTAAATAAATTCTGAAATATTATTTTGAAAATTTTGGAAATGAAATATGGAGTTTCAAGCGAAAAGGATTATCATCAAAGGGCAAAGGATAACAATTTTTTCATTTATTATTATAAAAGATATACTCTATCATATGAAAAAATAAAATTAATGGGTTTTTAAGTCCATCGTTATTTTTACTGACATCAAAATTAGAAATATCTTGACTCATTCATATCAATTGAAAAAGCCTTAGTATAGAAAAAAAAATTAGATAAATTTGGTAGGGCATAATTAAAGTCATAAAGTAGGTATATTAATTTTAAGACATGTTCAGAAAATACATAAATTTCACAATTTGTGATTTAGTCTTAAAAACTATTTCTAAACTCTAGTCAACTCACTTATAAACTGTTGTTTCATGGAATCGTTTTATAGGCAATCAAAGCATTTAAGCTGTAACAATACCAAGGTTAACAACTAAGTATGTGCAATTTTGCTTATTAACTAAGATTATATTGCAAAGAATCTATTGTTAATAAATTTGTTATTTCTTTTGGAAAAATGGAGAAGTGCAGTGTGGGGAAAATTACTAAGTGATTATCATTTGTTGAATTATGTCGATACAATACGAACTATTAAAAACTGCCTGAAACTGATTTGATTCTTCTAAAATTGAGAATAGAATCACGTTATGAGTTTAAAAGTATCAAATACGATACAAAGAAGCAAAATCAGTTTTCCTTTGATTGCATCCTTGCAGTGAAACATTACAGGATGAACAGTTCCACAACAGTTGCCCTGTGCTAACGTTGAGCTAGACTTATCTCGTATTAATCTCAATTATACAGGGTGATCATAATTAAAATTACACTTCAAAAGGCTGTAAAAGAAGAACCACTCTTAAGAATGACCTGATATTTGATATGAGTATATGTGAAGCAATGGAAATTTGTTTTTGCGAAAGAAAAAAAAACTTGTTCAAAAGTTGATTGATAGATGACGCTGTACTCGTGATAAGATGATAAAGCAGATTGCTTTAAAAGATTTGCTAATTTTAAGATGCTAATTAAAAGACGTGGCAGGTTGTTGTGCACTCTTTTTTCTAAGCTCATCCACCACGACAATGTGGTGCTACAGCGGATAGGGCAAAATCGATTTTTAATTGTCCCTAGGCCAAAAACCGTAGAAAAAGCAAAAACTGATGAAACCATCAAGAAAAGGAGGTCGGCTTCGACTTGCTGAAGAAATGTTCAATATGCTATCCACCATTTTCTCCTATGAGCTGAAAGCGCAAAACAGCATGCTCAACCACAGATCTGAGAGTTTCACTGGTGAATGTGTTGCGTAATGTGGGTTTTCAACTCAGCTAAGGTCGCAATCGGATGCCCGTACACAGCAGCGTTTAGGTAACCCCACAGCCAGAAGTCACAAGGGTTCAGGTCAGGTAATAGTGGCTGACAGGCTGTTGGGAAATGACGACTAATAATTCTGTCATTTCCAAAATTCAGATTCAACAGCTGCTTTAATGGTGTTGCAATGTGCGGAGGAGCGCCATATTCCATGAAAATTGTGCTATCCACCCTTCCGCGCTGTTGAAGCGCTGGAATGAACTGGTTGCGCAAAAAAGATTCATAACGTGTCCCATTGATTGCACAGGTTACAGGACCAGCAGGACGAATCTCCTCGAAAAAGAAAGCGCCAACTATAAATGCTGTCGTAAACCCACTCCACATAGTTATCTTTCGAGAATGAAGAGGCAATGGTTGCATTTGAAACGGATTCTCTCTTGCCCATATTGTGCAGTTTTGAGTATTGACGGAACTTTGAGATGGAAATCTACTTCGTCTGTTCACATAATGTTCCATGGCCGTGCATTACAGGCAAGAAATTACAGGTCGAAAACTTCTCGTTTTGATAGGCCAACAGGAACCAACTCCTGAACATTCTTAATTTTGAATGGAAAGCATTGCAGGATGTTTCGCAAAATTTTAAGAACTGTGCTGACAGGCATGTCTAAAGTTAGGAAAATTTCCTGTGCATTGTACGTTTAAAACACAATGCGTGGCACTTCCTACAATGCTGTAGCCACATCTCCACTGACGTCGAAGGAATTTCTTTCCTCCCTCTGCCACATTTCACGTCAAATGAACCCGACTCTTAGAATTTATCAATCGTCTTCTTCAGACAGAATGCAGTCATCGGACCAGATCCGCTTCTTAAACCCTTTAATGTCCGGAATTTCTCCAATGCAATTGCCGCACAGTCGCCGTTCTTGTGAAAAAGCTTGACAAGCAGAGCCCGACCCTTCAATGGTCGAGTCATGACTGCCTTCTCAGACGCAGAATAACAGGAACTGCATGCTCCCGCCATTTTTTTTTTATCTCAAGTGTAATGTGCGGATCTCATGTCATGTCTTTTAATTAGCACCTTAAAATTAGCATATCTTTTAAAGCAATCGTTTTTAGCATCTTATCACGAGTACAGCGCCATCTATAGGTGAACTTTTGGATTTTTTTCTTTCACAAAACAAATTCCCATTACTTCATGTATACTCAGATGAAATATCTGGTCATTCTGACCAGTGGTTATTTTTTTACATCCCTTTGAAAGCGCAACTGTATTTATAATCACCCTGTAGTATTGCTAAGCTCAATGGTGAGTTCATTGACAAATTTGTAGAGAAGCTGATTAAGTTAATATCAGACTCATAGAATAGATTTGAATGAAAATATGCTTTGAAAATACAAGATAAGGATCAAGGTTATCACTGGACTTTAGATTCATGCACTGTTCATCATGTCATGTTTCACTGCAAGGATGCTATCAAAGAAAAACTGTTTTTACTTCTTTGTATCATATCTGTTACTTTTAAACTCATAACTTGATTCTGTTATCAATTTTAAAAGAATCAAATCAGTTTCAGACAGTTTTTAATAGTTTGTATTGTATCGACATAATTCAAGAAATTTTCCCCACACTGCAATTCTCCATTTTTTCAAAAGGAATAAAATATTTATTAACAGTAGAATGTAAGGCTAAATCAAATTGAAAAATATATGTATTTTCTGAACATGTCTTAGAATTTATACATCTACTTTATGACTTTAATTATGCACCACCAAATTTATCTAATTTTTTTGTTTCATATTAAGGTCTTTTTCAATTCAGATGAATGAGTCAAGAAGTGATTTCTAATTTTGAAGTCAGTAAAAATAATGAAGGACTTAAAAACTCATTAATTTTATTTTTTCATGTGATAGAGTATATTTTTTTAGAATCAATGAAAAAAAAATTTTGGTTATCCTTTTCCCTTTTGAAGATCCCGCGTTTCATTTCCAAAATTTTCAAAATAATATTTCAGAATTTTTCCCGGTCATTTATAAATACTTGCTGGTTTAATTTATTTTTTATGGATTCTTTATATATACGAATTATTTTATAAATTTATATAATTCATAAATATTTTCATCAACATTGAAATAAATAAAGTTGGTAAATAAAGAATATAACTTATTTTCCATGAAAGAACGAATTGCGTTTGATGGGACTAATCTATGAAAAACTTGAAATCTTGGTAACTTTTAATAGGCTGTAAAATTTAAACTATTTGATATAGAGCAAAAATATTTTGTATGCTTACTTAAATCGATAAAAGGAAGAAACGTGCCAAGTTCTTGACCATGGGTGTTGAATCTGGGGTCTTTATTTTTGGTTGATTTGTAATGGAATGACTATTATAATATTTTAAATAAATATAAAAAAATGTTCTTAAAATAATAAAATTTCTATCGTAGATGATTTCAAACCGAAATAATAAAATTTGTTTTCCAAGAATGGGACTTCTTGGCTCTGCATCTAGCATATTTGATCATTTAAACATATTGGTAAAATCGAAATGTCTTTGATTATATTTTATTTTGAATGAAGGAGTAAAATTTCGACAAAATTATATATTACTAAGACAGCATTATGAAGACACATTAAAAAGAGTCTAAGTTTGAAGAAGGGAGTGGCTTCTCTTTTCCATTTGGTAGAAAGCAAATTCACTTGAGCTAAAATTACGTGCATTTTTCAACCTATGTCACCTTCATGGATTGAACAACGATATGTTTATGAGAGTGATTTTAATTAAGAACAATGGATTTGAAATGAGGAATAGCATCCTTAGCTCTCTGGCCAGCCTTCTCATATCTTCATAGCCAACATGAAGTTTTTTAATAGTTATGTTGCTTTTTTTGCAGGAAAAGTTTTTTTGTCTATGTGATTCGTGTTTTTAGTAGTGGAGATGCAATATTATGGCTCTATTGACAAGATGAATTACTATTTTTCCATTACATGATTCTGCTGTTTCATATTTTAGAACTTCCACAGGAAGAGCAATATTAACATCAACAAGTTTTGCCAACCACTAGTGCATCCACGTGTTTTAAACCGATGCTCAGAAGAACGGTTCTATCGCGTCATTTGGTTTAGTTTATCGATAAAAATAATTAAATAAGTGCTAATATTACTTTAAGCTTCTTGAGATACTTGTATAAAGTGCCGGTGTAAAGAAGGATGTATTTGAAAACAATTTCCATTTCTCTTCATGTCTTGGCTTTGGATGTTAGTGATACACTACGGGCCAAAAGAATGCTAGTTTTGTAAAATGCCAAGCATTTGGAGTTACCTCAAGCACAATGTTTCACAATTAATTGTGGAGAATTGTGGGACGTACAATCGGGGGAACTCATATTATACAGTGAAGAGTTGGTCACAAGGGCATTTAGGGAACTGACCAGAAAGGGATGAAGACAAAATAGATTTCTTCTTACCTCGATTCGTAGAGCGCCGATAATATTTTGAAACGTTCATCGACGGTTTTGTTTCCTATGCACATTACTTACATGTATATCCTTAAAAATTGCATGCATATTCGGGAAGGAAATATTATTATTTGTAGTAAATACTTTTTAACTCAACTGAGCGAAACATAGCGTGCTATTTCTTTCATAACATCAAAGACAAAAATCTAAGGCAGCTTATAGAAAAAATCTAATTGAATACCATTAAGATTTAGTAAGATGCCTGTATTGAAGCAAGCAGAATTTCTGATGTTCTCTAAGAGAAAACACTATGAGGGTTTTTCCAGACACAGAAATTTTTAAACTTGAATTTTCGAACAGCAATATTGAATTTTATGAAAGTTGAATATCCTGAGCACCCAAGTGTCCTTATAAATTAAATGCTTAATTAAAGTTGCGATTTTACGAAAAATTCTCGGAGATTCATGTTTAAAAATTATTGATTTGCAGAAAAATGCCTCATTACTTTGTTTTTCTTAGAGAAAAACATAAATTCTGCTGTCGATATCTTTATAAATCTTAATGGTATTCAACAGGAATTTTTATATCAATTGCTAGATTTGAAGTCTTGACAGGAAAATTATGTTATGTCTGGCGAATGCACAATTAAAAATTATTTACTATAAATACTCATAATTCCTGAAGTAATGAAGGTTTTTACTTCAAATTTTAATACAATGCTTTGCTATTACTTTGTCATTTATTTTATAAGTTTCATATGATTTGGTTGAAAACTCTCTATGTTATAAGCAAAATCTACGCGCAATACTTCGGTGTTTTCTAAAGAAACCTTTATATCTTCATGAATATAATATACTTTTTTCACGAAAATGCGCGTAAGCAATGTGCGACAAGAACAAAACCATTGATGAACGTATCAAATCGTTATCAGTTTTCTGCGAAAAAAGACGAAATCCCTTTTTCGTCTTCATCAATTTCTTTTCGAACCCCTAAATACCCTCGTGATAAAATATTCTCCGTAAAATGTGAGTTGCCACGATTGTACGTCCCAAGATTCCCCACAACTGATTGTTAGCCATTGCATTCAAATTAAATCCACGGTGTCTTATGTTAGAAATTTTGAAATGTCTTTGGACAGTAATGCCTTTTAAGCAAGTCCTAGGCATAGCCTGTACAGTGCCGTTCTTCTTGCTTTTAATAGGAAATTAAAATTGGTGTTAGTTCAAGAATCTTCTGCAAGGCTCTATAAAGTATATAATAGACTCCTGATATTGAGAGAAGGAAGCTGCTCTCATATGGAAAGCAGATTTCAATTAATTCTCTGTGTTGAATGTTATGCCAGTAACAATTCATGCGCCAACATGTGCTCCAACTTGGCTTCATAAGGATTCTTCTATAATTTTTCAGAATTCCACAATTGTTCCCATATACTTTATTAATGTTTAGCAAGAAGCGAATATTTTTCTTCCCTAGGACTCCCAGGTACTTAAAAAAAAGGAATAATTCAATTTGTTTTTATTTTACAAGATATTAATGGGTCATTGATCAGTTAACCAGTTGCAACTTCTTTGTTTTTAAGTTAATTATTTATTTGCATCTGTATGAAATCCATCTTTATTGCATGTTATAATCATCATAGCCCCACGAAGAATTGAATATAGACAGTATTATGAAGTCTTCTTGAACATTATTATTTCCAACTGTACTTTAGAGAACTAGATCATTACAAAATACATCAGGATAATCTTTGTTTATGAATTTGTAAGTAGCGTAATTTGAGTTGTCTTATATCATTTTTGTTGATTAACTTTCTTGTCAACTATTGCGAAAAGATTGAAATTACAATTACGTGTTCAAGTAAATATTTAATAAAGCATCGACACATACAATTAATTAGATAAAGAACAGCTTGGAGAATAAATTAGGAAGAAAAGTATATTTAAACCTTATAAACGCTTCTGATCATAATATTTTCTATTAGTTAATGGAAATAACAAGTAAGTGTATTGACAGTAATATTTCTGCATATTTCTTAATGAAAATATACCTTTTAATATGAAAGTAGTTATAAGTAATTATTTTGGAACTCTGCATTCTTTCCATAACAAATATAAACTTTCCTACCTAGTTACAAACGCAGAGCAGATGATTTTCAAAATTAAATCTTTGGTATTTTTTTATATTTCGAGACCATATAAAATTGAAGTAGGAAGAAGAGAAAAGAAAGATTAATAGAAGTTAACATCATAGCCTATTCAACCCCTTACCACCTATTTCCTTTTATAAATACGAACATTCAATGTTTAGTTTGAGATTTATAATCATCTTCGGAAAAATTTTCAGTAGTTAGAAGAAGTAGTTGCATCGAATTTTCATTCAGCCGAGATGCTTTTCCAGAAAATCACGAAAAGTTTCTTTCTTCATCGTTCTCAAAGACGAAAATAGCTCATTCCCTGAATGCAAGCATTGGTTTCAGGAATTTAACTCCAAGCAATTATTTAATAGGCAGATAATTTTTAATACTGTGGACATGCAAGCATCCTCCTCACTACCCTGGAAGATAAGGTGTGTTGACATACATTGCAGAATCACAAATTCATTGCTGTTATTTGAATATCCAGGCTGTAATCAATGCTGGAAATCTGAATATTAGCGAAGCACTTTGCATATTAAAGATTACAACTTTCGAAAATTTCTCAATTTAACATCAGTGCTGAACGAATACGAAGTAAACAACTGTTACTTCCCCTAGTTCTTCATCATGCTACGTAGAAGAATTCTCAAAGGACTCCTACAACCTCGGTTGTGCCATCAGGAATTCGAGAACTATTATCAAAAACGTATCGCCTTTCACAACCAGGGTCAAGGATACAAAAGATCTCCAAGAACAATTTTAGAAATTATTATCGGTTTTCCGTGAACAAAATATCAACTAATACTTTTCAAAGAAGATCCTTAGAAAATTTATTTCTTTAGTGTCTGAGATATTAATATAGATGCTTTGTTACAGTGGCAACAAACTGAAACTTAATAAAATTTTTCAGAAAGAAGTGTGAAACAATGAGGTTAGATGGATTTTTCATAGGTGCTTCATTTGATAGTTTACGTTATGCAACCATGCAATTAACGCGTGCTTACTTTAGACAATTTTCGAGTTCTGAGTGTAAATTTACGAACCATTTTACTGCCTAGAAATCTATGGGCTTTCTGGCTCTGCTTGACGTTAAAGAGAGAATTACGAAGTCGCCTTTTTGCAACGATTGTTGAGAATAAATAGGTGCAGTACTTTTTACCTAAATAGAAGTGCATGATAAGAACAATTTAGGCAGATTTTTCTTACCGCATGCAAGAAAGAGGCGTCCTTTGGTAAATATTAATATCGGTACTTCAAAAAGCAAGTAAGATGTAATGATGATGACAGTGACAAAAAAGTGATTGTACATTTTCCTCAACTTATAAATCTGTATTGTTAAATTGCTGCACATTTTTTAAACCTAACTTCTTTACCCAAGGTTATTTGCAGCCTTTTTCTTATTTTTAGGTATTGAGTTGATAGCTACATTTTCGTTAAGTCACCAGATGGTGTTACCTCGCCACTGGTGATTGGTTTAGGGAAGCATGCGTACTAAAAAATTTCATATTCTCGATTTATACTCGAAATCATCCTTTTTCAAATATAGAAAAAAGTATTTTGACAAGATATGCTTGCTTTCCTTCAGTCATGGAAATTCAGTCCATAATAAAACAACAAAAAACCCCTCAAAACCTCCTCCAACAGAAATTATCAGCCCCAAAAAACCCCCAGTCGAATTTATAATATTTTGTTAAGATTATAAGCAGGACAAAGAATAAAAGCAAGTAGGTTGTCAATAGTATTTTGTAGGTCAAGTTACGTCGACATTTTAAATTTATTTTGAAATTCGTAATTTATTTTGAGATTTAATATTAGATAATTTATCATCTAAATTAATGCGGTAATAACAATTTTTATCAAAGAAATAAATTACGAAATAGGTTTAATCTTAAATAACTCTCGAAAGTTATTGGTCACAAATACAGAAAACTAGTTTTAATTAGTTCCATTAATAAAATGCTTTATATTCCGTGTAATCTTCTCTTTCAGAATACTAATTTTTAGACTGTGTATTTGGATTATCACTGAAAGTTTAAAACTGTTTTGTTGAGATAAAAATATATCTTAAAAACATATTTTCATTTTTTGCCTTTGATTTGAACCAAGAATGATTTCAGAAGTAATACAAAAAATATTTAGATAATGGCAATTCTTGGCATATAAGACAAAGAAATATACAGGATGTCCACACTACTCATGGCCCAATAGCTGATTTCTAAAGCATTAGATATAGGCATATACTTTCCATAGCAAAAATTCTATAAATAATGTAGATAATTATAGTTTATATTGTTTAAGGTATCCGACTGTTTTCGGAGACAATTTTTTGAAAAATAATTTATATATATTTTTCAATGTAATTTTTCAACTGAATATGTTTTAAAACTATGAAAATGTTGTAAAGTTAGGCATTCAAAATAATATTTTTTTAAAAAAAAACTGATGAATTTGAAGAAAAATGACTAAAATATTTGCCTTACGCAAACAGCCATAGACAAAATCATATTCTAAATATACATAAATCCTTGTAGGAGTACATTTTTATGACAGTTATCTGTGTTATGATCTAAAATATTTCTTATACTTCAAAATAGTTTTGAGATATAGCTGAACATAGTTAATAAACTGGTGATTTTTCATAAAAAAACGCTTTAAGTTTATATTTAAGCACTTAAAAAAATACTTGAATTTAAAATTGACCTTAGTTTTAGAGGAAAACATCAAGCATATTACAGAAAACAATCTCAGAAAATTTCATATCAATACTTGAATAACTTTTTGAGAAATCATTGTTACGGTCGACAGTTTTCTTCAAAAATATCATTTCTCAGAAAACACATTTAAAATTTTCATACAACATAAAATAATGCTTACAGTTCGGTAATAAAGCAGCTGTAACTCCATTTGTAATTCACGTAGAGTAAAAAGTGTGACACTTTTAGAAAGCTGGTTAAACAGGCTATAAAATTAAGTCATAATTTTTTTTTATAATTTCATCGAAAACGACGATTTTAAACCAGTCGGATACCTTAAGTCAATAAATTTAGTGCGAAGAAATACGAATTGAAAATATTTTACAGCATTTATTAGAAAATATATATTTATTTTATAGTGACCCCATATTTAGTAAAATATTATTGACGCATTATCATTCTAAACAAAATAAAGTTACACTCCTCTGCAATGAAAACTGCCCGAGTTATAAAACTTATTTATCATTATTTTAGACCATTTCAATGGCCAACTCGATGAACATACGCCAATCAACAGAGGACACTTGCTCTGGGCGGCTATTGTTTGGCATTAAATAACGAAATTCGATTATTCATAATTAGGGCAGTTTTAGTAGTAGAAGATAGGTTCCTTTTCTGTTTAGAATGATACTGTGTCAAAAATATTTCAATCAATATGTTTGAGGGACCGTTCAAAATTTATGCTTATTTACTTTGAATGACGTAACATCTTTAAGCCATTTAAAACATTTTTTTCTGGTTTTTTCCTATCTCTATTAGGTTTAGGTTAGGGTGGACATTCTGTATATTATTGTAAAAGTTAATTATCAATTTATTCCTTACACGGAATATATTAAGATGAAAGATACAGTCAGTTTTAGTCGCGAAAGCTTCGATCTGTTTTTTGTTTAGAATGTCAGTGTGTCAGAAATATTTTAGTAAATATGTCTAATATAACTGAGCGACTGTATATGGATTTATGCATATTTACTTAGAATGACGTAACTTCTTTACGCCTTTTAAACACTTTTTCTGCCGGAAGTTTATGCCTATCTCTAATGACTTGGAAAATAGTGCTACGAACCTTAGTGACGCTTTCCAGCAGTAGTAGACTGTTGGTTGGACAGAGACATTTACAGAAATTCTATAGGAGGTCGGAGGAACTGGAAGACATAGACCCCGACCTTGATGGCAAACCTGGCCACCTGCCAAGGAATTTGGCGACAAGATATAGGATAATGAAAAGGCTAGAATTTCCTCGCTTTCTCTATTATGAGCAAAGTTATCCAGATTCTTCTGGAAATTTCCTGTGACGTCACATTCTGCCAAAATGTTCTAGTGCTTTGACTTGTGTCTTCCTACATTTCTTTGAAAGCAAAGTAAGTAAAGATAATTTAATTTATGCTTTCTGATACACTGATGATTTACATTTATTAAACATTGATGAGCATAATATTGTTATCAATTGTTATCCGGAAGAACTTAAATTAAACAAAACCAATGAAAGTCTTTTGAGTTGCAATTTTTGGATATAGATATGAAAATTTTGAAAGGTAAAATACTAGTTGGTATCTATGACAAAAGAAAGGATTTTAAATTCAATATAAATTTTCTAAATCATTTTCAAACAAATATTTACACTAAAATTCCAAAAAACATAATTTTCCCCCAGTTTTTTTAGAAAAAAAAGAATTTATAATCACAGTAAATCTTTTTTAAAGAAACTGATATTTTAATAAATTTCTTTAAATACAATGAATTTCCTAAAAACTACTGCAATATTGAGATTTTAATTAATTAAAATGCAATTAATTTTTCAAAATTACATTTTTTTCCCACTTTTGTCTTCAATAGATGGTGCAATGCTCAAATAATCCTCCAGGTTTTTCCCTTCCTGTTGTTCTCCACTTGTTGATTTTGGCGGAATTCTTATAATGGCGATTGTAGGACGAGGTAAGGTTGAAAAAATATTTTTCTTCTTTCTTTGTTTGAGTTTTTTTCATATTTTGGGGATGCCTTTTCTCTATATTTTCACTTCAGGATTTTTCGGCCACTTAAGGGTCTGAAGTTAGACTGTTGTCAAGGTCCTTAAACAGAAAAATCCAGTTTGAATCTCTTCTTTGCGTGGCTCTTGATAAAATGCAAAGTCATATTTGTGTCTCTTGATTTGGTTTTACACTTGGTTCTATTCTATGTATTATTATTTTTGGTTGCAGCTGCATTTGCGCGTGACTAATACGATGTATCTTTATGTTTATATTGAATTTTAATGTTAATATTTTTTAGTTTTGGTTTTCTGGTCACATAATTGCAATTTTTGTTGTTAAATTTTTTTCCACTTTGTTTTTTACTTTCATTTAGTTTAATTTCTCTTACTAATTTTGTAATTAAAATCCGGACAGAAAAGGCTATAAATACTCGGAGGAACTGAAAGTATTGAATCGACTTCGGAGTGCGAAGAATCTCTTTGGAATCCTGTTCGCATTTAGATTTGATTAGCTATTAGATGCTGAACGCTTTTGTTCGCGCTATTGCTGTAATTATCAGTAATTTTTTGTCTGTTTGTGCCGCCAATTTGTGCAAATCCTCTGTTTCCTGCTATCTGTGTTTAGTGTTTTCCGAAATATTCGTGAATAAATCATCGTTCTCCATGAACCAGCTTGTTGGACTGTTTTCACCGTGCACTCACCTGGCAATTTTTGGCAGGTATTGGGTTAAGATTAGGGTCTTTCTGTATATTTTAATAAAAGTTATTGAACCATTTTTTCTTTACACAGAATATGTTGATGAAAGATACGTCAACTGCTCTTCATTATTCTGACATCATACATTTAAATGCGATTTGAAGGCTGCTTTTGAAAGTGATAAACACAATTTATGAATTTTACAAATATCCATATTTTTATTATAATTGAAGAAAAAAATCATATTTCATATTTTTATAATAGTTACAAATCACCGACCAAAAAATGATCTAGAAGATCAATTTTTCCTATATTTTCGGCTGTCCTATAAATAGGACGATGGTACAATCCATTAATACTTAACCCCCATCAGTTAATAATGGAGAAAGTCCTTCCTTTCTCTGTTGCATTCCAAGGATTGCAACTCTACAAGTAATACAGGCACCAACAGTCTGTCCGAGAGGAACTTAGGAGCATATTATCATGACCAGACATAATGGCTGGAGTCAATTGTTCTCAAAGATTTGAGTCATGATGCTCATGCAGTCAGTTGCATTTTGAAATTCATCAATACAGATATAGTTTTTCCAGCTTTCGACTGCTTGAATTTTGTTTTCTTTTGAAAACTATTTTGATGCTACAATGGTAAAATGCCTTGTAAGTTTGTACCTGCTCAGGAAGCCTTGAATGTTTTGTGGACATTAGTTGATAGTAATTTAGATGACAGAGGCAATGAATAAGTAATTTTACCACCAGATCTCGATGCACTGAGCGATACTGAGGATATTGATAATTAGTCTACGAGGAAAATAGAAGAAACATTGCGTCATGACCAATGCATTACCAATGATACTAATGTGCATTACATCCTAAAGTATATATAAAAATGTAGTTGGCCAGTTTGATAATCACACAGCAGCTTATTTTATATCAATTCAAGGGGTAAAATGGTACTATCCTTTATTTATTAATGCTTTTGAAACAGCCTTTGTCTTCATGGAAGCTCAATCGCCTATTTAGTGATGATAGTTTGAGCTTCTTTGATTTTTGAAGACACATAACATTTGCCTGTTTGTGAATTTCTTTTCAGAAAGGAATCCATCTTGCAGAAAACTAGGTGTTCAACGAGCTAATGAAAATTCTCAAAATCTTAAAAATAAACATTTTATTGTAAAAAAACCCAGAAAACTGGCAAAGAAGGTGCCAGCTAAACCAACAAATATCTGCAAAAAATGTAACGTTGGACTATCCTGAAGATGCTTTCTGCACTTCCACCTATGTCGAGAATAAAAGCAGTGGATTGTAAATTTGTCCTATTTATGGGACAGCTTTTACCGAGTGAACTAATAAAAGTTTTGCAAGTTTTTTCAAATTTTATATGTGTATCCCAGATAGCAAAGAAAGCTTGTCTAAAAGGTCTTGGAAACCTTGTCGTCGGCGAGGGTAAAGGGTTGTCACAAAGGTTTCTATGACAAGGGTTGAACCTTTCGGCAAGTTACCGGAAAGGTTCGCTAGTCAAAAAGAAACAAGGTTTTCTGTAAGGTGTTTAGTAAGATTTCCCCAAGCTTTTATTATAAGCTTGTTTCAGACTTTCCTTAAGCTTGTTTCAAGCCTTTCAGAAGGTTGTTAAGAGCCCTCATTCGACGGACAAAATAGAACCTCCCCTCCAAAGTCGAACTCTACAGAAGGGTCGAACCCCACTTTTTTCACCCCACTTCAAATCCGTACTTCTACAGAGGGGTCCAACACCCTATTTTTAGCCCCCTTCTTCTGACGATCTTAGTCCAACTTAGAGTTATCTGGAATATCAATTAAGAATCTTAATTAATCAAGACTTAATTATTAATTTCAAATAATTTTATTAATCTAATTTTTAATTGAACTTATTTGTACGATTTCGTTGCAGATTGTGACAAAACTACAAATTCATCCGAGCTTGGGACCAAAACCGCGTTCTTAGAGTTAGAAGGCAAACGCAATAACCACTATACCGAATGGGGCTAGACACGCTGGGACAGGTGGTTCATAAAAAGATTTCCTACGCCAATTTGCTGTAATCGCTTCCGAAACGATTTGCGCGAAAATGCTTTCGCGGACAGTGTGTGGAAAGTGAAATGGAAACCTTCTTTGCTATCTAGGATATAGGCTTAGAGAAAAAGATATTTAAGATTTTTTTTAAAAATATTAATTTTTTCAATGCTTGGTACAATATGGGTTAAGTCTAAATACATTTATAGAAATAAGGTCTAATTTCAGAAATTTCAAGGTTATCTATAATATAAAGCAGAAAACACATGTATCTGTAGGTCTGTCTGTCGGTCACAAGAACTCCGTCTAAACAGTGAACGGTAGCGACATGAAATTTGCACACGGCATTCTAGAGAACATTTCTAGGTCAACGGTGCTATTTTAAACTTTCAGAGTTAATTAGTTCTTAAGATATTTAATTAAATAACGAAAATTAGCCGCTGTTAAGCCTAATGCTTAGACGGTTTTTGCCAATAACTTCTGAAATATTTATTGCAAGAAAATAATTTTTACGCCATCTTAAAGAGCAGAAAATTAGCTTTTTAATGATATTAATTCCATTGGAATAAAGTGTTTTCTCTGATTGTTATTAACGTTTAAAATATTTTTTAACTCAATATGTAACAATATTTTCTATTTTATAATATTAAGTTCCGACCAATTTACTGTTTATGAAATTCTCCATTCACGTGTTTCATTAACAGAGGCAGAAACACATGTGCTGCGTGATTAAGAAAATATTGCTTTATTTGAGCATTAACTACAAGTCAATGTTCTTAGTTCAGTTTTTATTTTTAAGCATATACAACTTTTACTGTGCACGTGCAATAATCCAATGACGTTAGTTTGATTACAATTCGTGTTTAATTTTAATCGATTTTAAATGCTCCTAATATGTGTGTAAAATCATTGAATGTTTATGAATCCCGAACACCTGAAAACGCGGAGCCGAAAAATTGCTTTATTTAGTTTATTGTTAGTTACAGTTAGTGATTTTTTCTTAAAGTTCTTAATTTATTTATTTTATAAGCATCCAAAAGAAAGAGAAAAGTTTAACTTTTCAAGTCTCACGACAATGCATTAAAAGCAGTCATGTTTTTGCGTCTGTTAAAGATATGATAAAAATATTGCTGTCGTTGAATGTTTACAGAATGACAGAATTTTTGTTTCCGCTTTTATTTCGCAGCGTGCACGTCTTTCAATTTGTTTGCACAGTATGTGATGCTTTATTTAATTTTTTCAAATTTTTAAATGATCCTAATGCGGGTGTAAATTCATTCAAGGTTATTAAGTCCAATTACTACCGACTTGAAAATATTTTTCTCGAGAAACGCCGGGTGTATAAACTAGTCAATTTACATAATTAATTCTGCAAAGCAAATTAAATCGCTTTTTCGAAGGTCAAATGTAATTTTTATTGTAAAATCTGTTTCGAAATGCTAGGTGTATGGATATTTGAGTTAGTAATGTTGAAAAATAATTTGGGAAAAACCTTTTTGTTGTTTCGTTATGTGCTATTCTAAGTATTATAACTTATTTATTATTCTAATTATAGAATCAAAACTTACAATTTATTATCATGTTACATGATTTATTGAATTAGCGGCCTTAAACTTCTTCTATTGTTGCTTTACAAAGGAAATAAATCTGAAAGTTCATTTTTAAACGACCATTCTGAATATTAATTCTTATTGGGAATAATTATTTAGATGGAAATTTATTGTGTTGTGAGATATATTGGAACCCAAATACGAAATCCTTAAAATTTTTTTAATATGTTTTCTCATTTGAAATGCATATATGAATCATTTACGCAATGTAACAAACTTTACATTATATTACGTTTCTGTGAACTCGTATATATATTTCTTGTTCCATAATATATATATATATATATATATATATATATATATATATATATATATATA